>JALMQS010000774.1:331928-445834 GCA_024734495.1 Forficula auricularia | reverse complement strand
AAAATAAACTGCAACGGATCGTTGCTAAACTTTATCCAAATTCATTTGAAATATTAATATGTTTGTTCCTTTATTATTAATCAGATATCACTTGCAATTTGTAGTTCATATTGACATTAATTCAAAAATAATTCTCATTTAAGAGTCGAGGAATAACCATTCTACATTGGATTTTTGACGTTTCGGTTTTATTGGTAACCATTGCTGAGGACATAGAGGAATCGACTTAAAATCAAAAATAGCGATTGATTCTCATCTAATACTTGAGGAATAACAATTCTACATTAGGTTTTTGACGTTTCGATTATTATTGGTAACCATTGCTGAAGACATGGAGGAAACGACTTAAAATCAAAAATAACGATCGATTCTTATCTAATACTAGAGGAATAACCTTATTGAATTCCATTTTTGATGTTTTGACTATTAATGAAACCTCTACTGAAAATGTAGAAGAATCGACTTAAAATCAAAAAGACTAAATTCTTTTATGGCAAACAACTCAAGCTTGAGTTGTTTACCAAAAAGAATTTAGTCTTTTTGATTTTAAGTCGATTCTTCTACATTTTCAGTAGAGGTTTCCATTAATAGTCAAAACATCAAAAATGGAATTCAATAAGGTTATTCCTCTAGTATTAGATAAGAATCGATCGTTATTTTTGATTTTAAGTCGATTCCTCCATGTCTTCAGCAATGGTTACCAATAATAATCGAAACGTCAAAAACCTAATGTAGAATTGTTATTCCTCAAGTATTAGATGAGAATCAATCGCTATTTTTGATTTTAAGTCGATTCCTCTATGTCTTCAGCAATGGTTACTAATAAAAACCGAAACGTCAAAAATCCAATATAGAATGATTATTCCTCAAGTACTAGATGAGAATCAATCGCTATTTTTGGTTTAAAGTTGATTTCTCTATGTCTTCAGGAATGGTTACTAATAAAAACCGAAACGTCAAAAATCCAATATAGAATGGATATTTCTCAAGTATTAGATGAGAATCAATCGCTATTTTTTATTTTAAGTCGATTCCTCCATGTCTTCAGCAATGGTTACTAATAAAAACCGAAACGTCAAAAATCCAATATAGAATGATTATTCCTCAAGTACTAGATGAGAATCAATCGCTATTTTTGGTTTAAAGTCGATTTCTCTATGTCTTCAGCAATGGTTACTAATAAAAACCGAAACGTCAAAAATCCAATATAGAATGATTATTCCTCAAGTACTAGATGAGAATCAATCGCTATTTTTGGTTTAAAGTCGATTTCTCTATGTCTTCAGCAATGGTTACTAATAAAAACCGAAACGTCAAAAATCCAATATAGAATGATTATTCCTCAAGTACTAGATGAGAATCAATCGCTATTTTTGGTTTAAATTCGATTTCTCTATGTCTTCAGCAATGGTTACTAATAAAAACCGAAACGTCAAAAATCCAATATAGAATGATTATTCCTCAAGAACTAGATAAGAATCAATCGCTATTTTTGGTTTAAAATCGATTTCTCTGTCTTCAGCAAAGGTAACGGATTAGAAAACAACGCAGTTGCTATGGTTACTCATAAAAATTCCTCCCAAATTTTTAGCATTTCACAGAGAGAAGCCTATCCATTCTTACTTAAGCAAGGCTAAATGAGCTATATTAAAACTTTCAAATGAATAAATTTTAAAGAATTTAAAAAATTAAAAAAGTACCATCTTACTCTAGAGTAAAGTACTTTAAAATATAATTTTACTAAAAACTTTATTTAACCTTTTTGTGGTCCCCAAGGTACTTAATTAGGATATTAAATTTCATCAAAATTGGTTAAGTCATTTTCAAGATATTTAGAAAAAACTAAAAAAGTACTGAAATAAAGTACTAATGTTTGTTGGCCGATATGTACCAAAAACTAATCAGCGCTTCATTTTGTTAAACTAATGGTAGGTTTTCAATTTCATTTCAATCGGTGCAACGGTGTGGAAAAAATCGTGGGCCAAAAAAGCGATAACATCCATCCATACATACATCCATCCATATCCATCCATACGCACGCACTAAATGAAAAAATCGCCCTTTTTGGCCTCTCGACGAGACCCCATGTAATTTTTGACAAAACCGTCACGTGTTAAAATTCAACCTATATGAATACTACAATTTGTGACTTTAATTGAATCCATGGGTTCCGTAGTCTTTACCTGAGGACCCTTTGAAGCCACGCTTGCCCCGAGAGCGATTACAATACTTTACCCATGCTTTGCATTGGATAAAGTAAAATTTGAATGCAACAAATAAAATAATAAGAACTTAAAAATAAAATTAAATATACTAAAGGTATAAAATAATTATCTTATTTAGTTACAACTAAACGACGAAATATTAACATGAAATTACTTTTTGAAGTCGGTGCCAAACAAACTATACCTATAAGCGAGCGTACCCTCCAAACGTACTAAGTAAGATCCGTTGAGTGTGATTCATAAAATGTATATGTTTGGCACCGACTTCAAAATGTAATTTCATCTTAATATTTCGTCGTTTAGTTGTAACTAAATAAGATAATTATTTTATACCTTTTAGTCGATTTTATTTTATTTTTAAGTTCTTATTATTTTATTTGTTGCATTTAAATTTTTGAAGTCGGTTTTATTTTTTTTTATAAAAATTATTTTTATTTTTCTATTTTTAGTGATGTTATTAATAGTGACTTAATAATATTAAGTCACTACTAATGCTTATACGTATTACATCATAATACCGTAAGAGAAAGGGTCAAATGAATCAGAAAATGATAATAAAATTAAATTCATAAATATAGAAATTCTCTAGAAACGTTTGCAGGTTTTAAATGAACGTTTTAAGATTGATTTTTTTATAAAATATTTTATTTATTAAAATTTCGATTATTTGTTCATAAGAATTGGATACTTACGTTAATTCGTCATTGATTATATCTTTAGAACTTGACCAAATTAATATGGGACCACCCTTAAGGTACCCTCTTTCCAATATAAAAAGAATCATCGAAATCGGTTCACAATTGGCGAAGATATCAGGTAACATAAACACACAAAAAAAAATCAGTCGAATTAAGAACCTCCTCCTTTTTTTAAAGTCGGTTAAAGATCACATTTTTTTTATAAGAAGCATACACCTACTCGTATCACCGTACAATCAACACGAGCCTAGTGCCAGTTTCTGACAGTAGCCCGACAGATATTACTATCTACTCATGAGTCACCCCGGGGGGCGATATTAGGGAAGGGGGCGATAATTGGGCCCCTTTCCTTATCAGATATAGAAATTTATTATTTATTAATTCCCGAAACTGCAAACAGGTTACTAACTCTTGGAAAAAGTTTAACTTTTCCCTCCGATTGAATTTTAAATTTTTTGATCAATGAAAATATTTATTACACTAGTAGGTGGAAAAAAATTACCATTTTCTGTTTATTCTAGTCATTTGAATATGAAAACAATATTTGAAATCCAACCCTTGTTCTATTCCAGAGTGTAAAAGAAAAACAAAGGATGGAAATTGAAATTTATATACATATTTACGTATATATCAGTTGTAATTAGAATTTGTTCGGGGGATAGAAAGAAGTTATTTGCCAGGCAAATTATCCGGCTACCGGTCCTTTTTCTCACGTTTAATCTCTCGCTCTTTTGCACTATAAACCCCGTGCCCTCTTTTCTGCGCACCCCCAGTTATAACCACCACCCCTTGAATAAAGTCAGGCCACGGCGAACAATTGTTCTCCTAATAAAACCTCGCTGCTGAATAATTGTTTGTGATTAAAAGTGAATGCGCCTTGTAAAGTTTACTGCCCACTGTAGACCCGGCTGGGCGGGCGTGGATCGTGAGCAACGTTTTTAAATTAATTTTTTTTCTTTTTTTTTTTATTTCATTTGGAATTTTATGCTTGGCAAGTGACTGGAACATTTTTTTTCTTTTTTTAGTAAATAAGTAAACTAAGTGAGAGGGAAAAATTGCTCCCAGAGAATATGAAGGGATTATGATTATGTTCTCTGTATTCTAAATATAATATAAAACACACATTTATTTTAATAAATACTACCTAATATACTGAGTTAGGAGAAATTCTATGTGATTCATAGGCTTTGAATTCATCTCCATTGGACTATAAATATTTCACACGAATATTCAAATAACATTTTTTAATTTAAAATTTGAATTGACTTTATAGCGTGGATGGAAAGCCTATTTTTTATCATGGGATCGATTAAATGTCAATGTTTAATCATAGGATTGATAGATAATTTATATTTCATCTTAAGGGGGTCATTGACTGCTTATCATTTTTATAAGAAAATTCTCAAATTTTTACCATCGAATCATTGTTGTATTAAATATGTATTCCCAAAAGTTGAATTTGATTGTCAGTCCCATTACCGAGAAATAAATCATTGAAAATGTTCCTTTTAACCAGAAAGTAAATGGACCGAGCTTTTAAAAGGGATATAACTTCTATACAAAATATACCATTTTCAACAAATTTATACAGATCAATAATTCAACTTTTATGAATCGAATGATACATTTTTCAATAGATTTGACAGCCTATTTAATTAGTTATTCATAAATGTAAAAATAAAAAGTTAATTGCAGCTAACATAATATAACAAAAGCACTAGTGTAGAATTACAACTCTATTAGTTGAAATCGTTTTTGTGTTAAATAAATAAATAATGAGAAAAATTTATCTCAATATTCTTTTTATTAATATTATCAGAACAAAGATTTGTATTCGAAATTAAACTCATTATTAACAATTTTTTTTTATTAAAAAATTTAGTAGGCAGACGTTGTCACTGAAGAAATACAAATGGCCAGATAGATAATCTGTCCCGAACTCCCTTAAGGTCGATAGAAGTTAGGGTTGCGAAATTTTTCTGATTAAATTCTGGAAAATATTGGCCAAAAATGAAATGTCTCTCTATATTTATATAAATAAAAATGTACTGTTACCGTTAAATGATACGTTAAAGGATCTCCGAAAGTTCTTCACCGGTTTCTTTGAAATTTTCACACAACATTCCATTCAAATAGACGAGTGTTTTTATAGATATCACACGTGTGTCATGCAAAAAATATTTATTTTTCGAGGAAACAACACCAGCGCCTCTTTGGGGATAAAAGCAAACAAACAAGATCGCCGATAATAGCTTTTTGGAAATCTTTCAACTGTCAATATTATTTTTGATTAAGGGAACAATTTTGACAAGTAATATATAATTCATTTACTGTTTTAATACCTATTCTATAATTATCCATTTTCAATTTATTTTCAAAACTATTATTATTTTTTAAATATATTTAAATTTTTGATCAAATCAATTTTCACAGGTAAGCAGGCGTGAAGCATAAGAACTAGTCACAGCAACGCGTGGTCGGGTCAGTTATTATCTATATAAATTTTAACTATAAAACGAGACCTTCCCCGCCAGTGGATAGGTGACGCCGAGCCGAAGGCTGGTTTTAATATTTAACGCCTAATGATACAACCTGCAATTCAGAGCGTTCGGTTCGAATGCATAACCTAATACACACAGTCGGAGTTCTATCTTTCGTATCCCCTGCCCCTACCCCCCAACCCCCTATTTTTGGTCACTATCCATTTCACATAGTGAGCCATTATTTTCATAAGGTAAATACTTTGAATTATCAAAATTATTAGTCAAGTCACATACACCGAACAATATTTCGAGTCTTTTAAAATAACAAACCAATAGATCAAATCATTGATCAAAATTTAAAATTCATTTAGAGAGAAAAGTTAAACTTTTTCCAAGACTACAGTACTCTGTTTGCCTTTTCGGGAATTAATAATTTTAAATAATAAATATCTATATCTGATATTCATTTCGATTTAAGATTTTCTTACCTAGATTCAAAAGGCCGTTTCTAGAATAATAGAAATCAAGAAATTAATCTCTACTAGTCTGAAACAGGTCCGCACTTGTCTATGGCATCCTTGAAATGGTTTCGTACTAAAGGAAGAGAAATCATTATATCCGCGCCCTTTTTATTCATTTTCCTCGGTAGATTTTAATTAAATAATAAAAAATTTAAAACTTATTTTAGTTTCCCT
Source organism: Forficula auricularia (assembly GCA_024734495.1). Taxonomy (NCBI): domain Eukaryota; kingdom Metazoa; phylum Arthropoda; class Insecta; order Dermaptera; family Forficulidae; genus Forficula; species Forficula auricularia. The sequence goes on along the minus strand of JALMQS010000774.1, from coordinate 439,733 downwards.
AATAAGCAATTAATTAATTAATAATAAACTTAAAAATTAAATAAATTTTTCATTTATTCTTATACAAGTTGATGCCCGGGCCTTCGGGCCGGCGTCATCTAGCCCCTGGCAGGGAGCGTCTCGTTTTATGGTTAAAATTTATATAGATAATAGCTGACCCGACCACGCGTTGCTGTGACTAACTCTTATGCTTCACGACTAAACCACTGGACGTATCGAAACTATATTCGCAACATATGTCCGTTTGGTGCTACGATTGGTATATCTAAATTTTGGGCCAGGCTTATAATTAATTAATGAATTATATATTACTTATCAAAATTGTTCCCTTAACCAAAAATAATATTGACAGTTGAAATATTTCCAAAAAGCTATTATCGGCCATTTTGTTTGTTTGCTTTTACCCCCTAGAGAGGCGCTGGCGCTGTTTCCTCAAAAAAATATTTTTTACATGCCACAGGCGTGATATCTATAAAAACACTATATATAAAAACACTCGTGTATTTGAATGGAAAGTTGCAAAGCAAAGCCGCAAGCCAACTAAGTCAAAAAACTTATGAACCAGTATACGAAAAATAATTTTTATATAAAAAATAAAACCGACTTCAAAAAATTAAATGCAACAAATAGAATAATAATACTAAAAATAAAATAATAATACACTAAAAGGTATAAAATAATAATCTAATTTAGTTACAACTAAACGACGAAATATTTACATGAAATCACTTTTTGAAGTCGGTGCCAAACATATACATTTTATGAATCAAACTCCACGGATTTTACTTAGTACAATTGGCGGGTACGCTCGCTTATATAGTTTGTTTGGCACCGACTTCAAAAATTGATTTCATGTTAATAATTCGTCTTTTAGTTATAACTAAATTAGATTATTATTTTATACCTTTTAGTGAATTTTATTTTATTTTTGAGTTTTATTATTTTATTTGCTGCATTTAATTTTTTTGAAGTCGGTTTTATTATTTTTTTTTTATAAAAATTATTTTTATTTTTCTCTTTTTAATGATGTTATTAATAGGGACTTAATATAATACCATGCATGCATCTCGTAAGAGAAATCGTCAGGCGAATGAATCAGAAAATGATAATAAAATTCAATTAATAAATATAGAAATTCTCTAGAAACGTTTGAGGGTTTTAAATGAAAGTTTTAAGATTGATTTTTTTTATAAAAGATTTGATTTATTATAATTTCGATTATTTGCTCATAAGAATTGGATATTTACGTTAATTCGTCATTGATCATATCATCAGAACTTGATCAAATTAATATGGGACCCACCCCTAAGGTACCCTCTTTCCAATATAAAAAGAATCATCGAAATCGGTTCATAAACAAAGAAGTTATTCCTAAACAAACATAGCAAAAATGGCCCAATACCAATGAAAAACGGGACCAATCGGGTACTAGACTGAACCCAATGCAAAAAAATCAGTCGAATTGAGAACCTCCTCCTTTTTTGAAGTCGGTTAAAAATATAGCTACGCTTAAAGTTGTTTTGACATTGTGATGATTCTTGAATCGTAATAATCTGAATAAATTTGTCTGTCTCCCGAGGGCGTACCGAGTAAAAATTATTCAAGATTTATTTTTGGATTTAATTAGCTTGCCATGATTTCAATCTTAATTTAAATATACAAATAATAATTATTCATAAGTCGCAGAGCTATGGGATTTGAAACTTAGCTATCTAGAGCAGGGGTGTCCAACCTTTTGGCTTACACGAGGCGCATTTGAAAATAAAATAAATGCCTTGGGCCGCATATAAAATACACTAATTCAATTGATATTATTTGTTAATAAAAAATGGCTGACTGTAAAGTCGGTTTACTGGACGATAGTTGAACGTGACAATGTCATAAGAAAATACCATTCCATCAGTATTTTCTTATGACGTTGTCACGTTCAACTATCGTCAGTAAACCGACTTTACAGACAACCAATTTTTTTTTAGTCAATTTTATTCTCGAAAATAGCTTCAAGTAGTAGGTACCTATAAAACCTACCTAGGTAAATTCATATTTCTAAAAAGTGAATAAATTTTGTGAAGCCAGGGGAATATTTCTTTCTGGGTAGATAATTTTTATAAAATTTTAATAAAAGAGATATTAAATTTTTCTTTCATTTCCATATATTGAAAGTTTGCACGTAAAATATTTAAATCTATTAAAATGGTTCAAAATAAGTCAAAATTTTGATTATTTTTTTCGGAAATCTTGTTATATTTTTTCACATTCAAAATTGAAAATCTGCCTTTTTATTCTTGGAAAACTTGTGGGGCGGTTTTCATTTTCAAATTTCTTCTTATTTTAGAAAAATAAAAATAAATTATCAGGTCGAATTGTATCATATGTTTTCCAGTAACATAAAAATCTTAATGTTTTAAGGAAGTTTATAATTTTATGTCGGACCACATTCTTTGCTGTTCTGGGCCGCGGGTTGGACAGCCCTAATCTAGAGGTTAGATGAAGTATCTCGAGATTTTGCCTGAAATCGAAGAATCGAAAGTACATATTTACTTGAAGATATTCGGTATTTTGCAATTTCGTTTTTTTTCTGATTTTATCAAAATGGCTTGGGGAAAATCTAAATTGAAATATTTTGAATGATAAAATTGGTATGTTGATTTCAAATAAAGGAGAAACTAATGCGAAAGTCGTGTGGTGGCCAGTCCTCACAACAGTCGATTTTTATTTTGCATTTTGGGAATGAAAATATAAATAAATAAATATCTTTTGTTGTTGTTACTTTACTATATATGGTCAAGTATTGTAATCGTGCATGAAAAAGGTGTTATTTTTTTCAAAATATCTCAAAAAAGGATGAAACTATTTTGATTAAAAAAATTGAGCGAAACCAGGGCATTTCGGTCTACAAAAAGCCCTAATAATAAAAATCGAACATCGAAAAAATTATATTTTTCAAGATAATAATTGTTTTGTCAAAATGTCTGTTAGATAGTCTGTCTGGTTGTCCGTTAGTCTGTGCGTTACCAAATTTTTGTGGACGAGCTAGCTCAAAAACTAGTTTGAATATCGAAACCAAATTTAACACGTAGTTTTGGTCCATTGAGATTAAGAGCTGATTAGATTTTGGTGCATATTGACCCAAAATTAAGGGGGGTCGAGGTGGGTTAAAAATTAAAAATCTAGGCCATTTAAGCAAAATCAACCAAATTTCGTATACATAATCAGTGGACCCCCAGAAGTCTAAAAATGCAAAAACTAACCGGCCAAAATGGGGGGGGAGGTTCAAAAAAAGAAAATCTTGGCCATTTACCAAACTCAACCAAATTTTGTATACATAATCACTGTGCCCCTAGGAATCTAAAAATGCAAAATCTAACCCCACTCCCCTACATGATTATAAATAATTTTATTAAATATTAATGTAAGTGAGGGGCCAGGTTGTATGGTAAAGTCAAGTGGATGGGTACATCACAACACGTCAGCTTATTACCATCCTTGTTAAGGTTTTGACCAGGTTTTCTTAACAACTTATTGCAAATGTCGGGATGACTAATGCGTCGTTTCCTCCTGGTATCGGCTTTTTGCGCGGAATTATTTAAATTACATTTTTTCTTTTGATGGAAATCTATGATCATGTTATTTGTAAATGAGGATACATTTCTATTTTTTTTCTTTTTCTTGTTTCTTAATTGTTAATTTCTTTTAATTGATTTGTATTTATGTTTGTTAATTTGTATTGATGTTTTGTTGACCTAGCTACCGAGGACTTGTACCTCTAAACAGGTCGAGTAATAAAGATATATTTATTTATTTATTTATTTTATTTCTTAGAGAGGGTTTGTTTGGTTGTCTGTCTAGTTTAAAATATTTAAGATGGTTGTCCAATGTCCATATATCGTGATCCTCGGTTGTTGTTGTATCTCTCTAGGTGACTAGGTTCTATGTTGGATGGCATACCAAATTTGAGTGAGGCCCTCGGCTGCTAGAATGCGAATGCGAGAGGGGGTGAATGAGGGAGAGAGGGTCGCTCGATAGGGCCCGGGTCGGGGCGGGGCCCTGCGTCACCCTGCCCTGGCCCTGCTTGCCTGCCTGCCTGACTGCCACTGAACAACCCCAAACGCATCCAAAAATGTCCCGGACAAATTCACTATTGCAAATTCCCGAAACAATTTCCCATTAACCTACTGCTTCGCCTTCTTTTTAATTGCCTTCGAGTATAGATGGATACGCTCGAGCTATCTTATTAGTAGAGACCCGATTCCTATGCAATTGCATATTTTGTTTGCCGCCACAAAGACCCAGGGGATGAAGTATCAATTCGAATCATGCATCTAGGATTCTGTGAGTTAAATTTTATACTGCATATTTTTGCATATTTGAGTAATATTGCATAAAATTGCATATTCGAAGAATATTGCATAAAATTGCAACATTTGAAGGAATTTTTGTCAAATATTTCCTATTTCGATACAAATACAGATTTTTAAAAAATAAATTTTTGGAGAAAGAATGAAAAAAAATGAAAAAATATATATAAAGTTCCTTTAAATTTGCCCCCCATTACATTTGAGGATGTGGAGCCTTCCTTTTCATCATATAAATCAATTTTAAGTGACCGTAGACATAATAACCTAAAGAAAATTTAGAAAAATACTTGTAAACATAAACTATTCAGAATTACAATCAAATTTTAATTATTTTTGGGATCCTTTGCTAATTATTCCTTTATTATTATTATTATTATTATTTTTATAAATGGCCTTCGGTAACTATAGTCCATTTTGGCCATTGATTTTTCGTGTGTATGTGTGAAAGTGTGTGTAAATTAGTGTAGTGATCAAATTATAAACGGACAAATATTTGCATTATTTTATTAGTTTATTATTTGTATGCCAAAAAAAACCTTGTTAATATAAAAAAATAAAAACAATACAAAACAATCGAATCTGTGAAATAAAACTACCCCCCCTCCTCTGTATTTTTTCGATCCCATTTTTTGAAACAATAGTATATTCGTTATGTTGATTTTATTCAAGAGCACCTAATATTTCTTTGAGTTTAAAGATTTTTTAATATTTATATTAAATATAATGAGAATTTTGTAAAATTTTCTACTCAATAAAAGTACATATTTAACATTTGATGTCTATAGCTTACTTTATCATTTTATTCCTTTCATAGCACTCCTTCAAATAAATAGTCTTTTTGTCTTCAATTTTAATTTTTTAGTTCATAAAAAAATTTATTTTGCCAATTATTTCTGCATACATTTGCATATTTCAACGTATTCTGCATATTACTTGCATATTTCAGCCTTTTTAACTGCATATTTTGGCAGTTTTTACTGCATAAAAATCCGGTCTCTACTTATTAGAGTAGTTATAGACTAAGAGATAGTGATTTGTTTGAACGATTATTTCAAAATGAAAATAATGTATTGCATGTAGTATGACCAGCACACACTCAAAAATTAAAGTCGTTTATAAGGGTAATCAACCCTTTTTTGTTTTTGAATTTTTAGTCGGAAGTTCTAAATAATAATAAAAAAATTAGGTAAAATTGCGAGATGGGTTTCCAATAAAATGAAATAAAACAAAATTGAGTTTAGATTTCGATATATTAGGGGTTGTCACTCCATCGTTCCTTTTTATAAATTTAGGTATAGGTACATATTTCCGACCACCTGTCTAAAAACTCACTTGTTCCATCTTTCGAGAAATATTAATTCTCAGTAAGTCTTTTCCTCCCCCTAACATTCCCTCACCATACCTGTTTCCAAAAAAATATTATTTGTAAAAAAATTTCTAATTTATATTCTGTTTTCTCTGACTCCTGGCGATTGGCTGACAACCCGAAATATATCGAAATTTAAACTCACTTTTGTTTTATTTCATTTTATGTGAAACCCACCTCGCAATTTTACCTAATTTTTTATTATTAATTAAAAAATTTTCATCTAGAAAAAAGTTATGGAAGTTCTAAAGTTAGAGCACCCAAAATCTAATTAGTTCTCAGCATTAAAAATACAAACTTTTTGCTATCAGTATTAACTTTTATGACATTCTGTTTTTTAAGTTATTTTGGGTATCCAAAAACACATAAATAATCATGTTACTTTATCAATAGAGAAGAAAAAAGTCCAATCCGGGCATCGATCTTAATATATCTACAGCCAAACCATAAATTTTAATTAGAATTTTTTTGCAACGAAATTTTCTCTGGAGAGAGACGGACTAGTAGAAATTTTAATTGAATGTAATGGAAGGTAATGGGGCTGCCTTCCATTACATTCAATTTTAATTAGAATGTTTTGAGAATTTTGCGCCCATAATTCAGGTTCGATTCCAAAAGGGGTGAAACGATTGGTGAACCGCGACCTAATATGCTGTACACCTACTTCCACTTGTACTTCCAAATATTTCCAAGTACTTCCAAAATACTTCCAAAGAGGTGTAGACCTTCTTCCAATCGCGGATCACCCCTCGGGGTGAAACAACCCTTGTAACATAATAAAAATAATATAATAATAATAGTTGAAAAGTAATGGATAGTAAAGAAAAAATTACTACAAGTCCAAATAAGATGTATTTATTGGACTGTCTCTTTTCCCCTTTCCTTTAAAACCAACCTTTCGTAAGATTCTTCCCTCCTTCTTCAGGGTTTTAAAGGGTCAATGAAGGAAAAAACAAGATGCTTCCTTCTTCTCTCCTCCAGAAGTGTTTGAAATTTGTTCTTTCTTAACAGAAGCATTAAATGGATCCCCCCCCCTTAATATATTAATAATAATTAATAGGGATTGTGGTGTTGGTGCAAGGTGAAACATCTTTAGTCTTAACTCATAGTAAATGAATATTTCGTATAAAATTTGTTTACTTTTATCTTTATATTAATAATAGTCTAGTAGTAGACAATTTCTCTTGAATTTGAATTTCTATAGTATTTTTTAAAACTACTAATATCTGCAGTTGTCTTTTATATTATAAAAAAAATGATTAATAATGATGTTTTTCCACAGTTCAAACATTGGACATGGACAAATTGAGGGAATTCAATAAAAGAGTATTTTGATCGATTCAAAATTTTTCAAATATCTTTTGCTGATTCGTGTTTCTTCTTCTTCCTCGTGTCCGGTAGCCCAAGAATCACACGTGACTACAGAACCTGGCTAGTGTAACCCCTCCATCGCTTGGAATAAAGAGTTCGTCGAGATTTAAAATATTCGCAGGCGAGTTGGGGGATTGAAATAGATGGGGCATTGTTTGTGTAGATCCACATTCGCAGAGGTCGTCTTCAATGTATCTCCATTTAAGAAGATTTGATTTAGAACGCCCCACGCCCGTTAGTAATCTATTTAAAACACGCCAGATAGGCCATTTCAGCTCGTTGTCTGGAGCCAGGTTTTCCCAAGGTTTTAGTAGAAAAGTATTTTGGTTCATCATTCATCCAAGCTGAGGCGGGTTTCTTTTGGAGCTTTTGTCAAGGCAGTAGAGGTGTTTAGAAATGACTGAATAATATAATGGATATTTTTTTTCATACCATTTTATTTATTGTCTATTTCCTATGATTGGATGTGTATGGGTGTGGATGTGAGCCCCATAACTGAAGAAATTAAGTTTATAAAATGCTAGCAAATTATTTGTATCTCAAAACAAAGAACTGATTATAAAATATAAAAGCTCCAAATGCCTAGAGTAGTACCTACATAGATTCAAGATTTCTAATAAAAATCACAAGAAATTATGGATATATCAGAAAGGTTTTGTATTCAACCTCTTGGTAATTGAGTCCAAGTGGCAAAAAACATTTCCTTTCTGATATGAAATGAAAATTATTATAAAATAGACATTTAGTAGAAGATAATAATATACGGTGATATTTTGAATTTGAAATTTTATATTAATTACGAAAAAATATTTATTTATCCATTCAAACCCGTGAAACAAGTGACCTAGTGAATAACTCATAGTAAATAATAATTTTCCAAAAAAAATATTTTTACTTTTCTATTATTAATAAATTTTCAGATAAAATGAAATTGCCAAAATATTTATTTTTAAAGTGTCTCCTATTTGATATTTATTTTTATTTTATTTATTTATTTATTTTAATGAATCGATACAAAAAGTAGCAAAATAAAAATAAGAAATTAAAGATTTCATGGCAGTCCGTTTAAAAATTCTCCTGACTCGCTTTTAAGGATCGCATCCCCCAGTTTGAGAAACTCTGAGATGAAATATTCGTTTAATAAGCATATATATATATATATATTAACTAACTTTCGAATAAACTGACATAAGCAAGAAAAGTTTTCAGCTCTGTAGTTGGCGTAAAATTTTACTTTTGTTTTAACATCACAGAACTTTATCTTCCAATATTATTATTATTATTATTATGAATACCAAATGATTTTTATTTTTTCGCTTTAAAAAAAATATTTTTTAAGAAAATAACCCGAGAATAATTTTTGAGTTTTTAAAGGGATTTCTATAGCCACATATCTATTGAAGGTGGATTGTTTGCCGGTTGAGTTGTTTATCTAAAAAAAAGTTTTAGCTTCAGCCAGTTAAAGATTGCACATTTTTAATTATAAGAATATATCAGAACCTGGAATATATTCTCTTTAAGAATGTGCAATCTCTAAGTGGCTCAAGTTCAAACTTTTCTTTCGATAAATCTAGACAAAAAATCGAAAGCGAGTAGTTTTTAGCAAAAACACTTAATTTTTTTTTCCATTAAATAAACTCTTTTGCATATAATGAAGGATACATTCCTTGAAGATATTTGTTTGCTTACAAATATTTTATTATGAATTTTTCAACAAAGACTTATTTGTTTAAGATAGGTTATTATTTTATGAAACAATTTATTTATTATAAACTCTTTCCAATATTACATTGGACATCATGCCGACAACGAAAAGTGATAATGTGACGTCATAATACAGGTGGAGCAATGAAAATGTGACAGAATGTAACCCAGGGGAAGGGGGGTCTAAAAATCTTGAAAAAATCGTATTACGTTATTTATGGACGGCCCCAATTGAGCGATTTTTTCATTTAGTCCTTTGGGGGTGGATGAATATATGGATGCCTTCCTTTCTTTTGTTATATGAAAAATAAAAAAATTCGACAAAATTCAAGTCTTGCAATTTCAATAAAAAACATAAAATTACTCGAGGATTAAGAAAAAATACCAAAAACCATAAAATAAAAAAATACTCTTTTATTAATTAAGTAAGTTCTCAGGTACTTGGACAGGTTTTTAAGGTGTAAATCAAAAAAATTGTCATTGATTTTTGCGACGTTTCGCCAGCCCCACTCTGGCTTCATCAGGAATCTAAAAAGTATATTTTGTATACAGAGTTACAGAGAAATCAACAAGTCACATCCTTTCTTTTTCTATGATTAAATTAACAAACAATATCACATCTTACATACCTCAATGAATATTATTAACATTAATATACAACAAATCTGCACATATTTAGGAATAAAATCAATTGTAATTATTTCTCTCTTTTTTGTTTAGAACAATGATCAATTTATATAAAAAAAAGAATGATTCATTTGACAAAACTAATTATAGTACTCTACTTAAATAAATAGATCTGAAGATAACATAATTATTATAAATAAATTTCACGCAATTATAGCATGACTTCAATCTCCCACCAAATATTCAAAACTCAAAACTACTTTACACATCACATTTCACTCTTGAAATAATCTACAACAACATTTTAGATTATTTCAAGAGTGAAATGTGATGTGTAAAGTAGTTTTAAGTTTTGAATATTTGGTGGGAGATTGAAGTCATGCTATAATTGCGTGAAATTTATTTATAATAATTATATTATCTTCAGATTTATTTATATAAGTAATGTACTATAATTAGTTTTGTCAAATGAATCATTCTTTTTTATATAAATTGATCATTGTTCTAAACAGAAAAGAGAGAAATAATTACAATTGATTTTATTCCTAAATATGTGCAGATTTGTTGTATATTAATGTTAATAATATTCATTGAGGTATGTAAGATGTAATATTATTTGTTAATTTAATCATAGAAAAAAGAAAGGATGTGACTTGTTGATTTCTCTGTAACTCTGTATACAAAATATACTTTTTAGATTCCTGATGAAACCAGAATAAAGCTGGCGAAACGTCGCAAAAATCAATGACAATTTTTTGATTTACACCTTAAAAACCTGTCCAAGTACCTGAGAACTTACTTAATTAGTTAAATAATATGGACTCTATGGCCTTTAATAATACTCTTTTATTTTTTAAAGCAATCGATCATAACTTCCTCGATAAATTTAGAATTAAGCAGGCTTAAAAATTGGGGATATCAGAAATTGGTAAGCTTTAATGCTAGAAAAACGCAATGTTGTCTAATTTGTAGGCTCGTAGATAGGAACCTTCCTGACATTTCATTTGATTCGAGCTCATTAGAATTTCGTGAAAAAATATCAATGTTGGGTGTCACCTTAGGTTCTGACCTTTCTTGGAATGACCATATTATCTCAGTAATAAAAAAGCTCCAGCATGTAAAGCATGTATGGCTTTCTTTTCCAGACCAAACGCTTTTTCACCCCCACTCAAATTCTTATCTTTTACAAGGCTCAAATTCACCTCTATCTTGAATATTGCTCGCATTTGTGGAGAGAATCCTCCAAGCATTCTCGTTCTACCTTGAATGCAATTCATAGGAGGGATCTTAAAACACAGATACCTTCAACTCCAACTCAATCCCTAAATCTCTTCTTATTTTCACGATACAAAAGGGTCCACCGCGAACTACAGAGGTTGTACCTTTCTGGTGCAACTTCTTATTGCATCAATATAATTATAAAAAAAATGCAAGGAGGGGCCTACCAGTAAGACGCAGCCCCTATGAATCTCGAAAGACCCTTGCATTACCGAAGAGAAGGGAAAGCTGTTCAATTTGTGTATTTTTTTTAACATAAACCATTCGCAAAAAATTTTCGTACGTCGAAAACGTACCGAGCCCTAAAAATTATTTCATATTTTCTCCAATTAATTTTTAAATTATTCAAACAATTCCAATTATCCTATGTAAATTAAATTATGCATTTTGTTGAACAATGAAGAATGAAGCCATCGTATGCTAGCTCATCTTATATCGCTAGTATATTCTTTAATAATAAAATCTTTTATTTTTCCTTTCTCTTTTTCTTTAGAAATAAATAAAGAAATCGAGAAAGCGCGATGCCAAAAAGAAAAGGAAAAAGAAGAAATCTCTTCTCTAAATAGAATCTTATTTTTCTTTAATGTAACTTTGGTCCAAATCAATAGTCAAATAATACGGAACCAAGAGGATGGAAATAAACAGGATATACTGAGGAAGAGTTTCTTAAGATAAATGGCCCCACTCGAGTTTTGTTGAGCAATTCGGTACTTCAGTAGGTACAATGCAAAATTTGTTTCAAGAAAGTAAAAATAATTGAATGATCATCATCAGCAACGGCAAAAGTTTGGATTATCTATTTACATTTCGCTTAGAGATCGCTCATCTGGCTTGCCTTAAAAGTAATTATATTTTTTTTATAAATAAATACAAATACACACTTGTTATGACCGCAAAAAATAATTGTTTTAGCGGCTAAGCTATTTTTTTGAAACTTCTTTAGGGACGTATCTGTTTGAATTTTTAAGTTACAATAAAGGAGAAATGACTAAAATTTTTTTTTGTTTTTATATCCTATATATTGTAATTTTTCCCTCCTCTCTTTCTATATATTTTGTATTTTTTTATTTTTATTTCATATATTTAGTATGTATTTTTTTTTCTTTTTGATTTTTTGTTTTTTCTTGTATTATTTTAATTAATTTTTTTCTAAATATTTTGGCCTAAAATTGAACAGTAAAGGGGCTAGATGGCCCTATAGATACAATGTTTTTAATAAATAAATAAATAAAGGGGAAATAAGAGACAAGCCCTGATTTTAAATTAATAATTTAAATTTCCTAATTTTATTAAAATTTATCTACTGGCATTGGAAAAAGTAGGAAAATTATTTCTAACCAAAGTTAAATTTGAGAAGGGTTCCAAAATCATGTTTAAAGTTAAAAAGTTGGCAAAGACACCCCACTAAATGGTACTTTTTTTGAATGATTTTATTGAGATTTTTAGGTTTCATATTGCAAAACACATCTGCATGATTGTTGTTGTTTTTTTTATGATTATTATTATACAGAAACATATTAAAATCTCAAAAATAATATTTTTTTAATAATTTTGCATTTTTTTACCTGAAGAACTAATCAGTTCTCCAAATTAGAAATAGAAACATTTTAGAACGAACTTTCTGAGACTTTTCGTTCTTATGTTATCATAGATATCTGAATTCTGACACACAGACAGATACAGGCAGAAAAAAATGGTTGAAAATTATTTTTCTCCTCCTTCCAGACAATTTCCAACAAAATGAGCAAAAAAATGTAATAAATAATTTTTGAATAGGTCAATGGTATAGGCTTTAAGGATTACAAAAAAAAGTTTTACATAGTAAATAGAGTAAAAATTACACTCAAACGGCCGAGTCAACCATGAGTAAAATGTGTTTGTATTTTTTTTCTTTGATTTATTATGTATGTTTCATTGAATAAATAATATTATTATGATTTGAGCATCTTATTTTTGAAAATAGTTGGAATGTTTTTCAAAAATTAGCTCGGGTTCAGATTAACAAATCAATTTTAAACGAAAAAGAATTTAATTTTTAGGACAGATTCTAAGATTTTAATAGAAATATTATTAAATTGAGATATCAGAGGGGATTCATCCCCCCAGGAGTCGAACCTGAGAACTAACATGCTTTCCGGGCAGTCAGCTCACACCATCGAGATAAAAAACCTCTCTCTGAATCGCAATATAAGATATAAGCATAGAAATTTTTCACTCCATTAATATATAACGGAAATTAAAAAATTTAGCTTAAAATGAAAATTTTTTTTTCATACAAGTCCTCCTATCTATCTATCTATCTATCTATCTATATATATAAAATAGAAAAGTATGTGGATATGTATGTGGAAACGATCTGATTGGCCAGTGCATAGCCAATGGCAAAGCGTTAAATTATTAGAACGATTCTGATTGGTCAGATAGTGATCGTGCTTAGCCAATGTGTTAAATAAATCTTTTCTTTATTGTTCCTTATTGTTGAATCATTTTAATTCAGCACATTATTTCAATACTTACAGTATCATTTTAAATTTCAATTATTAAATTGGTATGAACGAGACGCTTCCCGCCAGGGCTAGTGTGACGCCGGGCCGAAGGCCCGGTCGTCAGCTAGTTTTAATATAAAAGTAAAGATTTGAGCATCTTATTTTTGAAAATATTTGGAATGTTTTTCAAAAATGAGCTCGGGTTCAGATTAACAAATCAATTTTAAACCAAAAAGAATTTAATTTTTTAGGACGAAAAAGAATTTAATTTTAAGGAGGAAAAAGAATTTAATTTTTAGGACTAACAAATCAATTTTAAACGAAAAAGAATGATATCGCAATTTAATAATATTTTTATTAAAATCTTAGAATCTGTCCTAAAAATTAAATTCTTTATCGTTATTATTATTATTATTAGAGTAAAAATTATATTATTAAAAGAAACAAAACGTCAACAACACCTGTTTCGATTTCAATTATAATCTAATCAGCCCTTATGCTTAATAGAAAACTTCTAAATATTTAAAAACTCTTATTGTTTTTGAGGTAAAGTGAACACAAAGTTTGACAACTCGCTATTCAGTAACAAACCCTCTCATTTAAATAAAAATATTATGTCGTATAATATAAGGAGTGGATATTAAGGGTTGTTTACCTTAGTGGGGGTGCAGGTGAGTGTTCGCTGCGGCCTTCTCCGTGTTTCGACACCAAATGAAGAAAGAAACGAAAAGAGAAATAAATAATCCAGTTGCTCGATAAGATAATTCGCCTGGCCAAATTCCCAGAAATATTTCTTTAAAAAAAAAACTCTCAAATGCATTTTTTATCTAATGCACTCTTTTTCGTTTATAATGATTTAATGAAAAACTTAATTATATATTTAATATATCAGTGGCGGTTGGTGACATTTCAACCAGGGGATGCTGTCCAAAAAAATACCTTTCATATTTTTAAAATTTTATTTTAATCTTCGCTTTTTTTGCAAATTTCATCGAATATTTTTCAAATTTAAAATTAGATTTTTCAAAAATATATTTTGGGACCATCGACCCAATCGCATTTGTGTGAGGAGGGTAGGAGTCAGAAATTAAATCTTATGAGTTAAATTCCACAGGACCTGAGATGGAAATCGACCATCTTACACAATGAATCAGCCTGTTCAATAAGAATATCTTAAATTTGCTATAAACAACCTATGACTTGTCTAGAGCAGCTATTCTCAACCGCTGGTCCGGCGGACCACCAGTGGTCCGCGAAGAAATTTTACTAGTCCGCATATATATATAATTACATATCTTTACATTTAAATATTATTGTAAGTAAATGATAATAAAAATGTTACAATTAACTTATGTAGTAGTTCTTAATACCGAGTAAAATTTTGTTGTTAAAAAAATATCACTGGTCCGCGAATTTTTTTACAAATTTTACTGGTCCGCGGGCCAAAAAAGGTTGAGAAAAGCTGGTCTAGATCACTCTTAGTTATTTCCAATTTTATATATTGAGAGTCTTTAGAAATGGATTATTCCAAAGATTCGCCAATCATTTTTATTTATTCCTTTTTTGTATTATTTCTATTTTAATAGTTTCTCAGCCAGAACAATTTTTATTCGCCTCAAACTCGCCTGAACTTGTCTTTGACATGCTTGAACTGAAAAATATATCTACCAGGCAGGGAGTTTAAACCTTATATCTATACCCTTTTCGGAAAAAATAATTCATTTTAATTGCCTCTTGAAACTATGCAACAATTTTATTTCATTTAGAGAGAATTTAGCAACTCGCTATTTACTAGCAAACCCTCTCATTTAAATAAAAATATTATGTCGTATAATATAAGGGGTCGATATTAAGGGTTTGTTACCTTTGTGTGGGTGCAGGTGAGCTATCGATGTTGTCACCTTCATGTTTATACACCAAATGAAGAAAGAAAGAATTCAGTTTTTTTTTTTAATGATATTGATACAAGAAGAAGTTGCACCAAGAAGGTACAACCTCTGTAGTCCGTGGTGGACCCTTGTAACGTGAAGATAAGGGGAGATTTAGGGATTGGGTAGCAGTCGAAGGTATCTGTGGATGCTGGTCTTGAAAGATTGAAGGTTATAAGTTGCTGGAAAGACGGTCGGGGAAAGGGAGTTCCAGTCTCTAGATGTCATAGGGATAAATGAATTGACGAATGCGTTTGTTCGATTAGTATCCAGTTTAAGCGCGTAGGGGTGTTGAATTTTAGAAAATCGTGTATTTCGCGCAAATGAAACCTTTGGTGAGATTATCGATTTCATCTCCTCAGAACAAAAGCCATGGTAATATCTATAAAAAAAGGGAAAGGGCGGAGACAGATCTACGATGGGCTAGGGAGTCGAGAGTGCCAGTTAATGTAGGATCGCCTATCAGTCTGATAGCTCGCCTCTGAGATTAAGAGAGAATGTTTGGAGGCCCCTCTCCACAAATGCAAGCAATATTCCAGACAGGGGTGAATTTGCGCGTTGTATAATATAAGGAGTTGGATGGGGGTGAAAAATCGTTTGGTTCGGAAAAGAAAGCCAAGCTTACATGCTGCAGCTTTTGCTACTGAGATAATATGGTCATTCCAAGAGAGGTCAGAAGTTGCTAGATAAGATAATTTGCCTGGCCAATATTCCCAAGTATTTTTTTTAAACTCTCAAATGCATTTTTTATCTAATTTACTCTATTTTGATTATAATAATTGAATAAAATAATTTAATGAAATATATAAAGAGTGTGATTAATAAAAATAAACGCCCCATTGATAGCTAGAATGATTCAGTCATTTTTAACTAAAAAATAATTATTAAATTTCTTTAAACTTTTTTCTAAAATCAGACCTCATATTTGTTTCTGTGGGCCGAAGTGGATTTAATTTTTACTTTATCCATAGCGTAGCATGCGTTCCCATTGAGGAATAGATCGATTCTTATCTAATTGTTTAGGAATAGCATTCTACATTACATTTTTTATCATTCGATTATTATTATTGGTAACCATTGCTGATGACATTCAGGAATACTTAAAATCAAAAATACCAAATTTGAGTAATAAGCCATTTGTAAGAAAAAGTAATGAATTTACTTTCATCAATTAATTTACCTTTACTTTTCATTTGTACTTTATTTATAACTTCAAATAGCTTAATAATAGAGGAATAAATATCTTAATATTTCAAAGTACTGTAATGGATAAAGTCTAGCAATGATCCGTTGCAATTTATTTATCTATTTTTTTTTGTTTGTTTGTTCAGGAATGTCTGAAACATAGATAAATCGTCCAAAAAGCATTCTGTAATGGAAATTAGTCAGCCCCTTGTTGGGATCAAATTTTTTGCTTAAAGAGATTCAATCCTTTCATATCGTCCTAAAATATTAAATTTTTATTCCAGGACAGAAAATCCTTCATATTTTTTCAATTCTAGAACTTCAATTTTGGTAAGGGAGAATGGTGTAGGTTCTTAGTGAAAAATATTAAATAAAGTAAAGAAAATTTTTGAATTTTTTTTTTGGATTCTTTTTAAAATTTAAAATATAAAATACTAGGTAGGTTTCACATAAATAAGAGATCAGATTCTTCTTTTAGCAAGATCTCTATATATATATTACGGGGTATAAGCACATCTTCAGGAGTTCACAAAGTGTCCTTATACTCCGTAATATACTATATAGAGTCGTGTTAAACAAGCATCTGATCTTTTATTTATGTGAAACCTAGCTAGTATTTTCTATTATAAATTTTTAAAAGTTTCCAAAAAAAAATTTCAAAATTTTTTTTTACCTACTTTATGTAGAACTTCATTTTGTTTGCATGCCGAGCGGGCCAACATTTTGAGCCCCATTCGAAAATTTTCAAATAATTATTTATTTTTCTTATTTTTTTCTGTAGTTGTGGTTCAAAAATGAATTTTTACATTCGAACTATCAAAGAGTTATAATTAATTAGTTAAAATTCAAATTCTAAGTTTGAATTAATAAGACTTCACTTGTGCTCTGGCAAGTTTTAATTTTGTTGTTCAAACCGATCAATGACAAAACATTTTTTTCTAACATTCTTATATATGGGCCGGATTTAGAGTGTGGGAGCTCTGAGGCTGAATGTGTGGTAAGCGACCAGTTTCCATAATGATTACCCCTTGATGATTTATTACATGTTAAAGTTTTAATATTATCGTGAGAAAAAAATACTTTTTTTATTTAACGACCTTCCATTCTCTAATCGTGAATAGCTTAGTGGCAAAAATCTATTCGAGATAAATAAATAAATAAATAATTTATAAAAACGTTTAGTGAGAGAAATTCTTCCTCTATCATTTGATAATTTAAAACTAGTTGCTATATATCTAACAATTATAAAGATCATTACATGGAGAAACTAATTTTTAATTCTAAATGATATCTAAGATAGGTATATCTATTGCTTTATAATTGTTACATATAGCAACTAGCTTCGAATTGTCAATAGATAAAGAGAGAATTTATTTCGAAACGTGTTGATTTTTCTTAAAGCTTTTTCTATTAGTTTTTAATCGTGCATGAAAAAAAAGTGTTTTTTTTTTGCTTCATTTTTTCAAAAATATCTCAAAAACGGCTGACACAACTTTGATTAAAAAAATTGGGCCAAACCAGGGCATTTTGGTCTACAAAAAAGCTCTAATAAGTGAACATCGAAAAAATTATATTTTTTGAGACAATAACTGTTTTATCAAAATGTCTGTTAGTCTGTTTATCTGTGCGTTACCAAATTTTGTGGGCAAGCTAGCTCAAAAACTAGTTTGAATATCAAATCCAAATTTCACACGTACTTTTGGTGAATTGAGATTAAGAGCTGATTAGATTTTGGTGCATATCGACCCAAAATTAAGGGAGGGAGGGGGGTTAAAATGTAAAATTATAATATTTTCAAACTAAAAAAAAAACAAGAAAAATGAAATATACTATAAAATGAAACAATAATAACTAAAATATTTTTTTTCTGGGGTGCAAAATTAGGCGGGGGGGTCAAAAAATAAAAATCTAGGCTATTTGAGCAAACTCAACCAAATTTTATATACATAATCAGTACATACATAAGACTAAAAATACAAAAACTAACCGCCCAAAATGGGGGAGGGGTGGAGGGTCAAAAAATTAAAATCTAGGCCCTTATACCAAACTCAACCAGAAGTGTATGGTAAAGTCAAGTGGATGGCCACATCAGAACGTGTCAATTTTTTTTTTAAATTGTATTTATTTAATTCAATAAAACAATCAAGAATTTATTTTGAAACTTTTCGATATAGAGAATAAATAATTACATGTAAAATCAAGCCAATTCACCCATTGTGAGATCTAGGTATTGGCAGAAAGTTAAAGGGGAAGCAAAATCTATTCTCATACATTTACTTCCACATTAACTATAGTCCCTCGGATTTCACCACTAATTACACGATATCCTTAAATAATATTTCAGTGTTAGTGTTAGTGTTAGTGTGTTTTTTCCCCCATCAATCAACAGTCGTTCAGAAGCCAATGTGATTAAGTCCATTTTTGAAAAATTTCCAAATTTCATAAATTCTTTTGTTTATAATTTTTACCTTAACTCCATGGAACCTATCAGTATGTCAAATTTCAGATCAGCATATTGAAAAATATATACTAAAACATTCCAGACAGATAAATATAAATAAATATTTAAACATTTTATATATATATATATATACCAAGTGTTCGTTTATTTATTTTTTTTATACCTATTATGAAATCCATTGTAAAAATTTTCAATTGTCTATGGATTTTTTCCTATTATTTTAGAACAAAAGTGTGAATACAAAAGATATAAAGAATTCAAAACAGCATCAAATTTATTGATGTGTCCCCGAGAGAGTTTTATAAAAAGATAGACAAGATATTAAAATGGTAACAACCCATTTTAGCACATTGGTGAACAAAGAATCAAATTTAGAAGAATGTTTTTTTATGCATAGTAGAGTTAATAAATCTTAAATCTTAACTTTTTCATAATTTATCAATTTAATACCTTAAAAATAGGAAAGAGATTAACCAGACAAGCCAAATATAGAATAAATTTCGTAAAAATTAGTTTATTTTTCATATTTAAAGAGAAGTCGGCCAAAGCCGGGATTATCGAAAGTCATTCGTGGTATATGAGCTTTAAGGCCCAGTTCTGAATACAGTCAGGGGAGTGAGATTAGACAGGGTTCAAACACCCTCATTTAACAAAATAGAACATTATGATTGGCGATGTACCTTAGAAGGGGTAGAAAACGAAGAATCGTATAAAACGTAGCCTCCACCCGCCGAGGAGACACGGTTGGAAATGCATAAAAGGACCAACACGAAGAAATAGTCTCTCTATATTATTCTATCTATCTATCTCTATATATTATTCTCTCCATCTATCTATCTATCTATCTTATATTACTCTACCACGCTCTTATCATTGAAATTATCGCTCGGCATCTATACACCTCATTTACACTGCTATTATCAAATATTCACGGCGCCTGCATCATTTCGATATCACGAGCATATTTCTTCTTCCTGGAGCCGTTTTGCGGGCATTCGCATTCATCCACTTGCTAGCCCCTTTGATCGGCACTTATATCATTGGCCCGATAGCAAATTGAACAGCACGGGCAAGAATATCTGTCCGGCACTCGTGAAGACACCACGGAAGCTTACAAAAAGGCGAGACTCCTGGAACCTTACGTACTCTTCGACGTGGCAGTCTACGGAACCTGAGCGAGAGGTGGCCAAGGCACAGCTATCGCTGTTTGAATTATTTGAACCGGTCAGCGCACCTCGAGAGCAAACGTAAATAATCATAATTTCTTTGAACGATCTCCGTTCACCCATTAAAGCCATCAAATTAATCAATTCTTGCTGACTGTTAAATTCACAAAGGACCTTAATAAATCATATATTGTAAATTATATTCTTGGTTATCACTTACTGTTAAGAAAATTCCCCCATTCTCCTTTGCAGCTAGAATTCATTCAATTATTTTTATTTTATTTTTGCCTATTTAAAATTATTTTTTTATTTTTTTTGTAAATTCATTTCATAAGATTAACTTCAATAACGTAGAATTTGAAACATAAGAGTAAATTCAGTAGTTTATCAAACTAGTACAACGAGATACACTGAGTTACACACCACCACCACGTCTATAAAGGTTAGTATTCTCACACTCAGGAATATTCCCCTTAAAAGTCCCCTTTCAGAACTAATTTCCATACCCCTCCAACCACCAACCCTCCCTAACCCCATTGCAATATATATATATATATATATATATATATATATATATATATATATATATATATATATATATAAAATTGTTTCATTTTAATATAGGTATCAAAATTTTTGTTCTATTGACTATTGTAATACAAAGAGATGCAGCCCCTATGCATCTCGAAAAATCCCTGCATTACCGAAGAGAAAGTGAAATGGTTGAGGAGTTTGTGGACCCGGGTTTTGAAGATTTGAAGATTATAAGTGTCAGGAAAGACGGAGGCCGGGAGAGAGTTCCTGTTCCTTGAAGTCATAGGGACCAATTTAGCCGTGCAATAGTCCAGTTCCTGGGGGTTTAGACCTCGGACTTTTGTTACAGTGAATGAATTTATATGGTCGAGGTGGGATTTTGTTTTTTATACTATAAATTGGAAAGTCTACCAAAAAATTTTGTGTACTTTTGATTTTTTCATTATTTAAACAAAAAACTGCCCAGTATATAGAGGATCCAAAAAGTGGTTCAGCTTACATTAATTGCGGGAAAATATGTTTTTTCTAGGATCGTTTGTTATGGTATGATAAATCTAAGTTTGCGACCTCGAAAGTGTGAGAGACAAACTTTGTTTGAATGGTAGCAAATTTAATCTATAGTTTAAAAATGTATAGAGTGATCTTTGTAGAAAACGTATTCCTTCATGGTCAAAATGGGAAAAAAACTGCGAGTTTTTGGTATATTCAAAAGTGATCCGGTGGACTGTTTTTTTTTTTTTTTTTTTTTGATCCCCATAAAATATCGAACTACTAAACCAATTTTCTATTTTATTTTATTTTTCTTAATCGACGCGAAATTTTGTCATCTTTAATTTACTATAGAACAGTTATTTACAAAATATGGACCGTTTTCGAGTTATAAGCGAAAAACTGGAAAAAGTCCGAAAATTTCGAGAATTTTCGGCCACCAAAAGTTGTTTTCAAATCAAAAGATCACAATTTTCTAATAGGTAGACTTTTTTATATATATTATTAGCTAAACATTCCATTTCGAATTTCTAAATTTCATTCACCTTAACTGAAATCCGAGATTTTCATGTTTTTAACGCTCCAGGAACTGGACTACAATAATCAACAATACTCTGAACAGAAATGGTTTTTCAAATGAAATGCTCATTTGACTTGTGAATTAGAAATTAAATAATACCTAAAAACATTTGACAAAAAATAATTCTGTAAAAATGTTTTTGCCTAGGCAAAAGAGCTTTTGCTTGAAACAACTTTCTACCTACGAAATACTCGTATATAAATATCACTATAATTTGTAAAATTGCTCCTCTTGATTGCTGTTTATATTCAATCGAATGGAACTTGAAAAGAAAATGAAAAGGAAAAAAAAAATCAGGTTGCGATATCCAATCCGAATTGGAATGAATGGATTTTGTCCGAGTCTTTCTCTCTCTCTGGATCTGAATAGGAATAGCCCCAAAAAGGGAGCTTTATATCTGGAGGTGGAAGGAATAGGGGGTGAATTTCCGAAAAGACACCAATTAACAAAATGGATTCTCAAATGATATTCACAAGAGATGGAAAGATAAAACGGTCCTGGTCATGTTCACGTTTTTTTATTCCAAGGGCTTATATTAAGACTTGCATTGCACATATCATTCAGAATTGGAATTGCCTTTGAACCCGTGGATTTGGATCGTTGACATTTGTTCCTTTGAAAAATTAATCCTTTAGAAAAGCGCACTTATTTTCTTTTCCATATTGCAGAGTGAAATACAAAGCGTAGATATTACGTCAGATAGGGCCAGCGTTATGTCCTAGATCAACGCAGAATTTTCGAACAAGCGCTATCTCTAATTTTATACATGAATGTTGATAAAGGACCTGGGAATAATTTGATGGCTTATCGTAGAGAAAGCATTTCTATGTATAGGGGAATGTGCAAAATTATTATACTCCTGTATTCACCATACTTGGCTATTCATAAAATAAATATTCAAAAAGAAATAAAAGACACAGCAAAAAATCAGTTAGTATAATTTTTAAATACATACCCATATAGCCAAGTCAATAAGTAGTTTTAATCTAAATAAATTGATGTGGCCATCCACATGACTTTACCATAACGCCTGGCCCTTCTCTTATATTTAATATTTAATAAAAGCATTTATAATCATTTAGGAGGTCAAAATATGAAAATCTTGGCCGTTGGAACAAACTCAACTAAATTATTATAATATGTACATATACAAAATTTGGTTGAGTTTGGTCCAAGGGCTTAGATTTTTATTTTTGACCCCGTCCCATGAAAAATATAATAATCTTGTTATTGTAGGTTCATTTTTCTTGTTTTTTTTAGTTTGAAAATATTATATATAATTTTAATTGTTAACCCCCCCCCCCTCCCTTAATTTTGAGTCGATCTCAATCAAAATCTAATCAGCTCTTAATCTCAATGCACCAAAACTAAATGTGGAATTTCGTTTTGATATTCACATTAGTTTTCGAGCTAGTGCGTTCACAAAAATTTGGAAACGCACTAAAGTAGTAACTAACAGACATTTTGACAAAATAATTAATATCTCGAAAAATATAATTCTTCCGATGATCACTTATAAGAGCTTTTTATAGAGCTAAATGTCATGGTTTCACCCAATTTTTTAATCAAAATAGTTTCAGCCGTTTTTTAGATATTTTGAAAAAGAGAAGCAAAAAAAAACATTTTTTCCATACACGATTACAATACTTGGCCCTTACTATGTATGGTAAAGTAAAAATTCGAACATGATAAATTGTTATCCACATTTGTAGTTTGATGTCCTGGATTTGTACGCGGTCAAAAATATTTTTTCTAGAATATCACTTTCCCACTACCAATTAAGCTAAAATGAGTTATTATAGGAATTGTATAAGACAGAATTTCCTTTATCTAAAAGATATAATCATATAAATAGCTTAAATGTTATAATAGTAGTTGATAGTAGTAGCGTTAAAATTTTTATAGAAAATTAAGAAAAATGGTATATACCATATGTCATATGTGGTTACATCTCGGAGGGCAAGCCAGGGGACAGGATTACATTTTTTGAATTTTCGTCAGCCAAGAGTTTGACCTAGAAAGTTGATTAATATCTCTATATATTTATATACATCAAGCAGAGAACACCATCATTAATTAATTAATGTATAAAAGTATTTCTTATATATTATATCTTTGAAATAAGTGTACTATTTCCTATCCAACGACAAATAAACTTGTATTAAATATTATGATATCATGGACGTTTAGTTTATTTAAATTTCAAGTAAAATTTACCCATAATTTTATTTTTAGTTTATTTTGAAATTAAATTCTGTTTTATAAATGTAAATTTATTGACCATAAAAAAGGATAGAAAATTATCCAAAGCGTCAGTTTTAAATGAAAATGAGGTTCCAATAAAATGTATTATTTTATTCAGAATATTTTTGAGGTTTCTCGCCATAAAATCACCATGGTTGTTTTTTTTAATATTTATTTTTATTCATTTAAATTATAAATAAATTATTGTTATCAATCACTGAAAGGAGAATCAAAGAGACAGTTTTTTTCGTATCAAAATAGACGAGAGGGCTGGGCTCCCTGAAAAAACCATCCAAATCAATAAGGATGGATCTTATAAAATTAGAATCATCCAAATCAAAATTAGAAACTTTATTTATACCAATAGGCTAAACAAATTTAACATTTGAATAAATTCGTTGTTGTTGTGTATGGGTCTGTGAAATATATATATAGATACAGCTGCATGCCGGGTGCAAGGGGTGCATATCACACGGGCGGCATACTACTAGGGCCCGCAAAATTGAAAATACAATTACAATTAACACTATGATGTCTGATGTTCTGATGAGGAAGGGCCGCAAATTATATTTTGCACCCATGCAGGCGGCAGATGCCTTTGGTTAGGTCCTGATCGCGGGCCTTCGGGGATCTTGTTAAAACGTCTTCAGGTTGGAAATGACAATGTGCCTTTAGTGCATTCCGCCAGTGTTGGGGCTCTTTCACTGCGAACATATACCACAAACGCCTTAAGGGGATTATACAGGGTTTTTAGAAAAAGGGTTCCAAGACTTCAGGGAGTTTTTTTGGCTTTTCGGCCTTTCTAGCCATAATTTGCGAAACCAATTATTGTTTATTAAATTTGTCTTGAGATAACATACGAATATATACAATTATCTACATCTCTTTATAATGAAGTCCGAATGAAATTTAAAAAATCAAAAAATAATCAGTACTCGAGCTGGTTTAAATTTAACATGAACTAATTAATGTTAATGACCAGTCAAGGGAAGGTCAACGACCACAATATTGTCTACGTTTTTTGGCACGCGGAATTAATTAATAAAAAATGTATAAATATTTATTTTTTGTCATTTCTATTAAGATTTTGTACTCCCTCATTAAAAAACCCGTGTCTACCTTGTAATTTACTGTGTTTTTCAGGCTTTGTTGGATGGAACACGATTCCTTGAAAAAACGTTTTGTTTTATTTTTTTCATAGTCAATTATATTAAAATTTTCAATTATGACCCTGTTTTTTGTATCCAATAAATATTTATAATTAATTATGAGTGATTTTATCAACATTTCAATATTCAATATATTATTTTCTCGAAGATAAAAGCAGTCTTTGAATTATTCGTTATAAATTAAACAAATCTCTCTAAGCAAAAAACCCCAGCCTTTATTAAATTTAATTTATTCGCTTATCAAACACCGCTAATGCATCAGTTTATATGTATAATTCATAATCTTGATTTTATTCAGAATCTCTGTCTACCTATAAAGGGCTAAGGGCGAAAGAGCGCCAAGTCCCTTAAGGGATGTTATCCGTGGGCGTTTTCGAGTGGAGCGTCGCGTCGATTCATTTCACTTGAGCAAGGTGATATTAATTGCACGGCAACATTTCCCAAACATATCAAAGGATTAGAAGTCGAAGGCTGACCGCCTAACCGAGCCGAACCCAACCCCTTTGCAACCCTTTGAGTTGGCCACCCCTCAACTATCAAGTCGATTGGTTAACTGACATCGCGCCATAATCCTTTGATCTTAATTTAATTAATATTGTAAAGAGAGACAACTTGACATAAAAACAAATCAACAAGCGGATAAAAATTCCCTTTGACTTTAGAGAAAATGTTTTTCACCTATAAAAAAAGTAGCCATGTGCAAGACGAACTCGCGTGAGCTGAGGGCCGGTTGTATTTCGCAAAGTAAATGCTTTTTTACCACTAACCAAAGGTAGATGGTAAAAAAGCATTTACTTTGCGACATACTAACCGGCCCTGAGTGTTCTTTAGCTTAAAACTTAGTACCTGGAACACCAAACGATGCTCGGTAATTTTTTGATTCAGTTAAAACTGATATATTGATATTATTTTTAATTTTAAATTCAGATAAAAAAGTCGATTTTTAATCGCAGCCAAAATAAAATAAAATTGAAATAAAAAATAATTTATTTACACCCGCTATGGCCATCATCAAGATGTATCACTGGCCACAAAGTTTTAAATGTAATTGGAATTAAAAATAATATTAATATTCACGGAAGTTCTTTTATTAACCCCGCGGGGTGATCCGCGATTAGAAGTAGGTGTACACCTCTTTAGAAGTATTTTGAAGTACTTGGAAATATTTGGAAGTACTGGAAATATTTGGAAATACTTGGAAATATTTGGAAGTATTTGGAAATATTTGGAATTACTTGGAAATATTTTGAATTACCTGGAAATATTTGGAAGTATTTGGAAATATTTGGAAGTACAAGTGGAAGTAGGTGTACAGCATATTAGGTCGCGGTTCACCCCTCGGTTGACCCTTTAGGAGGTATGATCCTTCGAATTGTCGGATTTTTTTAATAGAATGATATTGAAATTCTAATAAATTATTTTATAGAAAAATTTCTTCTATTAATTAAATTGGCAAATTCTAATATATAATAATATTTGTAATGATCTATTAGTTGAATTCAAAATATTATTAAAAGAAATTTAAAAAAATGTAATTAAATATTTTTATTCAAACAACAACGTATGAATAATTATTTCAATAAACAAAAACCCATCAAAAACAACTTAGTCGAAGATGAGACCGTGGCAGATCGATCTGTCAACCCAAAAACCCCATAACTCGTGAATTTCATCCAAATCGTTAGAGCCGTTTCGAGAAACCGATTCTATATATACAAGAATTGCTGGTTTAATATAATAACAAAGATATAATAAGATATTAATATAATAAGATAAGATAAAATACTTGAGAAATCAAATTCGTTCTTATTTGTCATGGAGAAGGGCAGAAAAAGTGAATTTTTCTTAGTTTCAATAGATTTCTAAAAGCCTACAGATATAAAAATCACCTGAAAATTGTCCCTTTACAGCCCTAGCACAGTCATTTTAAAGATAAATAAATAAAAAAAAAAATATTATTCCACTTAAAGAGATCTCAATTGGAATAGTTCGTACTCCATGATACAAATGAACTGCAACGGATCGCTGCTAGACTTTATCCAAAGTCATTTGAAATATTAATATGTTTATTCCTTTACTAGTAATCAGATATCACTGGTTAAGGGGGGGTCGGATAGGCTAGGCGGTAGCGTGTCATCTGCATAACCAAGTGGACGGGTTCGAATCCGACTCGAGGCATCCGGCTAAAATCTGACCCCCGGGGTAGAGACAAATTTAAATAAATAAAATAGTATCGTAAATGGCTTATGGCTAGAAAGGCCGAAAAGCCAAAAAAAATCACTGGTTATTTGAAGTCCACGTTGACTTAAAATCAAAAATAACGATCGATTCTTGTCAAATAGTACTAAAAGAATAACCTTATTACATTACATTTATTATGTATATTAAACCAATCAAATGAATAAATTTTAAAAAATTAATAAATAAAGATATTATATAGGCATGTATGTAAATTTATACAAATGAAAAATAGGATGTTAGATTTGAGTTGGTTGATTATTTTTTGTCTTTCTTTTCGGTTTTTACTTTTGTTCAGAAATGTTTGTGCAAATTGTATTATATAAAATAATTATGTAAAATGAAAAAAGTGTTTTGTGTTAACTGAAGATGGGTTCAACTAGGCCAGAAACATGATTTTATAATAATAAATTTTTCAAAAATTAAGAAGTTTTTTCTTTCTCTTTTAATAATACAAGATTGATAAGAAGAATAGGGAAGTTTTTTTTGGCTTTTCGGCCCTTCCAGCCATAAGCCAATTTACGATAATATTATATTTATATATTTTTATGTGTCTCTACCCCGGGGTCAGATTTTAGCCGGAAGTCTCGAGACGGATTCGAACTCGGCTCCACTTGTTAGCAAGATGACACGCTATCATCTAGCCTGACCCGACCCCCCAATAGGGAAGTTATCTTATTATATTAATTCGAGAATATTTTGAGTGTAAATAAATAAAGAATTAAAAAAGTAGTTACTCTAGGGCAGGTATGTCAACCTTTAAGGTGGGCCACATTTGAACGAAAAAAAATGTCTCGAGCCGCAGATATTTTTTTTATCTTATCGAATGCAAGAAGAGGCCCATGAAGATGCGGTCCTTATGATTCTCGAAAGATCCTTGAATTACCAAAGAGAAGGAGAAATAGCTCAAGAGAAAGGATGCAGGCGTAGGTGTTGAAGTTTTGAAGGTTATATGTGTCAGAAAGTTTGCAGGTAAAATATGTATATATATAATGAAAATGGAGTCGAAAATAGACCGAAATGGGGATTATTATTACGGATATTTTGAATTTTAGTTCAGATTAAAAATTAGCACTTATTTTTCGAAAACTTTTCGGTAGATTTTCATATTTCTTATTTTAGAGAAACAAAATTTTTGGGCCAAATTGTTATGTCTTTTCTAGGAACTACATATAAATCTCAATGTTTTAAGGAAGTTTATAAATTTATGTTGGACCGCATTCATTTCAGTGCTGGGTCGCATGTTAAACAACCCTGCTCTAGGTTAAAGTACCTACTTTAAAATATAATTTCACTAAAAACTTTATATAACCTTCAATTTCAATACTTTATCCATGCTTAGCATTGGATAAAAAAGAACAAAATCACATTAATAAAATGGAACTGAGGCAGCAAATCGGGAAAAATCGAATGTTTATATGGTAAACTCTACCTTTTTCTATTTTTCTACCTATTACTTATATTTAAAGCTTATGTAAAAATGATCCTTTCATATTATACTTGATGGCTTAACGTGCAAGTACCTGGAGCCACCGAGCGATGCACGGTAACCATACGCCCCCTGCCCACACCACCGCCACCGAAACCTCGCACCACACCCCCGGATCCCCCACCATTGCACTCCACCTCCTGAACTCCCCACATCCATCCCCACCCCGCACCCAGTTTTTGCATTTCTAGCTTTCTAGTGGTCCACAGATTATGTGTATATAGGTATATAAATAAATTCCGTATAATTATTTTTTTTAATTAAATAACAATTTATCGAGTTTTTTAATCAATTAAATAAATAATAAATAAAAATTTTATTGAAGCAATTTTTCACATGAAATAATGTATACATTGTATTTGAGGCTTCGATTTCGGAGATTACTTCCCCATCATCGACTGTACTTCTATCTTCTAGATTGCTATAATATTTTTAGTCCGTGTTTTTTAATAAGAGGAATTTTATTCAATTAAATTGGAAAATTCTAATATATAACAATATTTGGTATAAAGTATTAGTGGGTTTTAAAATTAAAAAACCAATTAATAAATAAAAGATAATTGAAAAAAATGTAAACAAACTTTTTTATTGAGATTTTCATCTATCAATAATTACTTTAATTAAGAAAAGATCAATTAAGATGAAATTTGTCGAGGTCCAGACCTAGCCAGATCGCTTTCTCATTCTCAAAACTTGTTAATAGAATTTGTTTCATCAAAAATTTTTAAGAAAAAATAAAAACCGACTTCAAAAAATTAAGTGCAACAAATATAAAAATACACTAAAAGGTATAAAATAATTATTATCTTATTTAGTTACAACTAAACGACGAAATATTAACACGAAATTACTTTTAAAGTCGGTGCCAAACAAACTATACCTATAAGCGAGCGTACCTCGCCAAACGTACTAAGTAAGATCCGTCGAGTGCGATTCATAAAAGGTATATGTTTGGCACCAACTTCAAAAAGTAATTTCGTGTTAATATTTCGTCGTTTAGTTGTAACTAAATAAGATAATAATTATTTTATACCTTTTAGTGTATTTTTATATTTGTTGCACTGTAATTTTTTGAAGTCGTTTTTATTTTTTCTTAAAAATTTTTATTTTTCTCTTTTTAGTGATGTTATTAATAGTGATTATATCATCAGAACTTGACCAAATTAATATGACACCATCCCTAAGACACCCCTTTCGGATAAAAAAGAACCATCGAAATCGGTTCATAAACAAAGAGGTTAGGTCTAAACAAACCTAAACAAACCTAATAAAAAAGGTCTAATACCTATGAAAAAGAATCGAAAAAAATGGGACCAATCGGAAGCTAGACTGGACCCAATGCAAGAAAAATTTTCAAAATCGGTTGACAATTGGCGGAGATATGAGGTAACATAGGCACAAAAAAAAAAAAAAAAAAAAAAAAAAAAAAAAAAAAAAAATTCAATCGAATAGAGAACCTCCTCCTTTTTTGAAGTCGGTTAAAAATTAGTAGAGCCGTTTTCAAAATAGAACAAATATATAAACAATTTTTTCTCGTTTAATAAGAGTAGATAAGCTCTGGAGCAGCGTTTCTCAACCTTTTTTGGCCCGCGGACCAGTAAAATTTGTAAAAAAATTCGCGGACCAGTGATATTTTTTTAACAACAAAATTTTACTAGGTATTAAAGAACTACTACATAAGTTAATTGTAACATTTTTATTATCATTTAGTTACAATAATATTTAAATGTAAAGATATGTAATTATATATATTTGTGGACTAGTAAAATTTCTCCGCGGACCAGCGGTTGAGAATAGCTGCTCTGGAGCATTCCTTCCAAGACTCGACTCGCCTAGCTCTTACGCAGCTTTCATTCTTCTGTGCACAAATAGTTGCCTAAATACAGGCGCGCCAAGGTCTTAAATCAAGTTCAAATTCAGACTATATTTTGAGGGGATTTTAATTAGTACAGTTATTTATTTATATTTTATAATTCAATATTTTTCTTATAAGTGCAAAAAAAATTGAAAAAGCACTAAATGAAAAAATAATTCAAATTCACAAATCAGAGAGTTCGATTTGAATGCATACATACCATAGAACACACAGGCGAAGCTCTATCCCCTCCCTCCCTCTTTTGGCCACTATCAATTTCACATAGTGACCCATTATTTTTACGAGGTAAATAGTTTGAATTATCAAAATTATTAGTCACGTTACATGCACGGAACAATACTTCGAGACTTATTTTAAGATAACAAACAAACATCAATGGCCATTTCATTAAAGGAGACAATAAAAGACTGTGTCTTCTGCTTGAAAAATAAATTTTTTAATTTATTTATAACGAGACAACAGTTTCGAGGACTTTGCGCCCTTCATCAGTCTATTACACTTGATTCTCAGGAATTGATGTATGAAAGTGAGTTTTTCCAACAGAAGACACTCTTTTATTTTATCCTTTAATTTATAAAAATTCTGCTACTATAGGCAAAAATAAATTTTCAATTTAATGGCTCTTTCCTAGAGTGTGATTTTGCATTTTTTAGCCTATTTATGAATCAATTTCTCTTGTTTAAGTTTATTATTATTATTTTTAAGGTAATCTTTTGTCAAATTATAGGGAACGCTATTTCTTTTAATTAATTTAATGCGATTTAAAATACATTCTGAAATACCATATTAATAAAAAACACAATTAGTACGTATATAATAATATATTTTTTATTGTTAAAGGATAAATAATTTTTTTTTTTTTTGGCTTTTGGCCTTTCTAGCCATAAGCCATTTACGATACTAATTATTTTATTTAAATTTGTCTCTACCTCGGGGTCAGATTTTAGCCGGATGCCTCGAGTCGGATTCGAACTCGGGTCCTCTTGGTTAGTTGGCTGACATGCTACCGCCTAGCCTACCCGACCCCCCATAAATAAATTGAATAGCTTCTTTCCAGTAATTTATTTTATTATTCAAATAATATATATAAAAATAAAATAAATTACTGGAAAGAAGCAATTCAATTTATTTATCCTTTAACAATAAAAAATTAATATATCCAGTACACACCAAGCCAGCAAAATAATATATTTGTTTGAGACTATAGTTTCGAATGTTACATCCTTTATCATCAGTCTTTTGAATCAGAACTATTTTATCTGTTATTTCTCTTGGGGTCAAACAAATAAATTAAATATTTATATTTGATATATATATATATGTGTATGTTTATTTCATCAAGCAGAGGAGAACATTAATGATTTCTCTTTATGAATCAACAACTCTGCTACTCTCGGCTAAACAAAATCTTTTCAATTAAATTCAAGGCGTTTGACCTCGAATCGAATTTACTCAGGATCAAATCTCAGGTTAGTCAGAACAATTTTCATCTTTGTCAATAATGCAAGAAACTCCAGGAAGGCAATGGGAAACCACCCATGTGGAAAATTTCCCCAGGAAAATTACTAAGGAAATGATACTCTTCATAGTAATCGCTGACGCTCGGAATCGAGTATTATCAGACTTGAAGAAGATCAAAATGTTGATACTAGTTTACAAGCACGAAATTTCAATAATATTCATGTGACTGATAAAAAATAATTAGTTATGAAAATGCATAGTTGCATCAACCCAGTCTTCCTAGATTGATTAACTTATTATCTGATACAAGTCAGTCGGGACTCAATTAAAACTGAACGGCTGTCAGAAAAAATTGCCCTGGACGTGAAACGAATCGATTATGTATTAGCGGATGTACTTATTTTTAAACGGAATAAAATAATATAGAAATCAAATCATATTTTCAAAGTCAATGAATTTTAATTCCTCCAATTGAATTGGACAGATTGGGAGAAAGGTTTATTTGACCCGTTGGGGTGATATACTAACTAACGCGATTATTGGAAACATTTTAAACATTCAAGAGAGCAACTTGTTTTTCAAGAGAAATGCCATCAATATCTTCGGATTTTAATAATTAATCGAAAAGGAAGAGCCTTTTAGAAAATTCCATCTCAACTAGGTGCTCTTTTAATTTAATTTTACCAATATACAAGGTGGAACAAAATAATTCTTCCAATCTTCATATATTTTGTTTTAAACAAATTAAGGTAGTTGTTTCAGCATATGGGGTTTCTCAGGATTTTTCGATATTTAGACAGATTATTATTTAAATACTTGTGCATCGATTGGTGGCAAAACAAAGCTTATGAACAATATAGTTCCGGAGATATTAAATTACAAAGATAGAGTTTTTCAGAGTCATTTATACATTGCACTATACGGGATATCAGAAAATTTACATAAATATTTAATTATAATTAAGAAATTCTTCTTACCATTGTTACAAAAAACTAAACCAACATTACTGATACATATTTTAAGAAAATTTTAATTCATAGTTACAACACAGTTTCTGAGATAATTATGAATAAATAATGAAAAATTTAAACGAAAAACAAGCTGGCAACAACGCATGTATTTAACCTAAAAAGTGGGTTAACTTTAGTAAATTTTTTGACGTTTTTTGCTTCAGGGATTGTTGCATCAGCTTTCAATCCCTTATTAAGAACTTTTTGTTTTATAAATCTCTCTTTATAATGTAATTTATCTGAAATTTCTATGATAAAATATATACAAGATCGGACAGTGTTGCCAGACTAGTCAAAGGAGCACGGGATTGGCTAGTAGTGGTACATAAACAGCAAAAAGTTTTGGACTTATGAATTATGAATCCTTATTGTCTGTTCTATATACTCTAGCATTAACTTTTTGCTAGTATTGTCGCGAAACAACTATCTTTAGATAAAATCTTGAGGTTAATTTTTAAAAATATGTCTTCCCCTCGGAATACTGGCTATAAATTTACACTAGTAATATTCAATCTGGGTTTATCGGAACTATGATATGAAGTGAATCATTTTTAGCCCTAAAAAGTAAATATTCCTGAGAAATTAATTTATAGTTGAATAATAAAGATTAAAAAAAAAGATATTTATTTTTTAAATTTGGTATATTTTCCTTCATCATAATAGAGTAAAAAGTGAAAACTTTTTCGAGACCAAGAATAAACAAAATTCAAGAGATGATAATTTAGATAAAAACTTACATGAATAGCTAATCATACCCTTGTTTATCCTATGATATATTTCTTGTACCCAGATCTGAAAATGTATTTATTTATTTATTTATTATTTATCTATAGCAGACGTGGGCAAATGCGGCTCCTAGAGCAGCATGGAGCTGGGTTAAGTGCGGATCCCAATGTCTCTTATAAAAATATTGTATAGATACTTTCCTACCCTATTATACTTGTATTTTACCACTTGTATTTTCGCGATTTTCCTTTCTAAATGTTGTAAGTGGCAAGATGTGCATTAGAGTGGACCTTATTTTGGGTATTTTAGAATTTAATGCTACCCCATGCTCATATGGTGAGAAATAAATAAAAAAAATATCCCCCAATTTTCAAGTCTTTATCTCAATTTTAACCTTTGCCGAACAGCCATGTATTATAAGTTTCCCATCTAAATATGGTAATATGGAGTTTTTGGCATTGAACGATCAATTTTTTATTCCGGCCAAAGTAATAGTTTAACAAATTTGAAACTCTGTAGATTTTATCCTTATAATAGTAGCTAGTCTTCAGAATTTCTAAAGATTTTTAGCTATTATAATTTTGGAGTTACAGCTAGATAAAATACTGCTATATCTTAGAGTTGTAAGATATAGACTCCAAAATTTTTATAGCTATAAATCTGTAAAAATTCTGAGAGATAATAACTATTATAAGAATAAAGTCTGAGGAGTTTCACATTTTTTGAACCATTACTTTGGCCGGAATAAAAAATTGATCGTTGAATGTCAAAACCCCCATGTTATTTAGATAGGAAATTACATCGCTGTGGGGCACAGGTTAAAATTGAGATAGGGTGTTTAAACTTGGGGGGATATTTTTTTATTTATTTCGAACCATATGAGCATGGAGCAGTATAAAAATTCGAAAATACATAAAATAAGGACCACCCTAATTGCGCATCTATCCTTTATGTAACAATTAAGATTTGTGTAGAATATGTAATAAATTTGAATTATTGTTTTTATAGTACGTGAGAACTTGACTATGGTGTGGCTCTATATATATATATATATATATATAGAGAGAGAGAGCGAGAGATATGAAAACCCAGAGTGTGGCTCTCTTGACCTCATATATGCCTACCCCTGATATATCATCATACAAGCTCATTAACAATTTCAGATCATTAATAATTAAATAACCAATCAATTTTCAATTTACACGTATTAAAATTTAACAATATTTCACGTGTAAATACACACGTATACATATATACCACATTTAAAACCTAATAATAAAATTCAACGATCTATAAAAAATAAAGTTGAATCGAGGGTTAGATTTCCATAAAATAATCAAGAAAACGAACAGAGTAACTAGAAAAGCATAGAAGAAATCAAATTAAAATTAATATTGAAAAAGGGCTACGAAATTGCACTCTAAGAAAATCAGAATGAATTAAAAATCTCCTTAGATGTCTAACATTTCTGAAATGATCATAATTACTTTTTAGACATAACATCTAAATTCAAAATTTCATAATATTGTCGATTCAAAAGTTTTACAATAAATGTTGTATCATTCGCGTCCATAATAAATTTGTAACAGGAATAGTAGGGAATTAGACAAAATTAAAAAGACAGAGTTTTTATTAAAATGGTCCAGACGTTTCGTCAATTTTTATTTTTTTTTATTTTGAATATCTCAGTGGCCCATTTATCACTCTTTGAGGAAGTCAAAATAAATTGACGAAACATCTGGCCCATTTAATAAAAACTCTCTGTTTTTAATTTTCTACAATTCCCTGCTGTTCCTGTTACAAATTTAACAATAAATTTACCAGCACCCAAATATGTATAATAAATATATTTTCTAAGAACACTTTTTTCAAGTCAGTGGGTCTTAAATCGTAATAATCTGTTAAAATTTCAAATTTTGTCGAATTTTTTCACGGAAACTAGAATTTCATTATCATCTACATATAAATACTCTTTCTATTTGTTGTATAATAATGAAAATAAGATAGAAAATAGTTGAATAAGTACTTACGTTATCGAGATTAACGGATAGTGCAAGAACAGATCACTTACCTGTAAAAAAATAAGAAACACGAGTTAAAACATTGTGTAATTATTGCGATATTTGTATATATATTAAATATGGGGACCTCAGTATGCGGTCTGTACTTGGCTGGTTTATTTAAATAAGTAGTGAGTTTCATTCTATCCCCCTTATGTTTTTTTTTTTAATTAAACAACCCCCAAACATAGACAACTCTACAATAGTATCATTAATTTTTCTAATCCTGGCCATATATCTATCTAGTCATAGTGCCTTTGAAGAATGACTATTCAAGTGAAACTAATAAATGAAGGAAGGTGTGGATTCAAATATTCAATTTATATTTTATTTAAGTCTAATATATATAAGGGCAGATGTATAGTAAAGTCATGTAGACCGCCACATCAGTTTTTATTTGAAAAAATATTGAAATCCCGATTTAAACTAAAACCTCTGCTCTTCTGCCTAAATTGACATTTTTTTTTATAAATAAATATAATTAATGATGTTAATAGTGATTAGTGTAATTTTAATTTTGAGTTTGAACTTTGTGTAGGGACAGCGGTTTCGTTTTAATACGGTAACGTAACTCAAAATCTTCCGACAGCGGATGGCGGATTGCATGCGAGCACTTACCCAAGCAGGCGAACCGTCTCTACTCTGTACTTTTAATACAGGAATCGGGAAAACTTTTTTACGCAGCGCTTTTACCTCAAAGTATTATTGATCTCGTCAATACTATCCTCTCGTTTCGAAAGAGAGAAAATTAAAGACCCTTTAAATTTAAAATTGTTGGATCAATTTATAGGGAAAGTATCCATACATTCATAGATGTGAAAAATATAAATTATTTACGATCAAATGAAAATATTAAAATAAAAAGTAGATGATAGAAAAAAATAATAAATAACATTCTCATTATGGAACAAAAAAAAAAAAAAAAAAAAATATATAATTGAAAACGTTTTAACTTTAGAATTTTTAGAAATGATTTTGTTCATTTTTTTTAAATAATAATATTAAAATTGGGGTTTTTTAGATGTAAGATAAATTTGAATACTATCTTCGGGCTTCAAACAATTTCTATGCTAATTTTATTTGTTTTTTTGTTTTGTTTTTATATATTTGGTACGTTTATCAAATACCAAGTTCTGTTTGAATTCAAGGGAGGAAGGAGAGTAAATTAGTCATGTCGCAAAAAAGTAATACCTTTATCTCTTTTTTGTTTTGATTTTATATATTTGGTACGTTTATCAAATACCAAGTTCTGTTTGAAATCAAGGGAAGAAGGAGAGTAAATTAGTCATGTCGCAAAAAAGAATACCTTTATCTCTCTTTTGTTTTGATTTTATATATTTGGTACGTTTATCAAATACCAAGTTCTGTTTGAAATCAAGGGAGGAAGAAGAGTAAATTAGTCATGTCACAAAAAAAGAATATCTTTGTCTCGGATATAGTGAATCGCAGAGCTTCGGGATTAGAAACTTAAACTATCTTAAGGCTAGAAGAAGTACCCCAAGATTTTGGCTAAAGTCAAAGGAACGGTAGTACGTGTTTACTTAAAGATTTTTGGTATTTTGCAATTTTCTCAAAACGGCTTCTATTATTTTTTTACCACACAGTGTTATGGTCAAGTATTGTAATCGTGCATGAAAAAAGTGGGATTTTTCCTTCTTTTTTTTCGAAATATCTCAAAAACGGCTGAAACTATTTTGATTAAAAAATTGACCGAAACCATGGCATTTCGCTCTACAAAACTGCTTTAATAAGTAAACATCGAAAAAAATATATTTTTTGAGATAATAATTGTTTTGTCAAAATGTCTGTTAGTTTATCTGTTATTCGTTAGTTTGTGCGTTACCAAATTTTTGTGGACGAGCTAGCTCAAAAACGAGTGTGAATATCGAAAACAAATTTCACACGTAGTTTTGGTCCATTGAGATTAAGAGCTGAATAGATTTTGGTGTATATCGACTCAAAATTAAGGGGGTGGAGGAGGGGTTAAAAATAAAAAATCTAGGCTATTTGAGCAAACTCAACCAAATTTTGTATACATAATCAGTGATACCCTAGAAGTCTAAAAATGGAAAAACTAACCCCCCTCCTCTACATGATTATAAATAATATTATTAAATATTAAAATATAAGTGAGGGGCCAGGTTGTATGGTAAAGTCAAGTGGTACGTTTAACAAATATCAGAGTCTTTAACGAGTATAAATTCTGATTGGAACCAAAGAAGGGAAGTGAATTAGGCACGTCGCAAAAAATATTTTAAGCGCCCAACAACGTTTCTCAACCGCCGGTCCGCGAATGATTTGACCGGTCCACGTGGAATTTTCACCGGTCGGTGTTAAAAAATTTCGTCCAAAATTATTACTTATCTTTATATTTAAATATTATCGTAAATAAGAGATAATAAAATGTTACAATTAAATTATGTACCTAGTAGTTCTTTAATACTTAGTAAAAAAAATTTGTTAAAAAAAACACAAGTCTGCGAAATTTTTTCACAAATTATATCGGTCTGCTGGCAAAAGAAGATTAAGAAAACCTGATCTAGAGCCCAAAACAATACCCTAAAATATTGGTTGATATCCAAGAAACAGTAATCTATATAAATAAAAATGAACTTTTACGCTTAAGTGATACGTTGAAGGATCTCCGAAAGTTCTTCACCGATTTCTTTGAAATTTTCACACAACATTCCATTCAAATACACGAGTGTTTTTATAAATATCACACCTGTGGCATGTAAAAAAATATTTTTTTCGAGGAAACAACGCCAGCGCCTCTCTGAGAGGGTGAAAGCAAACAAACAAGATGACCGATAATAGATTTTTGGAAATCTTTGAACTGTCAATATTATTTTTGGTTAAGGGAGCAATTTTGACAAGTAATATATAATTTATTTACTGTTTTAATACCTAGTGAATATAGTTTTGATAGGTCCAGTGGTTTAGGCGTGAAGCATAAGAGTTAGTCACAGCAACGCGTGGT
This sequence comes from Forficula auricularia, assembly GCA_024734495.1. NCBI lineage: Eukaryota > Metazoa > Arthropoda > Insecta > Dermaptera > Forficulidae > Forficula > Forficula auricularia. Next base: position 400,947 of record JALMQS010000774.1, on the reverse strand, counting down.
CGGGTCAGCTATTATTCATATAAATTTTAACCATAAAACGAGACGCTCCTCGCCAGAGGCTAGGTGACGCCGGGCTGAAGGCCCGGCCGTCAGCTAGTACTTATACATATATTTTAATAAATATTTCTATAGACACAGGTATACTACATACTACTGGTACATTGGCCTCTTTACTCTCCAAATTTTTATTTTCACACCACTTGGGGTAATTAATCCTGGCTGGCCGACCTTTGTTCTAATATCTACCCCTTCAAAGTGCTCTCCATGCAGAGTTAACTCCAAGGCACAACAGGCCGTTTTTCAAAGTCATCGATTCAGGCGGCAGTTAAGCAACTCGCAAAATTACGAGCTTTAAGTCGGAATAGAATCTCTGAACGTGCTATTTATTACTCAATAATTCTGATGCGCTCCTATCCATTAGGATGGAGCGAAAAAATTAAATTGTATGTAATAGCTATCAAAAACTGTAACTGATATCTGGTTGTTACATAAAATTTTAACCATATTAGACTTTATAGCTCTACCAAGCTTTTAAGTTAGAAAAAGTAGATTGCTCTACAAAAAAATTCGATAACTGGCACCATTCCTTCTGGTCCCTATGTAAAATGACCTTCTGAATCCGAATATGACTTCCGTTTTTTCCCCATCAGGCACCGTTTTCTGGGAACTCCCACCATGTTTATCACTTTTCGATAATTTTATGGCCATGAATTTAATTTGTTTAGGGGAAAAGGATTATCTTAATCGTTAAGTTTCTTTTTATAGACCTTAAATTTCCTTTTGAGAATAAAGATAAAGTTTAAATCATTTTTACTTTACCATACAGCGTATGGTCAAGTATTGTAATCGTGGATGAAAAAAGTGATTTTTTACTTCTTTTTTTTCGAAATATCTCAAAAACGGCTGAAACTATTTTGATTAAAAAAATTGAGCGAAACCATGGCATTTCTCTCTAAAAAAAGCTCTAATAAGTGAACATCGAAAAAATTTTATTTTTCGAGATAATAATTGTTTTGTCAAAATGTCTGTTAGTTAGTCTGGTTGTCTGGTTGTTAGTTAGTTAGTCTGTGCGTTACCAAATTTTTGTGGACGAGCTAGCTCAAAAACTAGTGTGAATATCGAAACCAAATTTCACACGTTGTTTTTCTCCATTGAGATTAAGAACTGATTAGATTTTGGTGCATATCTACACAAAATTAAGGGGAGTGGAGGGGGGGGGGTTAAAAATTAAAAATCTAAGCCATTTGAGCAAACTCAACCAAATTTTTTATACATAATCAGTGGAAGCCCAGAAGTCTAAAAATGCAAAAACTAACCGTCAAAAATGGGGGAGGGGAAGGGTGTAGAGTCAAAAAATGAAAATCTTGGCCATTTATCAAACTCAACCAAATTTTGTATACATAATCAGTGGGCCCCCAGGAGTCTAAAAATGCAAAAACTAACCCCCTCCCCTATATGATTATAAATAATTTTATTAAATATTAAATATAAGTTAAGGGCCAGGTTGTATGGAAAAGTCAAGTGGATGGCCACTTCAGAACACGTCAGCTTATTTTTATTAAGTATAGTATATACAGAAAATCAAAGTAATTTTCCTAAAATATAATTGTCGATAACTTTTATGAAAAAAACAAAATAGTATATTAAATAGCCGCTAACTTTCTTTCGCTAATAAAGATTGCAAATCCAAAAATTAAAAAATCACTTCATATTTTGCTCCACCCTAATATCCACATATCAATTTTGAACTCTTATTTTGAGTTTGAAATTTGTTTGAATATTTGTGCAAATAAAGAATTAGGAATTCAACTCTATGTTTCCCAATAGATAAAACAAGTATGAACGGATTTTCAAAATTTTCTTTATACTTCAATTACTTACCCCCTTATGTTTATTCAAGCTTCCTTTGCCACTAATGACTTAACTCGATCACTGTAACCCCTTCAAGAAGCAGTATAGTCCCCTTTGCGAAACACTAATGTAAATCATACCTTATGACCTAAAATAAAATTTATTTGACTAATAAAATTATTCGCTTGATAGATTAGACCGAGGCCTACTCGGTACTTCCCCTGAAAGACAACAAAAACATTTATTGATAATGACAAACAACTCAAACTTGAGTTGGTTACTAAAAAAGAATTTAGTCTTTTTAATTTTAATTCGATTCCTCCACGTTTTCATTAGAGGTTTCCATTAATAGTCAAAACATCAAAAATGGAATGCAATAAGTTTATTCCTCTAGTATTAGATAAGAATCGATTGTTATTTTTGATTTTAAGCCGATACCTTCATGTCTTCAGCAATGGTTAACAATAAAAACCGAAACGTCAAAAATCCAATATAGAATGATTATTCTTCAAGTACTAGATGAGAATCAATCGCTATTTTTGATTTTAACTCGATTCCTCTATGTCTTCAGCAATGGTTACCAATAAAAACCGAAACGTCAAAAATCTAATGTAAAATTGTTATTCCTCGACTATTAAATAAGAATCAATCGCTATTTTTGAATTTAAGTCAACATGGACTGTGTGTTGATTAGAAAAAAATGGGAGCCCGAAACACACCAAGCCCGACGATTGGCTGTTCGGTTTTCAATGTGTGTTTGATTAAGAAAAAATGGGAGTCCGAAACACACCCCGCTCGACGATTTGTTGGTTTGGTTTACAATGTGTGTTTGATTAGAAAAAAAATGGAAGCCCGAAACACACCACGCCCGACGATTGGCTGTTTGGTTTTCGATTAGAAAAACACCACGCCCGACGATTGGCTGTTTGGTGTTCGATTAGAAAAAAAATGGGACCCCGAAACACACTCCGCCCGGACTGAACTTTCGGAGGTTCGGTTAATATATATTCAGTTCGGCTCGGTTGGGTTTTTAGTCGGTTCGGTTGGCGTCGATTTGCATTACTCATAAAATTCACGCGGGGAAGGGTTATTTTGTCATGAGATATTTTGTCGGGGGATATTTTGTCGGGGGATATTTTGTCGGGGGATATTTTGTCGGGGGATATTTTGTCGGGGGATATTTTGTCGGAGGATATTTTGTCCGGGGATATTTTGTCCGGTGATATTTTGTCGGGGGATGTTTTGTCGCGGAATCAGATTTTTAATTTTTAATCCCCCCACCCCTCCTCCACCCTCCTTAATTTTGCGTCGATATACACCAACATCTAATCAGCTCTTAATCTCAATGGACCAAAACTACGTGTGAAATTTGGTTTCGATTTTCACACTAGTTTTTGAGCTAGCTCGTCCACAAAAATTTGGTAACGCACAGACTAACTAACTAACAACCAGACTAACTAACATAAATTTTGACAAAACAATTATTATCTCGAAAAATATAATTTTTTCGATGTTCACTTAAAAGAGCTTTTTTGTAGACCGAAATGCCATGGTTACGTTCAATTTTTTGAATCAAAATAGTTTCAGCCGTTTTTGAGATATTTCGAAAAAAAGAAGGAAAAAACACTTTTTTCATGCACGATTACAATACTTGACGATATGGTAAAGTAAAAAGAGCTTCTTTCGAAATAACGAATATTGGTAATAAATTATTCATCCTCAACATTTACCAAGTCATTGTCACATTAGCCTAAGACCTACAGCAATAAACCACGTGATGAAATATTTATCAATTAATTTCCACCTTGATTTTCATATATAAATCAAAAATATGTGTCCAGAGAAGTAACTAATATTTGGAAAAATGACAATAAATTAATTTGGCTTGAAGTTTTTTTTTTAATCAATGATTTTGGTGGTCGAAAATACAGAAAAAACAACAACATATTATCGAAATATTTATTTTTTTAATATAAAGTTGTTGTTTTTTTATTAACATATATGTATTGAAAAAGTTGTTTTGGAAAAAGTTTCCGATTAATTATAAAATGAACAAATAAAACGATTCGAATTGCTTTTTTTTATTATTAGGTATATTGAAAGTTTTTAAGTTTGCAAATTGTTTAGATACTAATTAGCATTTTGTTAAAAATTTGTATTTTAAACAAGTTTTGGTCGTTATCTAAAAAGTTAATAAATATGTTCAAAATGTTGAAGTGGAACAATTGAAGGCGAACCGCATAGCGAGGGTATTTAAACACGTTAAACCTAGGAGTGATCCCCAATTGGAAGTAGGTGTACACATCTTTGGAAGTATTTCGGAAGTACTTGGAAATATTTGGAAGTACTTGGAAACATTTGGAAGTAGTGGAAATATTTGAAAGTATTTGGAAATATTTGGAAGTGCTTGGAAATATTTGGAAGTACTTGGAAATATTTGGAAGTACAAGTGGATGTAGATGTACAGCATATTAGGTCGCGGTTCACCCCTCGTGTTAAACTATATTATATTGAACTACAATAAATAAATAAAATATATCTTAGCTTATTATATTAAAGTAGTTCTTTTGAGACAATCCACATAAAAAGTTTTAGGCTCGTAACCACTCTATACATATGAACAGTACTAAAATTTTAGGTTATCTTTTTTTAACATGACTATACTTCTCACACTGCTATATCCTATTTATGAATGGATAGTTTCCAAGCCATTGATCTTATATCCCATCCACTATAAATAATCGTCCAAATATGTTTTTTTTTTTTATCAAAACTACGAGGTAAATAATTTCAATTTTTACTTTACCATACAGTGTATGGTCAAGTATTGTAATCGTGCAAAAAAGTGTTTTTTTCCTTCTTTTTTTTTGAAATATCTAAAAAACGGATGAGACAATTTTGATTAAAAAAATTGAGGAAACCATGGTTTTTCGGTCTACAAAAAAGTTCTAATAAGGGAACATAGAAAAAATTAAATTTTTTGAGATTGTTTTGTCAAAATGTCTATTAGTCTGTCTGGTTGTCCGTTAGTTAGTCTGTGCTTTACCAAATTTTTGTTGACGAGCTAGCTCAAAAACTAGTGTGAATATCGAAACCAGATTTCACACGTAGTTTTGGTCTATTGTGATTAAGAGCTTATTAGATTTTGGTGCATATTGACCCAAAATTAAGGGGAGGGTGGAGGGGAGGTTAAAAATTAAAAATCCAGGGCATTTAAGCAAAATCAACCAAATTTTGTATACATAATCAGTGAGACCCCAGAAGTCTAAAAATGCAAAAACTAACCGCTCAAAATGGGGGGGGGTCTAGGGTCAAAAAATGAAAATCTAGGCCCTTGTACCAAAATCAACCAAATTTTGTATACATAATCAGTGGAACCCCAGAAGTCTAAAAATGCAAAAACTAAGCGCCCAAAATTCGGGGGGGGGTCAAAAATGAAAATCTAGGCTCTTGTACCAAACTCAACCAAATTTTGTATACATAATCAGTGGGCCCCCAGGAGTCTAAAAATGGAAAAACTAACCCCCTCCCCTACATTATTATAAATAATTTATTAAATATAAGTGAGGGGCCAGGTTTTATGGTAAAGTCAAGTGGATGGACACATCAGAACACATCGGATTATTTTTTTAATTTACTCCTAATATATTATTCTAACAAATATTAGTTTTTCATCAAGATGATGAAAGTCCTTCAATGAAAGAAAAGAAAATAATCATCATTTTCCCACCCTTTCCCAATCTACCATATATAAAAAAAATTCATTTTTAATCGCAATTATTTCATGTTTGGTGTGGTAAATCGTCTTCAAATTTTAACAGTGTGTTTATTATTCTTTTAACGACTAATATTCCAAGTTTCGAAGACTTCTTGAATTTTTGCATTTGTGAAAGAACTACCTTAAATGAACAAATCTTGTATATATATCTTGTATACCAGTAGCGGTTGGAGACTTTTTAACCAAGGGATGCTGCCCAAAAAAGTATTTATCGTTTTTTGAAATTTTACTTTAATCTTCGCTTTTTTTTGCAAATTTAATCGAATATGGCATCATTTTCGCTATTTTTCAAATTTAACATTAGATTTTTGAAAATATATTTTGGGACGGACACTGCTTTGTGTGAGTGAAGGTAGGAGTCAGAAATTAAATCTTGTGACTTAAACTCCACAGTCCTTGAGATGGAAATCAACCATCTTCCATAATGAATCAGTCTGTCTGTCCTATAAGAAAATCTTAAATCTCTTCTAAGTAATTCTATTGCTAAAGCAAGGTTTGGGGTTATGTCAATTCACTTGTCTATTCCGATAAGCCAGAGACGATTGAACACTTGAAACACAACATTCGGCGAATTTTTGGAGAATACGGCCGCAATTTCTGCGAAAAGTGTGTGAACATTGGAAATCCAGTTTGCGCCATCTACGCGCCAGCCGCGTCGCGGAGGCCACATAGCAGAAATTATCTTTCCAATAAAGCCAGTTTTATTGATATTAAAAATATTGTTTTATTTAAATTTAAATTTTTGAACCTCTAAAAAAAACACCCTTTAAATTCTGATCTTATATATTGAGTTTTACTTAGAGAAAGTGGTGTAGGTTTTAGGTGAAAAATGATATTAATTAATAAATTAAAGGGTGTGTAGTTTCATACATTGGTACGTATGATTTGGATGTTATATTTTGTTATATTGGTATGTATGATTTCTAAAAGATGTTATATTTTGTGATCATTGTTCAAATAATGTTAGTTTAACCTGCAAACTCCTGATGATGGACTAATAATCCGAAATATATTGTGTTTGTATAAACCTGTTTGAGTTTTATTTCATTCACTGTGAAACTACACACCCTTTACTTTATTAATTTATATATTGAGAGTTTTTAAAAATGAATTATTCCAAAGATTCCCGAATTCTCTTTATTTATTTCTTATTTATATTGTTTCTATTTTAATAGTTTCTCAGCGAGAAAATTTTTTATTCAACTAACTCGTCTGGACTTGTCATTGACACGCTTGAACTGGAAGATATGTATATCTACCAGGCAGCGACTTCAAACCTTCTATCAGCACCCTTTTCAGAAAAACATTCATTTTCATTGCCCCTTTAAACTATGCAACAATTTCAATTCATTTCGAGAACCAATATACTTTTCAAAACAAAAAAATGTTTTTTATAGAAATATTTAAAATTACTGATAATAATTAATTAAATTGAATAAGGAAAATTTTATCAAAGATTTTAGTAGATTATTATGTATATATTATATGTCAGAAAATTGTCGAACCCGAGCGCTAACTTGCTGAGGGATAATAATTTGAAAATTTAAAGATCCTCCTGAAATTTGTAGACGACGTTATATATTAATGAAAAATATCTAAATGTTTGAAATTTTACGGATGCGCCGCATCCACAGCATCCATGAACGCACGCCACTGATATATAGTAAATAATATCGTTATTTATATAGAAACTATGGGACTAATTAAATATTGTATTAATATAAATATATGAGTCATGGGTTACCGTTGTCCAATTAAGTTGGAACTTTGCAAATCTCATATTTTAGCCAATTGGCAACTATTATGGGGATCAGCACCAAAATTCAAGGAGTGGTCTCTTGTGACCACCTAATGAGCATAATTCACTTTTCCGGCAAGTTTTTTGGTAAGATTTAAATTTTCTGTACGACTCACGGTTTTTGAGTTATAAGCAAAAAACTGAAGATAGTCGAAAATTTTAGTGGTTTTTAGGCCCTAAAAAAATTGTCATCAACCAGAAACCGTCACAAACTCATATCTTATCTTATATTATTATATTAAACGAGCAATTCTTGTATGTATATGAGCCGTTTATTTTGAAAGTGGCCTAACTCCAATTTTGAAAAAAATGAGTTAATGACAGATTTAGTTATAGACATAGATGTCTTCTTTTCAAATTTATATTATCATATCCAAAGGAGTACAATATCATCATGAATTCGTCAAAATAAATACATCCAAATATATATAAATATATGTATTTATAAAAATATAAACACAAATATCTCAAAATCACAAATAATGGACTTAGGCCACTTTCAAAATAAACGGCTCATATATAGAATCGGTTTCTCGAAAACGGCTCAAACGATTACGCTAAAAATTGGTGAATTTATCAAGTATCATGAGTTATTAGTCGTGTATTAATTTTAATCCGACTGAAATAAAGGAAGGGGGTGTAGGGGGTTTGTCATGTCGCAAAAAAATATTTTAATCGTTCATATTTTGTTTTCGGAAAGTCGCAGAGCCTTGAAATTTTAAACTTAAGCTAATTAGAGGAAAACAGTTCCGAGCATCGCTCCAGGCACTAACTCTTATTTGTGATGCCTAACGTCGATTAAAATGATTTCCTGTTTGTGCATATTATTATCCAGCAGATATCTAATTTGCCTGGGTTATATATTTTTATTTTGTATTTATATTTAGAAATGTTGGCCTTGGAAATCAAATGTTCCATTTTGGCCATAAAATATGTATTTTGATAATAAAATAATTTTCCAAAAAATGATGGATTGGAACAGTGATGCACTTATTTTACAATTCATCAAATTTTACAAATAATAATCTGTTTTATGAAAAATACACAGATTTAACAATAACTAAATTTAGAATAACATTACTTTAGCCCAAAGAGTCGCTATAGACATGATTTTTTAGAGTTTAAGTGGAAACGAGAAACCCTTTCAGTTTAATCAAGTTCATCAAATTTGTTTTCATAAATTGCATCTGTGAAAAATTTCAACTTTTTATCCCAAATCTTTTGATGACTGCTCACAAAATTTGACTTAAAATGTACCGAGTCTAGTAAAAGTTTTGCATTTAAACACTGATTTTTACTACAGGGCATGGTCAAGTATTGTAATCGTGATGAAAAAAGTGTTTTTTTTTCCTTCTTTTTTTCGAAATATCTCAAAAACGGCTGAAACTATTTTGATTAAAAAAATTGATCGAAACCATGGTATCGCTCTACAAAAAAGCTCTAATAAGTGAACATCGAAAAAATTACATTTTTCGAGATAATAATTGTTTTGTCAAAATGTCTGTTAGTTAGTCTGTCTGGTTGTCTGGTTGTCTGGTTGTCAGTTAGCTAGTTAGTCTCTGCGTTACCAAATATTTGTGGACGAGCTAGCTCAAAAACTAGTGTGAATATCGAAACCAAATTTCACACGTAGTTTTTTGGTCTATTGAGATTAAGAGCTGATTATATTTTGATGCATATCGACCTAAAAGGGGGGTGGAGGGGGGGGGGTTAAAAATTAAAAATCTAGGACATTTGAGCAAACTCAGCCAAATTTTGTATACATAATCAGTGCGACCCCAGAAGTCTAAAAATGCAAAAACTAACCGCCCAAAATTGTTGGGGGGAGAGGGGTGAAGTGTCAAAAAATGAAAATATAGGCTCTTGTTCCAAACTCAACCAAATTTTTTTATACAATATCAGTGGGACCCCAGAAGTCTAAATATGCAAAAACTAACCGCCCAAAATTGGTGGGGGGAGGCGGGGGGGGGGGTGTAAGGTCAAAAAATGAACATATAGGCTCTTGTACCAAACTCAACCAAATTTTTTATACATAATCAGTGCGACCCCAGAAGTCTAAAAATAAAACAGCACACAGTAAATCTAAAAATTCAAAAACTAACCCCCCTACATGTTTATAAATAATTTTATTAAATATTAAATATAAGTGAGAGGCCAGGTTGTATGTTAAAGTCAAGTGGATGGCCACATCAGAATACGTCAGCTTATTTTTAGCATTGGACTACTGGATTGGAAGAAAAAGTGAAAACTTTTTAAAATATCGGTACGCTTATTATATTTATTTATTTATTAAAGGATGCTCTGAGGCAGATACAAACAATATAAATTAGATGTTTTTTTGATTATACTTTTATCAAGAAAAAAAAAGATTTTTTCTAAATTTTTAAAACAGAAGTTCTGTACCAAGAGAGCCCAAAATCTATTCAGTGTCTCGGAATTGGATTCGCAAACATTTCGGCACTACAACGAACTTGTAACATTAAATTTAATTTTATAATATATAATATGTATATTATATATTATAAATAAAATTATTTATTATAAATACAAACTTTTCATTTAAAAATATGTACTTTAAATTTCTCGTTGATGGTCTTAGTCGCATAATAACGACCTTAAATAATATAAAATAAAAAAATGCGCTATTTACTACTCTTCGTTCTTGTGTTATCGTAACAATGTGACACAGAGACAGAATAAATCCTTCTTCACGTTTCAGACATTTTTAAACGCGATGAGAAAAAAACATAGATTTAATTCAATACTAGGACCGGGCTGAGTAATTTTATGTCGTGTAAAAGAAAGCTCAGAGCAAGGGCGTACCCAGATATGACCAGGGTAGGGGTGGTGATGAAAATTGAATCTTAAAAACTTTAATTCAAATAAAAAATTAATACTTACTGAAAATTAATTAATGAAAAGAAAATGGATTTATTGATTTTCCTTCTTATATTAAGAGAGAAAGAATTTAATTTTTAGGGCAAAATTTAGGTTTTTAGTATAAATATTTTTATATTGCGATATCATAGGGGATTTATCCCCTCAGGAGTTGAACCTGCTTTCCGGGCAGTTAGCTCGACCCTCGAGTCAAAATTCTCTCTCTGACCCGCAACATATTATAAAGCGAAAAAATTTTACTCCATTCTTCTATAACGAAAAATAAAAAATTCAGCAAAAATGAAAAAAGTTTTTCATAGAGAAACTTTCATTTAAATATAAAACTAAAGTTTTGAGTATCTTATTTAAAAAAAAAATAGTCGGAATGTTTTTCAAAAATTCAGCTCGGGTTAAAAACCAATGTAGATATATTAAGAGAGAAAGAATTTAATTTTTAGGAGAACATCTAGGATTTATCGCAATACAAATATTTCTACTAAAATCCTCGATTTTGTCTTAAAAATTAAATTCTTTCTCTCTTAAATACATTGGTTTTTAACCTAAGCTGAATTTTTGAAAAACATTCAAACTATTTAAAAAAAAAAGATGCTCAAATCCTTATTAGTTCTTACCGAGGGGTGAACCGCGACCTAATATGCTGTACACCTACTTCCACTTGTACTTCCAAATATTTCCAAGTGCTTTCAATTATTTCCAAGTACTTCCAAATATTTCTAAGTACTTTCAAATATTTCCAAGTACTTTCAAATATTTCCAAGTAATTGCAAATATTTCCAAGTAATTCTAAAAATTTCCAAGTACTTGTAGAGTTCGTGGTTGTGATGAAAATTTATTAGATGAATGAGGAGGTATCAGCCAAAGATGGAATCACTGGGTTCAATAAAAGACCTTTAATAAAACGTTTCGCCTGAATTTATTTGGCCATCTTCAGTTAATTAGGAGTTATACACAAAATGCGGTACACATATGGGATCGAACCAAGCCTTGGCAAAAATAAAATTTTTTAGCTTCATGTAAATTTATAACGTGCCTGGACCCAAAAGTTTCAGAATGAAAGTAATCAACTCCTAATTTACTGAAGATGGCCAAAGAAATTCAGGCCGAAACGTTTTATTAAAGGTGTTTTATTGAACCCATTGATTCCATCTTTGGCTGATACCTCCTCCTTCATCTATTATATTTCCAAGTACTTCCAAATATTTCCAAGTACTTCCAAAATACTTCAAAAGAGGTATACACCTACTTCCGATCGCTGATCACCCCTCGGTTCTTTCTTATAGTTAATTTATTTGAAATGCACAGTTGCCTATTGGTCCTGCCCCACCAACCAAAAAGCTGGGTACACACTTGGCTTTGAGTATATTGAATTTCATTAATTTCTGAAAGATTGGATTTGAAAACGTGCGAGGATTTGACGTGAAATTGCCCCTCATTAATAATTGCTCTTGAATAGATTCCAAACACCCTCACCAGAAGAGAACATTCATGGAGAATAATGCTTTAATGAAAAAGAATATGAAAAAAATGAACAAAAGCGTTGTGGGTATGTGTTTAGATATATCTATATATGGTATATAGAGAGAGAGAATTATGAGCGGTATTGAATGAAATAGGAGTTCTAATACAATGCAGTGCAATAGAATAAGCAAAGCTTATTAAAAGAAATGATTAAAAATGAGAATAAAGCAAAACAATGGGAAAGGATATTGACATAGATAGATAGAGGGTGAAAAATTAGAATGGAAAAATAAAAATGATATTGGCGTTTTATATTTTATACCCTTCACCCTTTGAACTCACTCTAATTAAGTAGCGAGATTGAATCAAACAGTTTTAATTTTCCTTATATAAATATCAGTGCCTGGATCACCGAGCGACGCTCGGTAACTTTTTGCCTATCTACTCTTATTAAACGAGCAAAAATTGTATATTTATTTATTTATTTATATATTTATTTGTTTGTATATATATATTTGTATCTTGGATCTATTTTGAAAACGACTCTACCGATTTTGATGAAATTCACGGATTAGGGGGTTTTCGGGGTAACAATTCGATCTGTCACGGTCTCATCTTCGACAAAATTGTTTTTGATGAGATTTTTCGTAATCAAATTAATTATTCTCAGGTAGACAAATCCCATTCTTAGGGTTTTAAAAAAGGTTACTCTTTTCCTTTTGTACCCAGGCAGACAATGGGTCGGGTTAATCCTTTATTCTCAAAGGCCTTGAAGAAGTATTGTGATTGTGGATTTTAACATATTTTGTTCTCCCTAAACGTTAGAAATATTAATAAACGTTTTATAATGGTTTTTATAAAGAACTTTATTTATTTAATAAAATAAAAAATAATCAAGAATTTATTTAAAAATATATTTCGCATAAGCAGGTCTCAATTTTCTGAAAAAAACAACACATTTTGATAGGTTTTATTTATTAACAATTGGATGAATAAAAATGAATCATATGGTTGAATCAAAACAGGTGCAGGAGGCGGGGTGCAGTGGTTGGGGATCCGGGGGTAGGGCGAGGTTTCGGGGGATGGGGTCGAGCGGGGTGGAGGTGGGTGGGGGGGGGGGGGGGTACAGTGGGCGAATATTATATATTTTTGTATTTTTTTTAATTTGAAAACGGCTCTCAAATAAAAATCGACATTTTTATCTGAATTTTAAATTAAAAATAATATTAAAATAAAGCTTTTAACTGAAGGAAGAAGTTACGGAGCATCGCTCGGTGCCTCCAGGTACTAAATAGCTTAAGTTTCTTAAATAGCTTAAGTTCTGCGACTTACCGAAGACGATTTGAATGATTAAAATATTTATTTTACGACACTCCTTATTTACAACCCTTACCTTTAACATAATTTTTTTCAAATAATAAATTTATAAATAAATTATAAAAAAATTTACAGAATATGTATTGAAAAATATGTAAACAATTGAGATCCATTGTGTTTGTATCTTAGAAACTATAGGTTTGTGATAACTGAAATAAGACACGTAAATTTGTATTCAATATTTTGTGAATATCTTGAAAAAACTGCATCAATGGTGGTTCCATATTTAGTTGTAGATGTTTTAATTTTCTCCATAAATGTGGCCCAACTAAGCGGGTTCTAACCGGCTTATAGATTGCTGTAGCTCTTACAGGTGGCAATTGTAGCAAATCTCCTATCAAAATAATATCTACGTTTCCGAAATCTGCAGAGTGGTTTCCAGTAATTTGTTTTAATCGCAAATCAATTTTACATAAAAGTTCCGCACTAATCATACTTATTTCATCAATGATGAGTACTTTGACATATCTAAAAAGCGATCTGTACAAATGCAATGTTTCGGACGATAAAGGCAACAAGTTCGAAATAGATATTCTAAGGGCCGGTTGTATGTCGCAAAGTAAATGCTTTTTACCACTAACAAACGGTAGATGGTAAATGGAGCCACTGGGATGGCCAATCAGATGACAGGCACTTTCAGATTGCTATAGTAGGTGTCCAAAATTGATTATCTCTCCCCCCTCCCTCGACAAAAAAAAACACTTTTCCCGAAAATATATATAAAGTGCAATTAAAAATTTGTAAAAAATTCATTAGAACCAACCATCATTGGAGCAAAAATGTGTAGAAAGGATTCAAATTTTATTTCGATTTTTCAATAAACAAAATTTAAACCCCTTATATAAATACATATAGGTCGAATTTTTTATTATATTATTTATTTTATTATTAATATCCGAGTTAGATAATTCACTTTCTCAGCTTATGCTGGAAAACTTTTACCTATCCCTTTAGATCTTGTTTAGGCTTAGGCTCGGTCGATTTGGAAAGAGAATTCACGCTAGCCCACATGATCCATCCGCCGGATAATCTTCAATTTAGGAACCTAAGCAATGTAGCATGTTTTCAGAATTAGGATCTTTTGTGTTATATTGATGATCCATTTAGGCATTTCGATGATCTTCGCCAGATTCCTCTCAAAATGCCGCGTTGCAATTGCTTCCGCGGAAATTACCAATGGGATGACATTGATCCTTTTCAACTTCCAAAAACAAACTACCAATTAAACCGACTTCAAAATAAACTGCAACGGATCGTTGCTAAACTTTATCCAAATTCATTTGAAATATTAATATGTTCTTGAGTAAAGTACTTTAAAATATAATTTTACTAAAAACTTTATTTAACCTTTTTTGTGGTCCCCAAGGTACTTAATTAGGATATTAAATTTCATCAAAATTAGTTAAGTCATTTTCAAGATATTTAGAAAAAACTAAAAAAGTACTGAAATAAAGTACTAATGTTTGTGGGCCGATATGTACCAAAAACTAATCAGCGCTTCATTTTGTTAAACTAATGGTAGGTTTTCAATTTCATTTCAATCAGCGCAAAGGTGTGGAAAAAATCGTGGACGAAAAAAAACGATAACACACACACATACATCCATCCGCATTGGATAAAGTAAAAATTAAATGCAACAAATAAAATAATAAAACTCAAAAATAAAATAAAATGCACTAAAAGGTATAAAATAATAATCTAATTTAGTTACAACTAAACGACGAAATATTTACATGAGATCACTTTTTGAAGTCGGTGCCAAACATCAGGGCCGTCCCATGCCGGTGATGCAAGGGGTACATGTCACCCGGGCGGCAAAAATTTTTTTTTTTTTTTTTTTTTTTGCTTTTCGGCCTTTCAAGCCATAAGTCAATTTACGATACCAGTTATTTTTTTATTAAAATTTGTCTCTAAGGCAGGGATCAGTCATCAGCCGAACGCCTCGACCCGGACTCGAACCCGGGTCTACTTGGTTAGCAGGTGGAGACGCTAACCACTAGACCAGCCCCCCCCCCCCCCCCACAAAAAGTTATCTTTAAACACCCCCACAAAGATGCCCATTAAATAGTGCTAATAAAGAATAACATATTAATATAATATAGATTTATGTATATAGGTAAGATACTTCTTTTTTGTTATAACTAAGGATTATATGAAAGTACTATCTTTGTTATGTTTGTTTTAAATACATTCTTTTTTAAAATTATACAAATTAATAAAGTTTATAAAAAGTTACCTTTATCATTTTTATTTTAATGTTTTATTTCTTAAACAGATTAACAGTTATCAAATAAAAAACAGTTATCAAATAATTTAAATCAACGCACTTATTATTATTATTGCCGGAATATAATAACATTGATGTTCTGATGAGGAAGGGCGGCAAATTATATCTTGCACCCGGGCGGCACATACCCTTGAGACGGCCCTGCCAAACATATAAATTTAATAAATCAAACTCGACGGATTTTACTTAGTACGATTGGCGGATACGGGGGAAATGATAATTCTAGGCCTTTGGATCAAACTCAACTAAATTTTGTATACATAAACTGTGAGTCGCTAGACAACTAGAAATGCAAAAATTCAAAAAACTATTATTATCTATTTCATTAATTTTAAAACTGGTTCATTATAATTTAGGGAGCAAATGATTATTTTTAAAAAAAATTTATGAATTTTTTTATTTAAAATTCCGAAATTTATTTTAAAAAAATTATTTGGTAATGCAATAACAGACATTTTGACAAAATAATTAAAATATCTGATAAAATATAAATCTGTCGACCTTCGCTATAATAATAAGGTTTTATTGTAGATTGAAATCCCGTGAATTCGCTCATTTTTTTCGAAATAGTTTCAAGCGTTTTTGAGATATTTCAGAAATACGAAAAAAAAATACTTTTTTCATACACAATTGCAATATTTCACCATACCCCGTATGGAAAAGTAAAATGTGAGTTAAAACTTTGTAAAAAGAAATTATGAAATTTAACCGAATGTTTTCTACATTTGATTCAATCGCGAATCTAATGTAGGGAATTTTTGTCAAATATTGAGTGAAAATAATATTTGAACATATATATTTCTAACTTGAAATAATGATATTAAATAAATTTTATAATTTTTCTCATTAATATAATTATCAAAGAATAATTGATACGTCAACGAGAATTATTTTGACCGCGCTGATTTGAAAAAGATATTTTTATCTCGCGAGACTACTGCGGATTACGCTATTGAAGTCTGCGGAGTATTAAGTCTGGACCAAGAGAGAAAAAGATGTGATCCACTTAGCTACAATCCAACGTCATTTCGCGTATAGCCCGCTATATTATTTTCACTCAATATTTGACAAAAATTCCCTACATTAGATTCGCGATTGAATCAAATGTAGAAAACATTCGGTTAATTAATGGCAAGCATCTAACATACATGCTAATAGATTTAGCGCTCTGGACTGAGAGATCGAATATATAACATCTGAGATTTCAAATTCACTTGGTGATCTATCCGAATGTCTAGCGGGCTATACGCGAAATGACGTTGGATTATAGCTAAGTGGATCACATCTTTTTCTCTCTTGGTCCAGACTTAATACTCCGCAGACTCCAATAGCGTAATCCGCAGTAGTCTCGCGAGATAAAAATATATTTTTCAAATCAGCGTGGTCAAAATAATTCTCGTTGACGTATCAATTATTCTTTGATATATTAATGAGAAAAATTGTAAAATTTATGAAATTTGAGCAAATTACAATGATATTTGCTAGAAGGGCGAGAACGAGACTCAATGAAAAAATTCGTTAGCTAGATTATTACTACCCGAAACGTTATTTTAACGAATTCCGATGAATTTTGCTATCAAGGGAGGCGGTATTTAGAGATAAGGTTAAATTTGGGCCTTTAAAATGGATGGGGTTGATTTTTATTCAATTGAGGAAAGAAATTGAAAATACGTCAATTTATTTATTAATCCTATCGATGTTGATCCCATGGGAGTCTGGCATGAAATGACTGGCCTATTGGCATTTAACCCATATATATAAACTGAGTAAGGGTAAACGAGGAGAAATACTTTTTCTCTAAAAATTCTCAAACAATTGGTTTAAGCTAGATAGATGAAATTTGACATAGAGAGGCAATTTAAATTAATATTTAATATTATCATTTAATACTAGCGTGTGTGCAGGATTTCAGCGCATTATTTACAAAACTTCGGTAAGTAGTGTTCCCTATATAACAATTCGATTTTTTGCTTTTTTCCTCTTTTTGCTTTAAAAACATTATGAGCCAAATTGAAAGTCAAATTGGAAAAAAAAATGATCATTCAAGACTCAGGCGTGGTTTGTAATTTCGGTGAATGAATAATTTTAAAGGATAAATATCTGAATCTGATATCACTGCTCGACAAAAATTAAACAAAAATTTCTCCCCGTAAACCGCACACTGGATCCCAGTAGAGTGGGTTAGTCTTTTTAATTTTCACATTTTATTTATTTATTTTTTTAGCTTTGTATAGTATTTAAAAATGTCATGTAAACGTTAAGATACTGTATACTATGCTCTTCATACACTAATAACACTGCTCGACAAAAATTTGTCCCCGTAAACCTAACAATGGATTCCAGTAGATTTTTATGCGCTCATTATCATCCGATTTTTTAAAACACGTCAGAGTTTTGAGGTATTATCGGTCAAAATGACAAAAAATGCCATTTTAATCTATTTTCGAATCCCATTAGATGTTAAACAGCAATATTTGAAATCAAATTATTTTGTTGACGTAATAGAAAATAGCTTCCTCTTTGATTTTCAAATTACCACTTGTTTTTAGCTCAATTAGAACTCGAGTTATAACTAAAAAACTAAGACCATATTGTGTTTTTATCTATGTTTATTATCCTTTATAATCAGGTAGTTTTAGTTTTTTACTTATAACTCGCGTTCTAATTTAGCTAAAAACAAGTGGTAATTTGAAAATCAAAGAGGAAGCTATTTTCTATTACGTCAACAAAATATTGTGATTTCAAATATTGCTGTTTAATATCTAATGGAATTCAAAAAAATTGATCAAAATGGCATTTTTCGTCGTTTTGACCGATAATATCTCAAAACTCTGACATGTTGTAATAAATCGGAAATTCGCATGATAATCAGTGTATAAAACTCTACTGGAACCCATTGTTAAGTTTACGGGGGAAATTTTTGTCGAACAGTGTAGTTATTCATTTCGATTTAATATTTTCTTACCCAGAGTCAAAAGGCCATTCCTAGAATAATAGAAATTAATAAATTAAACTCATCTAGTGTGAAACTGGTCTGATCTTGTATTGGCATCCTTGCTATGCCTTAAGCAAGAAAAATCATTCTATCCGGGTCCATTTTAGTCATTTTCCTCGATTAGAGTCTAATGAAAGAATCGCTCATTGGCATATTTATTAAATAACAAAAAAGTGAGAACTTATTTAAGCCCTTAACAGTAATTACTATTAAAGTTAAATATAAATTGTTCATTTATGCCTATATTATAAACACATCGCATATATATTATAAACACATCTCAATAAAATCATTGTAAAGATGAAGTTTTCTGCATTTTTGAACCAGAAGTTCTAAAGTTGAAAAAATCCAAAATCTAATCCGTTTATTTTAAGTATTGGAAATTCAAATATTTTAACACAAGAAAGAACTTTCCACGACTTTTCGTTCTTGTGTTATCGTAGGTATCTGTATACAGACACAAAGACAAAAAATATTAGGATTGAAAAGGATTTTCTCCACGTTTTAGATATTTTTAAAAACAATGATCTAAAAATACTAGCATCATCCATCAGCCTGCATGTTGGGCGTACCAAGTAATACATTTTCGTATTAATATATAATGAGAAAAAAATGAAATTTTTATATATTATTTATTATGTAATAAATGATAGGTTGTTATAATGTGAAATATTGCATTCGCCTGTCGGGGCCCTGACACTTTGAAGGCTTCTATCTCCGATGTTAAAAAGGTTAATTTCATTTTGTCACTACTAGGTGGAAGGAATCGATACCCTAATAATTAACTGGATTTAGAACATAAATATTGTGCACAAATAGAAACAAAGAGGTTGTCCTCTGCTTGATGCAAATAAACATACACACATATATATCGAGATGATATATCTGTATATATATTATTTATTTGTTTGAGATTATAGTTTCGAAGACTTGGTCTTCATCATCAGTCTTTTTTAATTATAAATATTGTTTTTCATGGAGTCAATACCGTATGGATATTGAAAATTTGATGTTCCTTCACTGGTGGTCAGTTTAGAATTAATTTAGAATTAGTTTAGAATTAATTCTAAACTGACCACCAGTGAAGGAACATCAAATTTTCAATATCCATACGGTATTGACTCCATGAAAAACAACATTTATAATTAAAAAAGACTGATGATGAAGACCAAGTCTTCGAAACTATAGTTTCAAACAAATAAATAATATATATATCAGATATATCATCTCGATATATATGTGTGTATGTTTATTTGCATCAAGTAGAGGACAACCTCTTTGTTTCTCTTTGTGAATCAACAACTCTGCTAATCTCGGCAAAACAAAAACTTTTCAATTTTCAAATAAATATTGTGGTCTCCAGTGGCCAAAAAGTGACCAAAAATGCATTGGCCGGCTCGTACGAATGTGCATTTCGCAACCGTAAGACTCAGAGCTATGAAATTGGCAACTTAAGCTCTATATAGACTAGAAAGAGTACAGCAAGATTTTGGTCGAAATCAAAAGACCGGAAGTACATGTTTACTTAAAGATTTTGGTATTTTTCAAATTCGTTTTTTTCTGGTTTCTCAAAACGGTTGGGGAAACCCAAATTGGAGTAATTTGAATGAAGAAAATTGGTATAATGATTTCAATTCAGGGAGAAACTAGTGTGATCGTCTTCTGGTGCCGAAATCAGCTGATTCCGATTGAATTTCATACTAGCCTGTAGGTTAGGCAACCAGAAATGAAGTAGGAAAGGATAAGCCTCCTGGGGGAGGGAAGAGCTTTTAGAAAGAAATTCCATTTCACCTAAAGCTATTTATGATACAAGTGTGAAAACACAAGTTTAATATTAATATCCGGATCAATATTTTTTCAGAATAAATAGAAAATAACTGAAAATTCAAAAAATTAGACAATTAGTTTCGTTTTAAGATAACTTAATTCGCCCGTGTTTACTAGAACAATTAACTTGAAATTTTGCATGAAGTTTTATTTTAAATGCTTGATAAAAAATTTAATATTTTAAAGGGGTAAAACAAGAACAAATTCTAAAATCACCTTTGAATTTTTTTCATCACGATTTTAAGACTTAAAAATAATCTTAATATTCAAGCTTATTAGTATTTAGAGTCGTTTCTAGAAAATCTTAAAATGAAACCATTTTTATGCTTTTAGTTTTTTTCTATCTTTTGATAAAATTCCCACAAAAACATATTAATAAATTTGATGCAGCTTCTAATCTTTTGTATTTACACTTTTGTTCTAAAATTATTAAGGAAAAATGGATCGAAAATTGAAAATTTGAACATTGTAATTTCTGTATGACAAAAAAATAAATAAATAAGGGGACCTAATACAGGGATATGTTATCTTATAACTTCAAAACTACATGAGATATCAAATTCGTTCTTATTTATCGTTGATAAAGAGAGAATGTTGGGTTTCAGCAAATTTTTTAAGTCAAGCTATTTCTAAACGCTGATAGCTACAAAAATCACATAAAAATGGCCAATTTGAATCTCTACTATGCCATGATTTTAAATAGAAAATAAATTTTAAGGCGTAAACCTAATTTTATTTTAAATGACCTTTACACCGATGATCATAAAAATATTTTTATTTTTGAGCCCACGAAAATTCTACAATTCCCAAAATAATAATTTAATTAACATCTTAATAAAAAATTTTATTTTAACTAATATATAGGATACTCGTATATACAGGGTGTTTCTAAAATTATGAGACATATATTAATTGGTGTTTTTCAGCAAAAATTAAGGGAGTGTCTTTCATATAATTTTTTGTTCAGAACCCATTCCTCTTCAAGTTACAACCCTCTAAAGCAGTGGTTCCCAACCTGTGGTCCGCGGACGACTAGTGGTCCATAAGAACTACCAGTACTAGTAAAATATGGTCCGCGAAAGATTTCAAACTTTGAATCAACACGCGCTGATGCATAACAAATAGCGAGCGTAGGATATTCTCTCGAGGTGGTCCGATTGTCACCAAGTCAGAATTTGATGAGGGGATTCCATGGAAATCGAGGAAAATCATCAAATTTAATTTTAAAACCCACAAATACCTAGTGCATTTTGAATAAATATATAATAAAGAAGTCGGTTAAAAATTAGGAAATATAATTTGAAAACCTACAAATAGTTCATTTCAAATGAAAATATATGTACAAATTCCGAATAAGAGAATTTATTAGAACGTCGACTGTCTTCCTCATAAAAACTTTATGAATCGGATCATCGTCTATCTTTTTTTCAGTCCTTAAAACTGTCAACGAAAGAACCTCCTTGAATATTAATATTATTTTTAATTAAGCGACATCAAACAAAGTAGGAACTTCTATGTTTTTAACTCGTAAGTGTAGAGACTTTTTGTGTTATTTCAAGTCGTTTGAATTTTTTTTTCAACTTTTGATACAATATATAAATGTTAGTACATGCGTGTAGCTTTGAGCAAAAATATCACCCCAAGAATTCAAGAACTTGTACATAACATGCAACCTCAAAAATCTCATTGATGCAAACATAATTATTTACTAAAAATTATATGTTTTCAATAACTATAACACTGTTAATTAATGTTACTTTTGAATTTTATGATTATGTTAAACGTTTCGATTAAAGATTATTTTTAGAGTGATAGAGTTTATTTTTTAACCTTGTGATCCCTGCTAATAATAACGTAAATCAAAATGGTCCATGGTCAAAAAAGGTTGGGAACCGCTGCTCTAAATTTAGGAAGGGAAATTGTTTTTATTTAATATATCCACTATGGAAGAATTTAAAAGAATGAAATTTGGCAGATAACTGATGCTAATAAAGTGGCAGTTTTTGTAACCTTAAAATATTTGTCATTATGACTTCATTTGATACTAGGCTACTTGATTTTTTTTTAACAAATAATAACCAATCTGTGAATTTATGTGAAAAGGATTTGAGTATTATTTTATTTTTTGTGATCAAACAAACAATTTTATGAGAAAAAGTCAAGACATAAAAAAAAGCAAATTTTTAAATAGGAAAATGTAGACACATTAAAAGGTTTTGATGCAAACTGTTTTATAGGGGTTGATTTTTTCATCCCCTTCTGATAATATTTTAGGGTTACAAAAATACTCAAAAAATGTCATTTTAAATATTAGCATCAGTTATCTGCCAAATTTCATTCTTCTAAATTCTTCCATAGTGGATATATTAAATAAAAATAATATTTACTTTACCATACAGGGTATGGTCAAGTATTGTATTCGTGCATGAAAAAAGTGGGGTTTTTTCGAAATATCTCAAAAACGGCTGAAACTATTTTGATTAAAAAAATTGAGCAAAACCATGACACGTGAACTCGAAAAAATTATATTTTTCGAGATAATAATTATTTTGTCAAAATGTCTCTTAGTCTGTCTGGTTGTCTGGTTGTCTGATTGTCTGGTTGGGTGTCCGTTAGTCTGTGCGTTACCAAATTTTTGTGGACGAGGTAGCTCAAAAACTAGTTTGAATATCGAAACCAAATTTCACACGTAGTTTTGGTCCATTGAGATTAAGTGCTGATTAGATTTTGGTGCATATCGATCCAAAATTAAGGGGTGGAGGGGGGTTAAAAATTAAAAATCTAGGCCATTTGAGTAAACTCAAGCAAATTTTGTATACATAATCAGTGGACGCCCAGAAGTCTAAAAATGCAAAAACAAACCTTCCAAAATGGGTGGGAGGGGGGGTGTATGGTCAAAAAATGAAAATCTAGGCTCTTGTACCAAACTCAACCAAATTTTGTATACATAATCAGTGGGCCCCCAGAAGTCTAAAAATGCAAAAACTAACCCCCTCCTACATGAATATAAATAATTTTATTAAATATAATTGAGGGGCCAGGTTGTATGGTAAAGTCAAGTGGATGGCCAGATCAGAACACGTCAGCTTATTTTCCTTAATTTTAGAGGGCTGTGACTTGGAATGGAAGGGGTTTTGAGCAAAGAATTATATGAAAGACTCCCTTAATTTTTGCTGAAAAATCACTCTTTAAAATATTTCGAATCAATTTAGAAACAACCTGTATATTGTTATTAAAATTATTCTAAAGAAACTATCAAGATACACGGTATATAGGTATATGTTTATTTGCATCACTCCCATTGATTTCCTCTTGAGTAATATGTTAACATTAAATCAATCCTTAAGTATTTTGTTCAAGGAGAATGGTGCGAGGTGAAACATAATATATAACATATATTTTTAATTGTATTAATACAATTAAAAATTTAAATATAAAAAATATAATTGAATGTAATGGAAGGCAGCCCAGAGGTAGTGAGGAAAGAAAAAATTAACACATATAAAATAAAGTGTAATTTATTGGAATCCTTCCTCCTTTCCTTTCAGGATTTTTCCCTCCTTCTTCAGGGTTTCAAAGGGTCAATGATTGAAACAAATAAAATGTTTCCTTCTTCTCTCCACAGTAGTGTTCAAAAACTTTCTTCATTTTTAACAAAGGCATAGAAAAAAATTTTTTATTAAATTAGGAAAAGAAGGAAAAAAAAATTGTTTTTCTATGCCTTTGTTAAAAATGAAGAAAGTTTTTGAACACTACTGTGGAGAGAAGAAGGAAACATTTTATTTATTTCAATCATTGACCCTTTGAAACCCTGAAGAAGGAGGGAAAAATCCTCCGAAACGTCGGTTTGAAAGGAAAGGAGGAAGGATTCCAATAAATTACACTTTATTTTATATGTGTTAATTTTTCTTTCCTCACTACCTCTGGGCTACCTTCCATTACATTCAATTAAAATTTCCAGCAGTCCGTCTCTCTCCAGAGAAAATTTCGTTGCATAAAAAATATAAATTACAAGGTGGGTTTCACAAAAAAAAAACTATATTTTTTAAATTTTAATCTGTAAGTAATTATATTTTAAATTAATACTTCTTTAATAACATACTTAATTGCTTTTTCTATTGACTAGTATTAAATGGGTATATTTTTGAAGAAAACTTGAGAATTTAATGGAAGGCATTTCAAGGATAAATAAAAAGATCATTCCCAATAAAAGAAAATTGATTGGAAAGTTATCTTTCTATACTTTTGAACCGACGTTTCCGAGGAACTTCCCTCCATCTTCAGAGCTCAAAGAGTTAATGAAGGAATCAGATAAATTTTTTCCTTTTTATCTTCTTTATCAATGCTCATTGGTATTGAAGAGATATTTTTTGTCTTGCCATCAACAATAGAATCTTTTGATGATGGTAAGAACGTAGGTTCAAAAGCATAAAAAGAAAAGATTTCAATAAATCTTTATTTATTTATTTATTTATTTTTGGGTGGGGAATCATCTTTTTATTTACCCGTGGATTGCCTTCCATTCAATTTTCAATTTGATATCGAAAAAAGACTTCAAAAAAATTAAATGCAACAAATAAAATAAAAAGAACTCAAAATAAAATAAAATGTACTAAAAGGTATATAATAACAATCTTATATAGTTACAACTAAACTACTTTTTGAAGTCGGTGGCAAACATACATTTTATGAATCGCACTCGACGGATCTTAGTACGTTTGGCGGGTAATGAAGACAATATCGCGTAAGCTCACTTATATAGTTTGTTTGGAACCGACTTCAAAAAGTGATTTCATGTAAAAATTTCATCGTTTAATTGTAACTAAATAAGATAATTGTTTTATACCTTTTAGTGCATTTTGTTTTAATTTTTCAGTTCTTATTATTTTATTTGTTGCATTTAATTTTTTTGAAGTCGGTTTTTTTTCTAAATATTATTTTTATTTTTCTCTTTTTACTGATGTAAAGAATAGTGACTTATGATAATACCTTGCATGCAAGATTCGGTCGAAGGAATCAGAAATTGATTTTTTTTTTTTACATTTTATTGAACCAATTATTTTGCATAAATCAATGTATACATTGTGTTTGAGCTTCGACCTCGGAGATTACTTCTCCACCATCGACTGTCCTTGATCATCTTTTTAGTCCTTGTTTTTAATAAGAGGAAAAAAACTAATTAAATAAAAAAACCTCTTTTCCGATAATTTTATCAATTCATCAATCTTCTACTAAAATCCTATATTTTTCCCAGAAATTGATTTAAATTAAACCAATTATTTTACATGAATTAATGTATACATTATATTTTAGCTTCGACTCCGGAGATTATTTCTCCACCATCGAGTGTCCTTGATCATCTTTAGTCCTTGTTTTTAGTAAGAGGAAAAAACTAATTAAAGAAAAAAACCTCTTTTCCGATAATTATTCCAATACCATATTGCGGAAATTAATCCATCCAATTAATCCTCCTTTCCTCCCATCTTAATCACTCATCCCAGAAATTGATAATAAAATTCAATTCATAAATAGAGAAATTCTCTCGAAAAGTTAGCGGGTTTTAAATGAACGTTTTAAGATTGTTTTTTTTTATAAAAGATTTAATTTATTATAATTTCGATTATTTACTCATAAGAATTGGAGATTTCCATTATTTTGTCATTGATCATATCAACAGAACTTAACCAAATTAATATGGGATTAGTCCTAAGGAATCCCCTTTGCAATAAAAAATAGAATCATCGAAATCGGTCCATAAAGAAGTTATTCGTGAACATACATAACAAAAAAGGTCCAAAACCAATGAAATTTATACGGAACCAATCGGCAACTATACTGATCCAGTTGAATTGATAACCTCTTCCTTTTTTCAAAGTCGGTTAAAAAATATCTAATATTTTGGAATATTTTTCCTTGTTGGAGGTCAAATAGTTGAAATGATGAACATTCGCATCTACTCATTTCAGCCTAAGCGTTTATTTCATTTAACAATTTAATCAAAATCAGAGATAATGAGAACAATTCGTTCCTGTTTATATGGAATAAATTGAATAATTAATTACACTACGTATCCCATCGATTCTAAATTGTTTAATATTTATTCAGTAGTTTTAATAATATGGTTTGGAAATGTTTCCGAGCTCTGTTTTGAATGTTTAGATTTAATGATACGGTGGCTCTGGATCGATGGGCAGACGAGAGAGAAGGGATTGTTTGGAATTTCCAGGAACATTGTTGGAATTAGCCAAAAGCGCATTAAGGCTCACTCCCCTGGTCAGCTTGCAGGCAATGTTCAACTTGCTTTATTTATTGATTACAAATTGTTTGTGTTATTTACTTGCATCATCAATGCAGTTCTCCTTATATTGACAAAAAGAAAACAATTCTGGTTTTGAATTGGAATTAAAAATTGTTTACATATATAATATAGCCTAGGAAATAGGGTGGTTTCAGCTTACATTAATTGCGGGGAAATATTTTTTTAACCGACTTCAAAAAAGGAGGAGGTTCTCAATTCGACTGAATTTTTTTACTTTATCCAATGCGAAGCATGGGAGAAAGTATTGTAATGGGTCTCGCGGCAAGCGCGACTTCAAAGGGTCCTCAGGTAAAGACTACGGAACCCATGGACTCAATTAAGGTCACAAATTGAAGTATTCAATGAGATTGAATTTTAGCACGTGACGGTTTTGCCAAAAATTACCTGGAATCTCGTCTAGAGGCCAAAAAGTGCCATCAAACTTGAGTTGTTTACCAAAAAAGAATTTAGTCTTTTTGATTTTAAGTCGATTCTTCCACGTTTTCAGTAGAGGTTGCCATTAATAGTCAAAACATCAAAAATGGAATGCAATAAGGTTATTCCTCTAGTATTAGATGAGAATCGATCGTTATTTTTGATTTTATGTCGATTCCTCCATGTCTTGAGCACTGGTTACCAATAATAATCGAAACGTCAAAAACCTAATGTAGAATTGTTATTCCTCAAGTATTAGATGAGAATCGATGGCTATTTTTTATTTTAAGTCGATTCCTCCATGTCTTCAGCAATGGTTACAATAATAACCGAAATGTCAAAAATCCAATGTAGAATGGTTATTCCTCGACTATTAAATGAGAATTATTTTTAATTAATGTCAACATGAACTACAAATTGCAAGTGATATCTGATTAATAGTAAAGGAACAAACATATTAATATTTCAAATGAATTTGGATAAAGTTTAGCAACGATCCGTTGCAGTTTATTTTTTTTTGTGTCTATGTTACCTCATATCTCCGCCAATTGTGAACCGATTTTGATTATTTTTTTTGCATTGGGTTCAGTCTAGCTTCCGATTGGTCCCGTTTTTTTTCATTGGTATTGGACCTTTTTTTGATGTTTGTTTAGGCATAACTTCTTTGTTTATGAACCGATTTTAATGATTCTTTTTTTATTGGAAAGAGGGTACCTTCGTCGTTGTACCATATTAATTTGGTCAAGTTCTATAGATATCATCAGATTTACAAAGAGAAACAAAGAGGTTGTCTTCTGCTTGATGCAAATAAACATACACACATATATATCGAAATTATATATCTGTATATATTATATATATTATTTATTTGTTTGAGACTATACTTTCTAAGACTTGGTCTTCATCATCAGTCTTTTTTAATTATAAATATTATTTTTCATGGGGTCAATACCGTATGGATATTGAAAATTTTCGATCTTTACTTAGTTGGGAGCTCAAGTCTTCGAAACTATAGTCTCAAACAAATAAATAATATATATACAGATATATAATTTCGATATATATGTGTGTATGTTTATTTGCATCAAGCAGAGGACAACCTCTTTGTTTCTCTTTGTGAATCAACAACTCTGCTACTCTCGGGAAAATAAAAACTTTTCAATTAAACATGAATGTTTACTTAGACCACTTTTTTGTTAAAACTCTTAGATTCATAGATATCCATCATTTTTCATGACAGGAAATGATCCATTGTTTTAAAACGCGAAATTTTGCCCTCTTTAATTCATAGTAAATGAATATTAAATATAATATTTATTTACTCTTATCTTTATATATACAGATATATAATTTCGATATTGATGTGTGTATGTTTATTTGCATCCCGCAGAGGACAACCTATTTGTTTCTCTTTGTAAATCTTCAAGTTACAAAAATTTCCTAGACAATGAGATAGGAATCAAGTTTCTAGGATAAGTGGTTTTCATTTTATGAAGGTAAAACTGCGGTTTTTTGCAAAAAATTGCATTTTTTTTTTAAATTTCAACCTCATTGCGACACGGGTTACCATTATCCAATTAAGATGAAACATTGTTTCAATTGTAGAAAATTTATACTAGTTTAAAAATGTATAGAAAAGTCTTTGTCAATAACGTGCTTCTTCACGGTCAAAATAGGGAAAAATCGAAAAAAGTGCGAGTTTTTTTTTTATATTCAAAAGTGATCCCGTGGGCTGTTTTTTGGATCCCCATTAAAAATCGAACTACTGGAGCAATTTTGAATTTCTTTTTTTTAATCTACACAAAATTTTGTCCTCTTTAATTTACTGTAGAACGGTTATTTACAAGATGTTAACTGTTTTATAGATTTTTCAGCCACCACACTTTCGAGGTCGCAAATTTAGATTTGGCATATCCACATCATACCAAACGATCTTAGAAAAAAATCTTTTCCCGCAATTAATGTAAGCTGAACCACTTTTTGGATCCTCTATTCACTGGGCTAATATACATTCAACTCTTGTTTTTCACGCTAGATACGTTCCTCAGAAATTTGCGAAAAAAGAGATGGGTGTATTTGAAAAAATTTATAATTATTAAATCAATAATTTTAAAAATTTCCTTAATAAACATTGAAAACCAAAAAAAAAGAAAGATTTTTTGAACCTCGTATCTTCAAATTCGTGTAAAAGTAGAGTTGGGTGTACATATGTACATGCATCCAACATTTTTTTAATCTGATTTAAAATAACACGGTGTATTGTAATTTCTAAATTATAGAGCTATTTAATTGAAAAGTATTTCACAAAGAGAAGCAAAGAGGTTGTCCTATGCTTGATGCAAATAAACATACACACATATATATCGAGATGATATATCTGTATATATATTATTTATTTGTTTGAGACTATAGTTTCGAAGACTTGGTCTTCATCATCAGTCTTTTTTAATTATAAATGTTTTTCATGGAGTCAATATCATATGGATATTGAAAACTTGGTGTTCCATCGTCACTGGTGGTCGGCTAGGAACTAGATTAGATTGTGTTGTGTATAGTATTTTTATTTATTTTCCTTGATTTACAGCTCCAGTATATTTAAGGTAAGTTTTACTAATAATTTAAATTAATACACAATTTATTTATTCTTGTACTTTAGTGAAAAACCAGACTAAAAACCGGTGAAACGGTTTTTGAAATTTTATCGAGTTTTTACATATCCGATATGTAAAAAAAATTCTAATCTAATTTAATTAGTTAGCTGATGGTAAAGGATACAAATCAAGATTAGAAATATGACCGGAAACATATATAAAACTTATCATTTGAAAAATATTTTTAAAACAAATGTAAGGATGAAAAAAATAACTAAAAGATATCAAAATATTTCACCAAGTGTATTAATCTCTATGTTTATATCTACGTGCTTATAGTTGTTAAATAATCTCTGCATTAACTGATGAACTAAAATGTAAAGAGAATTGGGAGAAAGCAAATCCCATTTAATTCTTAACCTCCTATTATGACTGAAATTTGCATAATCCCAAGGGGCAACTCTCTTTTGATATTTAGATCTTGAAACATATTGTACATTTCAAAAATTGGTCTATTTGTATTCAAATTTTTTAATTACAAGGCTCAACTCAATTAATTTCAGAACAGAAAATATCGCGCAAAATTAATTCTTATATCCAAAAAATAATCAAGAAGAAAATTTAGAAAAG
The DNA here is from genome assembly GCA_024734495.1 of Forficula auricularia. Classification (NCBI taxonomy): domain Eukaryota; kingdom Metazoa; phylum Arthropoda; class Insecta; order Dermaptera; family Forficulidae; genus Forficula; species Forficula auricularia. The sequence continues at coordinate 370,724 of JALMQS010000774.1, read as the reverse complement.
GGAGAATTTATTTATAAGGGTGTGAGTGGAATATTACAAGAATGTTATATACAGGGTTATTTACAACAAAGATAAAAAGTTGGACAATATTAGGGACCTAATTTTAAACAATAAATATTTTATGAACATTCAATCCTTTACAGCAGTGGTTCCCAAACTTTTCCGAGACTCGGTGCCTTTTTTCATTTAAAATTTAGTAAGTCTAATCCTAATTAAGAGATAAAAATAAATAATAAATACATTTTTAGCTTCTCACTTTGTTTTCGTCTTGTTAGGCAATCTATATAAATAAAAATGTACTGTTACGCTTAAGTGATACGTTGAAGGATCTCCGAAAGTTCTTCATCGATTTCTTTGAAATTTTCACACAACATTCCATTCAAATACACGAGTGTTTTTATAGATATCACACCTGTGGCATGTAAAAAATATTTTTTTCGAGGAAACAACCCCAGCGCCTCTCTGGGGGTAAAAGTAAACAAACAAGATGGACGATAATATCTTTTTGGAAATCTTTCAACTGTCAATATTATTTTTGGTTAAAGGAATATATTAAATATATATTATTTAATTAATTATAAACCTGGCCCAAAATTTAGATATACCAATTGGAGCACCAAACGGAGATATTATGTTGCGAATATACTTTCGATACGTCCAGTGGTTTAGGCGTGAATCATAAGAGTTAGTTACAGCAACGCGTGGTCGGGTCAGCTATTATCTATATAAATTTTAACCATAAAACGAGATGCTCCCCGCCAGGGGCTGAGTGACGCCGGGCCAAAGGCCCGGGCGTCAGTTAGCGAATAAATAAGATTTGAATTTTTAGTTAAATCACACATAATTAATCACATAAATAAAAGCTTCAACAGCTTCATTACTGGAAATAAATCATTTGAAATAAAAATAAATATCTGTCTTTTTTGTCTTTTTAATTTTGCTTTCTTTAGTGTTTGTATTTTGGTTTGAGAAATGTCTGAAACTGAGAAATGTTCATTCTTCCATGTATGTCTATTCGGATATCTATATATATCTATATATACCTACGATAGTGGAAAATCGAAAGGTCGTAGAAAGTTCATTCAGATCCCATAATAATATCTAATGTCGATCTGTCTAGATTCCCATAATCCACGATAATTCAAAAACGAAAAGTCATAAATTATTTTTGTGGTCCGGATTACCCTCTTTCACTAGTCAAGAACGCAGAATAGTTCAGTTCGTTCTAGTGCCAAAAATGTGTATTTTATATATATTTATACACACTGATAGAGGGAGAGAAATTTAAATTTTTTGGATTTAAGGTACCTGAAAAATTGGGGAAAAAAATCGAATTCGAATTTTTATACGAAAATAAAAAATTAAATCATTTTGATTTGGAAATTTTATTAACATAAAATTATCGTATTATTTAAATAAATACAAATCTTTTAAAAAGCAATCTTCAAGTGTTTAACAAAACCCAAACATTTCGGGAGAATTTCTCCCTTCATCAATGTAATTTCAAATCGTTAAAATAGAAAAAAGTCCCTTTATCTAATGAATATAAAAGTTTATTTTAGATAAAGCAACTTTTTTCTTTGCTTTTTTAACGATTTGAAACTCCATTGATAAAGGGAGAACTTCTTCAGAAATGTTTGCGTTTTATTAAACATTTGAAGATGTTTTGTAAAGGGTTTGTCATTTATTTATCATTATATATTGACAGGTTTCCAAAATTGATCTATTTGTATCAAATTTTTTAATTATAGGTAAGGCTCATCTCAACAATTAATTTCAGAACAAGAAACATTGCGCGAAATTAATTCTTATTGCCCAAAAAATAATAAAGAAGAAAATTTAGAAAAAAAGAGAATTTCATTGTAATGGGCCATTCATAAAATACGTCAAGCAAAATTTTGCCTTTTTGGACCCCCATTCGTCACGCTGCGTCACATTTTCTGGGATCCCCCTAATAAATATGGTATATCGTCAGACAGGCTAGACCCCCCCACCTATAAACGATTTGTTACAGACAAGTTAATAAAAAAATTAAAATAAAATTGATTAAATGCGAAAGTATATTTTCCTTAGACCCCCGTCCCCCCTTCTCCCATATCATCATGCTATACAATACAGCCTCCCCACTGGATGCAAACGTATTTTATGAACGGTCACTAAGGACATGTGTATATGTTTATCTGCATCAACCAGAGGACAACCTCATTGATTTCTCAGAATAAGTATTATATTAATATAATAATCAAAATTTCGAGATAAGTTTCACAAAAAAAAAAGTTTCAATAATAATTTTGTCAATTATCAAATTAATCCTGATTTGTTTACCTACTAGTTCCTTGATTTGAATAACCAAAATTCACACAAAATGACATTTTCCGGACCCTAACCACCGTGTTATTTGGAAATTGGATGTATTTAAAGTTGAGAGGAACATTATATTGGTATTTGAAAACAATAAATAATTAATAATTATGTAGTCTGATATATGTGATTCATATATTGAATTGATTTTGAAGAGAAAAACTTGATACCCTCTTTGAACTGTTTTTATAAAATACATTTTCAAAAACACGCTACTACGCTTGGAAAGAAAAACTAATAAATTTTTTACTTCGTAAACTTTACAAAATATTGTTATATAAAGTGAAAGAGGCTTCATCTTGACATAATTATTTTGCAGTTTATTAAATTAAAAAATTTGTGAAAAGTTAAAGTCCGGGAATTTCTAAGCCAACGATAGTAATCTTCATGCTGCTCAATCTTTAAATGACAGCCACTAGTACTTTGATTCTTTGATCAGTTTAGAAAAGAAGGCACTTAAAAAATAAATTCCTTAACTTAGTTTAATTCTGACAAGACACTCTGTTATCTAACAACAACAAGCACGCTGATTGAAATCTTCCAGACCTTTGAAACGAATACTTTGAAACTATGGGAGAAATTGTCAAGAAATGTTATAATGTCATTCCAAGCTTTGAGGTCTGGATTCTCTTGAAACGATCATATTACTTCTATAGCAAAGTATTTCTCAATGAAACTCGGTTTTCTATTAAGGTTCAGACGTAATTTATTAATAAATTATAAAAGACAGGAATTCCTTCTTGACTAGTATATAGTTCGCAGTTATGTATAGTTGTCCAAAAAGGCTAAAACATTTAATTTTGAAAGATATTTTTTCATCATTTATAAGTATACCTTCAGATATTTAAAATCAGTGTAATTACTAATTTATGTGATATGTGAATTAAATAAAATTATAAACTTCATTAGAACATTAAGAACTTGTCGAGTGTTTACCCAGTGGAAGACAAAATAAAACACTGACCTTTCAAAACCCTGAAAAAAAGGAGGGGATAAGTTTCCGAAACGTCGGTTTATTAATATAAATAGGTAGTTTAAATTTCTTCTGTTTTTGAATTTTGGACTGCCTCATCAATATCCACTCAATTCACTTATCGGTCCGTCTCCAAAAATAACTTCAATCTTACAAAATAAAATTTTGAATTTTTTATATTTGTTAATTTATTTTTTTATATTTTTAAGTTAAATTGAAGCTAATATGTAAAGTTTTACTTAGAAGTTTTACTAAAGAAGATGAAAGTAAAGTATTTTGCATTCACTTTCGAGAGGTTCAATTTTCGAAGTTTTCTATCTTTAAAACTTATATAAAAGTCAATTTCACTCGGACAACTCCAACTGATAGAATTTGATGCGCTTAAGATAAAGAAATTGACCTTAGAAAAATAAAACAGGTTTTCAGGGGGTCGGAACCAAAACTGACCCATAAAATCAATGGTCTACTGTGCAGAGCACTGTACTAACTCAGGATCAGTAACTCAGATTATTACGAAATTCGGACTTAAAGTAGAAATTAACCAGTAAATGTATGATAAGTTTTGTTCAAAATCGACATACCACTTTTACCCATTTACTTGAAAGTTGGGGAGGTTTTCATTTATTTATTTTTTTATCTCAAAAACGATTCCTTCGATTTTTGTAAAAATGCTTACTCCAGGAATTTGAGTTTGAAACCCCTGTTCTATACTATGTATGTTTTGACCTAGTTTCTCCCAGAATTTGATTCAAAATAATCAGCGTCGCCTGTACACTGTACAGTGGTAGGAAATGCATTCTATATGAACACTCTGTAAAACAGGCGTTAATTATTAATACATTACTTTTCATGAATTCATTATATTTTTAAAATCTCAAATAATTTTAATCTTGAAATTTTATAATTGATTTAATGTATTTTAACATAATGAAATAATCAATCGAATGGAAAGTTTCTTTTTGCCGAATTTTTATAAATTAAAGGAGACAATAAAAGAGTGTGTCTTTTGCTGGAAGAATAATTTTTTAAATTTATTTATAACGATTAAAAAATTTATTTTTCTAGCAGAAGACAGACTCTTTTATTGTCTCCTTTAAATAATCAATCATTAAGACTTAAAGACTAATTAAATTGGTGTTGTTATCGTCCATGATGACTATTACTTTACCATACAGGGTATGGTCAAGTATTGTAATGAAAAAAGTGGTTTTTTTCCTTTATTTTTCAAAATATCTAAAAAACTGCTGAAACTATTTCGATTAAAAAAATTGAGCGAAACCATGGCATTTCGCTCTACAAAAAAGCTCTTGTAAGTGAACATCGAAAAAATAATATTTTTCGAGATAATAATTGTTTTGTCAAAATGTCTGTTAGTTAGTTAGTCTGTGCGTTACCAAATTTGTGTACGAGCTAGCTAGCTCAAAAACTAGTGTGAATTTCAAAACCAAATTTCACACGTAGTTTTGGTCCATTGAGATTAAGAGCTGATTAGATTTTGGTGCATATCGACCCAAAATTAAGGGGGGTCGAGGGTGTGTTAAAAATTAAAAATCTAGGTCGTTTGAGCAAACTCAACCAAATTTTGTATACATAATCAGTGGACCCCCAGAAGTCTAAAAATGCAAATCTAACCCCCCCTACATGATTATAAATAATTTTATTAAATATTAAATATAAGTGAGGGGCCAGGTTGTATGGCAAAGTCAAGTGGATGGCCACATCAGAACACGTCAGCTTATTTTTCTTTGTTATTGGTTATTGGGTACTTGGATTTAAAATAAAATTAGAAGTCAAATTTTCGAAATGTTACTATGTTTCGCAGTATATTTTTCTGTTTCCTCATGCAATCTACAACAATAATAACAATTGCAATCATATGGAATCACCAATTAAAACATAAATAAAATGTTCTTTTTGAAAATTTACATTTGAACTTAACCTCCTCGTAAAAAGTTATATATACGAGTAGATCATTACATATGTATGTGGACCAAAATTCAGCAAAACAATGACATCCTTTTCTTTTTTACACTTTTTTAAGACAAACACAATCGAATATAAGGCCTAACAGATAGAAATAATAATATTAATAAAAATAAAGAATCTTTTCAATGATAATTCATTAAAAATTATTCTCTGAATTGCTTGCCAACAGTTAAAATGGAAATTGATCTATCTTTTTATTTATTTATTTATTTTTATTCAAATTATTTAAAGTTACTTTTAAACAATTATTAATGATGCCATTATATATAATTGTTGTAGATTGCCTGAGGAAGCAGAAAAATATACTGCGAAACGTAGCAACATTTCGAAAATTTAACTTCTAATTTTATTTCAAGTCAAAGTACCCAATAACCAGTCAGAAATTAAAGACTAATATCTGTGAGGTGTATTTTTTTGTATCTCGATTGAAAAACACTGTGAGAGGATTAATTTGAAAGGGGAAAATTGGTAGGAAATCCCAAGAGGGTGTCATCTATTAGATTCGATGAAATGGATTATTTTTAGTTATATGTCAGAAGGGTTGTTGAACCCGAGGGCTTCAAAACAACCCTTCTGACATATAACTAAAAATAATCCATTTCATCGAATCTAATAGATAGCACCCTCTTGGGATTTCCTTAAAAAATGTAAATCGATTTATATTGACAACTTGAAGTCTCCCAGAAAAATGGTAGGATAATTTCAAAGAAGACGTGGTTGTTGTAAGTGAAAATCGTGAGTGGATTAATTATTATTCTACCAAGTCCTGAGTATGTTATTATAGGGGAAAAATTATTTATTAATTGTAAGTATCGAAATATTAAAAAATACAAATCTTTAAAAAAACAGTCAAGAACACGTTTATTCGAAACCAAACGTTTCGGGAGAATTTCCCCCTTTTTCAATGGTACATTTATAAAAACTTTGTAAAAAAGAAAATAGAAAAAAAATTGCTTCCTCTAAAATTTAGAAAGCAACACCAAGATATTAAATATTTTTATAAAGACAATTGTATATATTGTCTTGGTGACCAGATTACCTTTAAATAAAAATATAATTATTTATGAAAATTTATTTTTCTTTAAAATTGTTTTATAAACATTCGAAAAACAATCCATATCTGACCTTTTATTAATCGAATTTGTGTTATTTAAAATTTCGATCATTTCCAAAATTCATCATTTTTCCAAAGTTATATTTTTTATCTAAAATTTTGGGATTAGAAAAGTCAAAATTGTGTTTAGGATTAATATAATGGTTAGCAAGCATTGTACATTCGGAATTGTTCATTCTAATTGAATATTTATTCAGGCTTGTAAATCTGAGATTTTAAGTATTTTTTACTCTATCCTATATACTATATTATATGTTTTTCCCTGCATAACCCTGCATATCAAAACCAGACGGCAATTATAAATATTGGTGATGAACAAAGAGAAGCCAAAATAAAAAAAGGTGTAAGACAAGGATGTGTGCTGTCACCCATGATTTTCAACTTATACATAGAAGAAGCGATTAAAGAATTCAAAGACAAAATTGATACAGGTATAGAAATCCAAGGTCAAAAGATCGCTATGTTAAGATTTGCCGATGACATTGCCCTTCTAGGAAGCAATAAAAAAGAATTAGAGGACGCCTTGAATGGAATTAACCAAATCCTAATAGAAGAAATCAAAATGAAAATAAACAAGAATAAAATCCAAGGTCCTAGTTTGTACAAAAAAAGAACAAACGAGACAGGAATGCATCAAAATTAACCAAGAAAACCTAGAAGGAGTTAAGGAATTCCGCTACCTAGGAAGTAAAATAACATGGGATGGGAGGAGCAAAAACGAAATTAAATCAAGAATTGCCCAAGCAAAAATGGGGTTTAATTCAAAACAAAAACTACTATGCTCCTCCTCAATCAGCTTAGCAAACAGGAAGTTGCTATTGAAGACATATGTATGGAGCATAGCCATGTACGGGTGTGAAACCTGGACAATTGGAAAAGCGGAGAGAAAGAGATTAGAGGCTTTCGAAATGTGGTGCTACAGAAGAATGATGAATATCAAATGGATGGATAAAATTACAAATGAAGAAGTTCTTGGAAGAATCGGAGAAGAAGAACCTTGTGGAAGAGTCTGAAGAAGAGAAGAGGTCAGATGATGGAGGCACACACTGAGACATGGGGGACTGCTTAGGGATATCTTGGAGAGGGAGGTGGGAAAGAAAAGGGGAAGGGGAAGACCCAGATTAGAATATTTCAACCAAATAATTGGGGATATGGGATGCCAGACATTTAGAGAGGTTAAACAGCTGGCGGGGGACAGAGTCGAGTGGAGACGGATTGTTGCATCAAACCGAGTCTTAGGACTGTATACTCAATGATGATGATGATATTATATGTTCCGTCACAATTTAAGCAATCAATTTTATAAACTTTTTTTTCTTTTTCTTTTTTACAAATTTGCATTTGAAAAAGGGAGAAATTCTCTCGAAACGTTTGGTATCGAATAAACGTGTTCTTGATTGTTTTTTTTAAAGATTTCTGTTTTTTAATATATGTTATTATTAGAGACAGGATTTCTATGAAGTAAAAACTGCCAAAATATGCAGTTAAAAACTCTGAAATATGCAAGTAATTTGCAGAATACGTTGAAATATGCAAATATATGCAGAATACGTTGAAAAATGCAAATATATGCAGTAAAAATTAGCAACATAAATCTTTTTATGCACTAAAAAATTAAAATTGAAGATAAAAAGACCATATATTTGAAGGATTGATGTGAAAGAAATAAAATGAAAAGTAAACTATAGACACCAAGTGTCAAATATGTACTTTAATTGAGTAAAAAATTTCACAAAATTCTCATTATATTATTTAATATATTAAAAAATCTTTAAACTCAAAGAAATAATAGGTGCTCTTGAATAAAATCAACATAATAAATATAATAATGTTTCAAAAAATGTGATCAAAAAACGTGGGGGAGGGGGCAGTTTTTTTTTTATGCAATCGAATGCAAGAAGGGGTGCACCAGTAAAGATGCAGCCCCTATGGATCTCGAAAAGACCCTTGCATTACCGAAGAGAAGAGAAAGTTGATTAAGTGAGAGGGTGTAGACGTAGGTGTCTATGCACTCCGGTTTTGAATGTTTGAAGATTATAGGTGCTGGGAAAGATAGAGGCTGGAAGAGAGTTCCAGTTCCTTGAGGTCATGGGGATATATGTATTCGCGAATGAAGTGGTCCGGCACTTTTCTAATTTGAACGCGAGAGAGTGTTGGGAGTCGGCAAAACGCGTGCTACGTGCAAAGCATGCTTTGGGGGGAATTATTGATTTTATCTCATCAGAGCACCTGCCGTGATAGTATCTATAGAAAAGGGAAAGGGCAGAGACATCTCTTCGATGAGCCAGCGAGTCGAGGGAGTCGGTGAGCCTAGAATCGTCAATTAGCCTGACGGCTCGTTTCTGAATTGCATCCAGGGTAGCAAGAGAGTATTTTGAGGCTCCTCTCCATAGATAAGAGCCGTATTCGAGACAGGGGCGGATTTGGGCCTTGTAGATGGTGAGAAGTTGTGGGGGTTTGTAAAATCGCTTGGACCTGAATAAGAAGCCAATCTTCCTTGCTGCAGATTTCGCCACAGAGGAGATGTGTTCATTCCAAGACAGGTCAGATGCGACAGAGACGCCCAATATGGATAGGCTGTCACACATTTTTAGGGTATTCGAATCGAAGTGAATATCAGGGAAATCTTTATTTTCGCGCCTAGAAATTAGTCAACATTGAGTCTTGTTTGAATTGAAGTTAACTAAATTTTGTAGAGCCCCATTTATTCAGTTTGTCTAGGTCGAGAGTAATTGAGGAGGTAACATTGATTCGATTATTCGGGAGTGAGGGTTTGCCTTGTAGAGTGCTATCGTCGGCGTAAACAATTGATTAATTTCGCATACACGATATTGTATTGTTTTGCTTTTATTTTTTTAATATTAACAAGTTTTTCTTATGCACGTACAAATAATAAACTAATAAAATGATGCAAATATTTGTCCAGCTATAATCTGATCACTACACTAATTTACACACACTACACTTTCACACACACACATGAACACTCTATGGCCAAAATGAGCTATAGTTATCGAAGACAATTAAAAAAATAATAATATTAATAAAGAAATAATTAATAAATGATCTCAAAAATAATTAAAATTTGAATGTGAATAATTTATTTTTACAAACATTTTTCTAAATTATCTTCAGGCTATTTTGTCTACGGTCACTTAAAATTGATTTATACGATGAAAAGGAGCACTCCACATCCTCAGATCTAATAGGGCCAAATTTAAAGGAACGTTATATAGTATATATATTTCTTCATTTTTTCTCCTAAAATTTACTTTTAAAAAATCTGTATTTGGAGCGAAGTAGGCAAAATTTGACAAAAAATCCTTCAAATATGCAATTTTATGTAATATTCTTCAAATATGCAATCTTATGCAATATTACTCAAATATGCAAAAATATGCAGTATAAAATTTAACCCACAGTATCCAAGATGCATGATTAGGATATATAATTGATCCCCTGGGTCGTATGTGATGGAAAACAAAATATACAATTGCATAGGTATCCGGTCTCTAGTTATTATATATCATAGGAATGAAAAGTGGTATTAAATGAATTTTTCCTTTTCCACTAAAATAGACTACCAAATATCCGGATTTCAACTTCTTCATTATTAAAACTTGGTAGTTCTCTTTCTTTTGTATAAATTAAAAAAGTTCGAAGAGTTGCTTGATTACGTAATTAAGTTTAAGAACGAAAAGTTTAAGGATTTTTTTTGGAAATCGGATTAAACAATAATAATAATAATAATAATTTTATTGATTTATGACTTTAATCGAACTTTTGGCCCAAATATTTTTTCGTTTCGAGAATTGGGTGTTTGGTCGGCTCTAGTTCTGTCCTTTCAGGGTAAAAAGAAGAAGAGGAAGAAGAATTAGATTGTTTTTGAGCAATTGAACATTGTCGAGACGGAGGGTGAGCGGGGATGGCCAGGCGTTAGGGGTTGAGGGTTGAGGGGTTGAGGGGGCTGCTTGCCATCATCACTCAGGACTCAGGACACGTCCTTCCTCCGAAAGGAAGGAACCAAGATAGGATGAGGTTAGCCAGCCAGCCAGCCCGGGTATTCTCTTCAACTTTTTCGGCGCCGCCGATCGCATTTTGACTTTTTATCTCATCTCATCCCCCTGGTTCATCCACCCATCCATCCCATGATGATCCCTGTTGACCGTCCTGGATCGATTTCAACCCCAAAACGTCAACGATTTGAATCTTGTGCTTTATTTTATTTTTGAACTAATTCCAGCATCGCCATCTAATTCTTTAATTCTTGACGTTTTTTTATATATAAATTACAAAAGTCATATCAGATAAACAATACTTTTAATAAACTAGTACCTGGAGGCACGGAGCGATGCTCGGTAACTTTTTCCTTCAGTTAAAAGCTTTATTTTAATATTATTTTTAATTTAAAATTCTGATAAAAAGGTCGATTTTTATTTGAGAGCCGTTTTCAAATTAAAAAAAATACAAATATATATATAGTATTCAATTAAGTAATGGAGAGGGATTCAGCCAATGGGTAGCCTCTGCTGAATAAAAAACTCCCAATTATGGAAAACGTTTGGGCTTTAATTCAATAATGCCATCATCAGTTCCTAAGAGTTGATGAGTCTCTGAAGACGAGTGCCATATTTGTGTATAAGGTGTCCGAGCATGATGATATTCCTCGATGATTATAAAGCTGATACAATTTGATGGCTGTGTATGTATATAATTAAGTAATGGAGAGGGATTCAGCCAATGGGTAGCCTCTGCTGAATGCTCGGACACCTTATACACAAATATGGCGCTCGACTTCAGACCCCACCTGTTTTGATTCAACCACATGATTCATTTTTATTCATCTAATTGTTAACAAATAAAACCTATAAAAATGTGTTATTTTTTCAGAAAGTTGAGACCTGGCTATGCAAAAGTATATTTTTAAATAAATTCTTGATTATTTTTTATTCTATTAAATAAATAAGGTTCTTTATGAAAACAATTATAAAACGTTTATTAATAATTCTAACGATTATGGAGAACAAAATATGTTAAAAACCACAATCACAATAGTTCTTCAAGGTCTTTGAGAACAATGAATTAGCCCAACCCCATTGTCTGTATGGGTACAAAAGTTAAAGGGAACCCTTTTTTAAAACCCTAAGAATGGAATTTTTCTACCTGAGAATTATTAATTTGATAACGAAAAAATCCATCAAAATCTATTTTGTCGAAGATAAGACCGTGACAAATCGAATTGTCACCCCAAAACCCCTTACCCATGAATTTCATCAAAATATGTAGAGCCGTTTTCAAAGTAGAACTAAGATACAAACAAATATATACAAACAAATATATATAAAAACAAATATATATATATAAAAAACAATTTTTGCTCGTTTAATAAGAGTAGATATTCAAACGCCTCCCAATTAATTAATGACACAAAGATCGTGAGTTCTTACCCTAGCTGATTCTTTTGTCTATATCAGGGGTTTCCAAACTTTTCCGAGCCTTTTTACGATTAAAATTATTCCTATTTATTAGTAAAAGTACATACATGTTTATTTTTCTATGAAAATTAAAGATTCAGACCAGAGGAGAGACCCTTTGTATACATGTCAAATTTTTTCGAGTGTGTCAATGATAAATTTTTCGGTTTATGTATATGTGTAATCGTAATTAAAAGATAAAAATGAATAATAAATAAATTTTTAGCTTCTTGGGGCGCCGCGGCGCACAGTTTTGGAACCTCTGGTCTATATTAAAAAAATTCTTTGTTTGCTAATATTATAATTACTTTTAATTGGATAGGAAGACTTTTTAATTTATTTAGCTAGTAAACAGGTACCTATTTTTTTTTAGTTTTAAAAGGATGTTTATTAAGCCAGAAAAAAATAAATACAAGTTTTTACAAGGTTACGTTTCAAGAATCCAAAATAAGTATAGCAATTTAAATTATTTACAATTGAAAAAAGTAAAGCGCCAGCAAATGGATCCTAGTAGACTTTTTTTTACATAATATCGTTTTTGTCAGGAAATGAATTTGAGAAAAACCCGACTATTTAACAGGTACCTACTTTGTCGACTGAATATATATATTTGAGAACTTATAAACTTTTATTAATTATTAATTTTTCCTATTCTTGTGAATTTATTTATCGACAAAAAGTACAGATTTAAAAATTGTGCAAAATTTAGCCTAAAAAACGTTTATATGATCCCCCCCCCCCCCCCCATTCGCAAAAATATATATAGGTAATCGATTATATTATCGACAGGAACATAATGATTTTCCAGAGTATTATTATAATATATACATATATATAAAGCGGTTTGTTCTACAGCATGCGCCGTTTTCCGCATCCAACACGCCAATTCTCTCTATCCAGGATGTCTTGCTCTTGTAGTTGCCTACTGGTCATTGCCTCATCTACTCCCTGCTTCCACGTTCGTCTCGGTCTTCCTCTTCTCCTCCGTCTTTCCGTGGGCATCCAGGTCCATATTTTATGAGGCCACCTATCTTCCGGCATTCTTTTGAGGTGTCCGTACCATATTAATCTCTTCCTTTCTATTCTATCTAATAGATAATATATACACCCGAGATTATTCCTTTTACTATAGGTATTTTAGCCCTTATATACTCGTAATTTTTTTATGATATTGAAACAATAAGAAGATGCACAAAAAAGGTACAACCTCTTTAGTCTGAGTTAGACGATTGAATCATGATGAAAAGATAAAGAAATTTCAGGGTTTGTTGGATGCGAATCTTGAACAACTAAAGGTTATATGTAACCGGAAAGGCGAGGGGGGGGAGTGAATTCCAGTCTCTAGAAGTCATAAGGATAAACAAATTGGTGAATGTAATTTTATTTGTTCAGTTATTAGCGATGGGTGTTGATTGTTTGAAAATTGTGTATTTCGCACATATGAATAAAAATCATAAACAGTTAAAAAAAAGTACTTACCATACTGAGAATAAATGATAGTAGGAAAAAAAGCGATCTCTCTTACCTGAAATAAAAAAGAAACAAAAGTTAAAACTTTTTACTTTTTAAACAAGTAATTATTATTATGTAAGTGTAGTGTGAAAATTTCAGTATTATATAACTGAATCATCTGTTTGAAGAGAATGACTGAATAAGGCATAGTTTTTTAAACATTTATGTTTTTGATGAAATACCAATATTTATTGTAAAAACACCCGTAAGGGTAGCTAAGACGTACTAGTCGAAAAGGAAGATATCAAAGGGAGGTTATGTGTAATAAGAATAACAATTGAAGAGTTAGGTGTCGGTTCAAGGTAAAACATACTATATATATTTGTCTAGATTAATTTGCCGCAACGCTGACGTAATGCTGCCGAGAGAGAGCGACATCGGTATATTTGCGGCAAATTTGAAATATAATCTTAATTTGGACTCAAATTTCGAAATGAAAGACTCCAATTGATTTTAAATTAAGAAACATTAAATATATTGATAATTATTACCCCCCCCCTTCACCACTCAAAAATTAAATATTCAATTCGCTTTTCTTTGCGCACAGAAAAAGAAATCAATCACATCTTATTTGATTTATATATTATTTGTTTATTTTTTAATAATTTGCTACTTTTTTATAATTTTTTAAAAATCTAAATTTTGTTATTCTTATTTTTTGATTTTTACAAAATTAAACGACTTAAGACACGCATGCCCATATGAGTTTCTCATTGCAATACTGGAGCAGCCTGTCATACAAACAACACCTGATCTCTTTTAAATATTTGGAGCCTTATATCGATTATCGATCCCAAATTTTAAAATAATGATATAATATAATTCTCCTCCTCACACGATACCACTTATTTAAATAAATCTACATATTTCCACACAAAAATATCACAATGCTGTAGATTATAGAAAAAAAAATACTTCCAGATTCATATCTAGAGCCTCATTTCTGTAGCTGTGTCAGGACGAAAATGAGGCGAAACTTTTAAGAGACTATGTATTTTCGGGAGTTTACAGGTATACATTTGGAGTGTGGTTTTTTAAGAGGAATAAAATTTTTGGACCGAGACGCCGCCCGCCAGGTCACCAGCCCGGAGGGCCGAGCTTCGAGGGCGTGCCTTGCCTCGAAGCTCGTTATTTAATAAAAAGTAAGTAAAATTTCAAGCTAGGTTTCACATAAAAAAAAATTGAAACCTACCTTGAAATTTTACTTACTTTTTATGTTATAATAATACCTTAGTGATTAGGACCGTCTAATTTTTGGCAACTCATAAATTACTAATAAATTTATCGTTTTTTAATTGAATCGAAATTTATATATATTAATAGTAGGTATGTACCTTTATTACATGCTTTATATTAGCTTCACCTGTATGTATGTATGTATCTATCTATCATGTTATTTATTATAATACTTATTTATCTATATTGAGCTTGACCTTAAAATCCGACGATAATTAATCGAACCCTATCCAGGTAAGCTTAACAAATTTGATTAAGTTTTCTTTCATATTTGTCGGAGAAAGACGGGTAGACAGCTTCGATTACTAAAGCGAGCGTTAAAAAAAATAAAATCAACTTTTGGGAAAGATTTAAAGATGTGAATTGATCTTTTGATGTGAAGCTGAGGAGGCTCGAGGTACCCGAGAAATCTCAAGGATTTCAAACAAACTGGAACGTCTAAACACTCTTCTTTCTTCGAAACGCATAGACATTGTAAAAGCAATTATATACAAATACTTACATAATACCTCTAATATACCTATGTATATTTGGTACACGGAGGTGCGTGCTTCAATCGGTAATTGATTTTAATTATTGTTTATTTAATCTTATTTTGATTCAACTGCGCGTTTTATTTTTATTCAATCAAGTTTAAGTCACAAGATTTAATTTCTGACTCTTACCCTCACTCACACATACCAGTATCCGTTTGGGGCGAAGGTCCCAAAATATATTTTTTTTTTTAATCTAATGTTAAATTTGAAACATAACGAAAATCAAGCCATATTTGATGAAATTTACAAAAAAAAAAGCGAAATTTAAAATAAATGTAAAGATTTGAGCATCTTATTTTTGAAAATAGTTGGAATGTTTTTAAAAAATGAGCTCAGGTTCAGATTAACAAATCAATTTTAAACGAGAAAGAATTGTATTTTTAGGACAGATTCTAAAATTTTAATAGAAATATTATTAAATTGCGATATCAGAGGGGATTCATCCCCCCAGGAGTCGAACCTGAGAACTAACATGCTTTCCGGGCAGTCAGCTCACACCCTCGACTCCTGGGGGGGGATGAAGAATCCCCTCTGATATCGGAATTTAATAATATTACTATTAAAATCTTAGAATCTGTCCTAAAAATTAAATTCTTTCTCTTTTAAAATTGATTTGTTAATCTGAACCCGAGCTCATTTTTGAAAAACATTCCAACTATTTTCACAAATAAGATGCTCAAATCTTTACTTTTATATTAAAATAGGAGGACTTGTATGAATTTTTTTTTCATTTTAAGCTAATTTTTTTAATTTCCGTTATATATTAATGGAGTGAAGAATTTCTATGCTTATATCAAATATTGCGATTCAGAGAGAGGTTTTTGTCTCGAGGGTGTGAGCCTCCTGGGGGGATGAATCCCATCTGATATCGCAATTTAATAATATTTCTATTAAAATCTTAGAATCTGTCCTAAAAATTAAATTTTTTCTCGTTTAAAATAAATTTCAAAAAATGAACGGTACTTTTTGGACAGCATCCCTGGTTGAAAAGTCACCAACCACTACTGATATATTTATATATATAATATTTATATCTTATTTAAAATTAATATTTATCATTGTTTTTGTGTGTAAAATTTGACTATTTACTCAATAACGACCACACTCAATTAGATAAAAAATATTATTTAGGCGAACTTAGGGAGGATTTAAAGGTTTTTACCTTTGTGTGGGGGCAGGTGAGAGCGTTTGCTGCTGCCTCCGAGTTTTGACACCAAATGAAGAAAGAAAGGAAAAGAGAAAGAATCCCTTTGCTCGATAAGATAATTCGTCATGCCAATATTCCCAGAAATATAATATTTATTTCGATAGGTTTTTCTTCAAGAAATTCTCAAATGCATTTTGTATCTAATTTACTCTTTTTCGATTATAATAATTTAATAAAATAAATAGATATAGATAGAGTATGATTTATAAAAATAATCGTCTTTGGTGTTACTTCTTAATTAAATTGATCAGAGGAATTAAAAAAAAAAAAACTTCACTCAAAAATTTATTAACACACCAGAATATTGTCAAAAGGGGAGAAAAAAAGGCAAAGATTTAAATCTATATATATAAAATTAAGGTTTTGTCTGTACATTGCTCCAAATCAGGCCAAATTTTGGTTGCACACGTTTCAAGCAAAGTTATGAACGAAAACACCCTCAACAAAATTTCTGTATGTATGTCTGTTTCAGTGGTTTCCGAAAAGTTGCTCACGATTCACGTAAAAACGGCTGAAGGGATTATTATGAAATTTCATATTTACATCAGATGACTTCTAACTTACGTTTTTAGCTATATGACGTTTTGATATTTTGATCCCAGAAGGGGGTTTGGGGGGCGCACGAATGAAAATTATCAAATAACTCCTAAACTATTAACCCTACGGCAAATTTTATGATGAACAAAGTTGTAGGGGAAGTGATTTCTGACAACTTTTGTTTAAAAAGATTTCTGCCAAAAATCACCTGAAAGGGGGTGAAAAAATGTAAATTCTTGCCCTTGGAGCTAACTCAACCAAATTTTGTATACATAATCTGTGGGTCACTAGAAGGCTAGAAATGCAAAAACTGGATTCGGGGGGCGGGGGTGGAATGGTGGTGGGGTGGGGAGTGAGGCGGGGTAGGGTTGGGGTGCAGGGGGTGGTGTGGGTTGGAGTCCAGGGGCATAGCGGGGGTGGGGGTAGGGGTGGGAACGGGTGCATGGTGCAGGGGTGGGGTGTTGGAGGGGTTTTGGGGTGGGGTGATGGGGGTTAGTGGATTAGGGGTGCGTAATGGTGTGTTGGGGGTGGTGGTGTGGGGGCGGGGGTTGGACATGGTGCGGGGGTGGGGGTGAGGGGGGCTAGTGGATTTGGGTGCGGAATGGAGTGTTGGGGTGGTGGGATGGGGTTGGGGGTTGGGCATGGTGCGGGGAGGCTTAGTGGGTTTCGTGGGGGGGGGGGGGGGGTCCAGGGGGTCGGGTCCAGGGGGCGTGCCTTGCAGCTAGTTATAATATAAAATAAAAATAATTTTTCTATATTAATTATATTAATAAAATAAGCTGACGTGTTCTGATGTGGTCATCCACTTGACTTTACCATACAACCTGGGTCCCTAAAATTATTTATAATCATGTAGCCCCCCTACATGATAATAAATAACCCCGGGGGTTAGTTTTTGCATTTTTATATTTCTGGGCTCCCACTGAATATGTATACAAAATTTGGTTGAGTTTGGTAAATAGCCAAGATTTTCATTTTTCGTCCCTACGCCCCCCCCCCATTTTGGCCGGTTAGTTTTTGCATTTTTAAACTTTTCGGGATTACTATTATTTCCGTTATTCTTAAAAGGGGTCAAAAGTTCGTTTTTTCAAATGAGACCCCCGTATATTACTCAATAAATTAAAGACGAAGAAAAATGCTTTAAGATGAAATATCATGTCCCTATACCTAAAACGTCAAGTTTTCTTAATAAAGCGCTTTTTTGTGAAAAATACTTTTTAACGAATTTAATTTTAACTAACCATGGAAATATCATGCTTATGACAGTTTGTTGACTATTTATAAGAAACTTATAAACAGTTTATCGACTGTGTTCAAAAAATCTCCCAAAATGATCGCAAATATTGATTATTCAAAGGAAGTTCTTATAGTAGAAAATAAATAATTTCATAAGAACTTCGTTTGAATAATCAACAAGGATTCATTTTGGGAGATTTTTGAACACCGTCGATAAACTGTTTATAAGTTTCTTATAAATAGTCGCCAAACTGTCATAAGCATGATATTTCCATGGTTAGTTAAAATTAAATTCATTAAAAAGTATTTTCACGAAAAAGCGCCTTTTATTAAGGAAACTTGATGTTTTAGGTATAGAGACATGATATATCATCTTAAAGCATTTTCTTCGTCTTTTAATTTATTGAGTAATATACGGGAGGTCTCGTTTGAAAAAACAAACTTTTGACTCCTTTTAAGAATAACGGAAATAATAGTAATCTTAGCACGCCCTGTATAATATGGAGTCGATTTTTTGCCGTAAATTAAATACTTCCGGTGTGTCTAAACTACGATCAAAATATCAACTTTTCATGAATTGAGAGCACTAATTTATTTAAGTTTAATTAGGGCCATGTTTTGGACTATATTTAAGACAAATTATTTTTTATCTCGAAAACCGATAGAGATAGGTATAGGACAATATTAACAAAAAAGTATTTTAATAAAAGGGCGGTTCTAAAAACGTGTTAATATATGGAGTATTCTATTTAAAAAATAAAGTTGCTTCGAATTTCCGATGGAAGCCGAAAAGTCGCAATGCTGAAAAATATTTTAGATCGATAAATCAAAATGTAAGGTGCTAAATTTTCAGAAAAATCCTGCCTTGTATTTTCCATAAACGTCTAACGTGCCATCGACCGTGAATCATTATATATATTATTATTATTGCACAGTGTTTCTAGAACATCCTTGTTCAAATCATTTAATCTTTAACATTCTAGGAAACATGACATTTCGAAAGGCTCCAGTTTCATTTTCTCTCCAATCGTCCAAGTTTCAGATATACAAAATTTCTATTTTCTAAGCTGATTGAGGATGATAATTTTTTGAGTTAAACGCCATTTTAGGATGAACAATTTTGATTTAATTTCTTTCGTACCCACGTGATATTACTTCCCAGATAATGGAATTCCTTAACTTTTTCGAAGTTATTTTTGATTATTTTTACTTTCACATTTATATTCTATATCATGAATAGATTATAATGTGAAGTATTGCGATCGCCTGCCCGGGTCCTGACTCTTTAAGATCTTGTATCTTAGAGATGAAAAAAGTTAATTTCATTTTGTGACATCTAGGTGGAAGGAATCGATCCACTAAATAGTTGGAAACCGAATTTAGGACATACAACCGGATATTATGGTACCCAGAGGCCAAAAAGTGACCAAAAATTCATTGGTCAGTGCGCACGTAAGTACGTATGTACCCCCTGCGTTTCGCAACCATAAGTCTCAGAGGTACGAAATTCAAAAGTTAATCTCGATATAAGAGAAGGAGTACAACAAGCTTTTGTAATATTGTATTATTCTTGCTTAATAGCAGTGCACAGTTGTGGGGCGCTTTTGGCGCTCCCAACTCTCTGGCCTCGGTTCTGGTATTCTACTGGGTATATACATTTACATTTTACCAATAGCCACAACATCTGGAATTATTTTTGGACGGCTGATGAGGTGTTACAACCTAAATTGTAAATAAATCTATTTTCTTTCTGTAAAGGGTTGCCCCTCTCTGCGTGGCGCAATAAATCAGTCATTGAAATCGGAAAACCGTAGGTTAACGTTTACATGAAAGACTTTTCGTTTTTTTTTTATTTTCTCAAAATCGGCACTAACGATTTTTTTTTAATTGGTATACTTCTCAAGTGTCATGAGTTATTAGTCGAGTATAAATTTTAATCCGAGTGAAATAAAGAAAAAATTAGGAGTGTCCCGATGATTTCAAATAAGTGAGAATGTGAAAGTCATGTTGTGACCACACCAGTTGATTATACACTATTATTAATAATTTACACATATAATATAATATAAAAAATTATATTTTTTAGATTTAAATAAGTTTGATATAACTTGTATGTCCCTAATAATAGTAATGCGAATTAGGAAGCGAATTTAAAAATAAATAATTGAAGTAAACGACACAATTGATGACCTTTAAGACCTCTCACAAGGACATGTACAAGTGGATATGGTATGGTAACGAGATTGCAAAACATGTTTTCCACATTTCCAGAAATTGTTTAATTTACATTTTTATGTTCGGCGACACATTAGGTATACAAACGAGTATCCTCCTTGTCAAATTTTACGAGCCAAGGTGCAAATTTGTCATCATATAGTTTTTCCTTGGTGCATTTCTACTCAGTTTAAACCAATAAAGCTTATTATTTAGTGATTTAAACTTCCAGTGATGTCACAAGGAAACATAAATTTCAGGAAAGAATGAAATTACTTAAAGGACCAACAATAATTTTGAAGGAAAAAGTGAACGCTTTTTAGAATCGATAAATTTTCAGCAGATTTTAAAGATTTGAAATTGTTTTTGTCAATGATCGACTTAACGCAGATTGGTGAAACTTGCTACAGATGTGTTAGGTGTAGTTTATATTTATATAAACTTGGATGCCAAATTTCAGCTCACTAGCTTCTACAATCATACGAGAGCTTCTCATTAAATAATTTTATGTTAGAATCAAAAAGATTTTTAGAGCATCCAAAATAATTATTTTAAACGAAAAATCCTGGAAATAATTGAAATTAAAAATCTCTTATCGCGCGCAGTAAATTAGAGATCCGACGTGATGGACCTGTGTATTTGCTGGGATGGCATAATTAATGATTTAAAACTCATGTGACGAATTTAATTAAAAAAAATAATAATAAAATGAATAATATGTAAATAAATTAATGACGTTTCGAACTATAGTTTTTAAAAGAAAAAAAGAAAAATTTAAGTAAAGGGGAAAAAAAGAACTTTGTATATATTTTTGTAAAATTTTGGGACTGATGATGACCATATTTGTAAATGTGTAAATAATTGTAATATAAAAAAAAAAACAACAACTATATATGCGCAACGATATTCTGCGCATCCAGTGATTGGTGGGGACATGTTATACATTCATTCATTTATATATATCTCATTAACACATTAATCATCAATTGCTTTTTTCTATCGAGATGAAATTTTATAATGTTTTCTTGGCATTGTCAAAGGAGACAGGAAGTAATTATGAGTTGATATACTTTCATTGACTTTTCGTTGTAAGTAGATTTATGATTCTTATTTTATTTTGTGTATATTATTTTGTTTTTTATATATTATGAATGACATGTGAAAATCCCAATACTAATTGATGTTCGTCTTCCCCTCAATTATATAGACCCTGAAGAAGGAGAGAGTAAATCTCCGAAACGTCGGTTATCGAATAAATGTAAAATAATAAAACCGTTATAATCTTATTTTTTACAACCACCTTGGACTGCCTTCATCAACATCCAATTGAATGTAATCAATGATTTTACTTTTCTTAACTTCTAATTGATTATTTAGTATATTCGTTTTATTTGAGAAAGCTAATTTTATTTTAGTTGACTCTAAAAAATCTAAACCTAAGCCCTTTCTTTCGAAATGTAAAGGAACGAGGTGGCTAATAGAAGAGGTGTGTTTATTTAAATGTAGATGATTGGCGAAGGTAGAATAGATTCCATATAAATATCATCTGATCTGTTAAGACTATTAAAAGCTCTTTCATGTTCCGATAGCGAGTTCTAAAGAGCTCTCCAAAAATAAATTCGTGTTATATTTTTATATCTTAATGTGAAACCTACCAAGTATTTTTTATCCAATAAAGAGCATCCAAAATTTAATTTCTTTTATTTAGTTATTGTGTAAAGTACCCACTATAATAAAGTTTATTAAAAATATTTTTTAAAAAGAAATGATTAAGGGTGCCTCTGCTTGATGTTTGTATATTTCCATTTAAATGTATATTTATGTAATAATAAAACTTGAGTAAGATACGAGGTAGGTTTCACAAAAAAATAAAACAAAATTGAGGTTTTGAATTCGATATATTTTGAGGTTAGCCCTAAATATATCGAATTCAAGCTGTATTTTTGTTTTATTTCTTTGTGAAACCTACCTCGTATCGTACTCAAGTTTTATTATTATATTAAAATGTTTCACCTAGAACCAACACCGAACTCCTTAAAAGTTATTGTATATTTATCTTTATGTGTAAGTATATATCGGTGGCGGGCGGTCCATGGATATTGTGGATTCACCGCATCCCTAAAATTTCAAACATTTAGAATATTTTTATAACGACTTAAACATTTCAGGATCTTTAAATTTTCAAATTATTATCCGTCAGCAAGTTAGCGCTCTGGTTCGACTCCTGAGCGGACGAATATTTCTGACATATAATATATACATAATAATCTACTAAAATCTTTGATAAAATTGTCCTTATTCAATTTCTCATTTAATTATTATCCGTTATTTCAAATATTTTTATAAAAAATATTTTTTTGTTTTGAAAAGAGTATATTCGTTCTCGAAATGAAATAAAATTGTTGTATAGTTTCAAGGGGCAATTAAAATGAATGATTTTTCCGAAAAGGGTGCTGATAGAAGGTTTGAAGTCCCTGCCTGGTAGATATATCTTCCAGTTCAAGCATGTCAAAGACAAGTCCAGACGAGTTATAGTCGAATAAAAATTGTTCTCGCTGAGGAACTATTAAAATAGAAATAATACAAAAAAGGAATAAATAAAGATGATTCGAGAATCTTTGGACTAATCCATTTCTAAGAACTCTCAATATATAAGATCGGAAATAACTAAGAGTGCTATAGACAAGTCATAGCTTGCTTATAGCAATAGAATTAGGAGAAATTTAAGATTTTCTTATAGGTCAGGCTGATTCATTGTGGAAGATGGTCGATTTCCATCTCAGGGACTGTGGAGTTTAAGTCCCAAGATTTAATTTCTGACTCCTACCCTCACTCACACAAAGCAGTATCCGTTTGGGGCGAAGGTCCCAAAATATATTTTAAAAATCTAATGTTAAATTTGAAAAATAACGAAAATGATGCCGTATTCGATAAAATTTACAAAAAAAGGGAAGATTAAAATAAATTTAAAAAAATCAAGAATACGTTTTTGGACAGCATCCCTGATTGCAAAGTCACCAATCGCCACTGGTATATATTTATTTCTTCATTTATTTTTATCATTCATTTCCTCTTAAAAATCAACAACTATTCTATACTCTTGATCTCTCTGTTAGATTTTGTTAATATTAAAAATAAATGATTAATTGATCGAATAAAATCATTCTCAGGTCATTTATCATAAAATTATTACTCGGCTAAAAAATCAAAGCAAACCGGCTAACCCACCCCTCTGTATTAAAATCAAACAATTAAAAATTAATGACTTATAAATGAAATTTAAGAGAAAGGTCATATGCATTTATAGATTGAAAGATGCACCTATAATGCCTGAAATTTCGGCATAATGATAGAGCATGACATAATTATAAAGGAGTGAAGCTTTCCCTTCTTCACGACATAAAACGAAGAAGTGAAATTTAACTCCTATGAATATTTTTAGATAAATAAAAAGGATAAAACTTTCTAAAAATTAATGATATCTGACCAAAAACATAAATGTGAAAAAAGGGGCCAAGTTCGGTACAAACGGCTTCCCCTACAAAAGAGTTGAGATCTAAACGGGTACCAAGTTCCATAGCAGTTGCTTAAATCATAGCTACAGAAATAAACATCGTTCTTCAATTGATTTAAAAGAAAATTTGTTACGTTCTTTGATATTAAATCTATAACTTGCCAAGTTATAATACTCAATAACTTACGTTTAACGTGATGATATTTAATACAAGCTTAAAATTTAGCTTTGCTGTTCTATTTTATACTACAAACAATTTAGTTGGATATAAAACTTGACAAGTTATAAATTTAATATCAAAGAGCGTAACAAATTTTCTTTTAAATCAATTGACGAACGATTGTAAATCCTATAGCTATGATTTAAGCAACTACTATGGAACTAGGTACCGTTCAGAACTCTTTTGTCTGCGAATGCGTTTGCACCGAACTTGGCTCCTTTTTCACATTTATGTTTTTGGACAGATTATTATTTTTTACTATACAGACTCGAAAAAGATATATAATTTTTTGAATAATTTTGCATTTTTTAACAGGAATTTTGCTTGAAATAACCACCTTACTTCAGGATCTGGAGTTCAAAATCTAATCAGTTCTCCGCATGGAAATACATACTCTTTTGTCTGCGAAGCCGTTTGTACCGAGCTTAGCCCCTTTTTCACATTTATGTTTTTGGTCAGATAATTTTTAAGGAACATGTTGTCGATTCTAGGTGAAACATTTTAAATTAGAGTTAATTAAAATACTAGGTAGGTTTCAAATAAATAAAACAAATATATTTTATATATTTCAGATTATCAGCCCATTATCAGAAGATACAAAAATTAACTGTCTAAGTCAGTTCGATGTTTCAGTATACCCATATGTAAATAAACTTGAAAATTCTACTTGTCTTTGCATATATATTCTGAAACATTAAACTGACTTAGACAGTTACTTTTTGTATCTCCTGAAAATGACTTGTTAACCCGAAATATATATCGAGATAAAACTCATAAAATATATTTGTTTAACTTATGTGAAACCTACCTAGTATTCTAATTAACTGCTTATCGTATGTTTTTAAAATACAAGCAATTAGACACCAGAAATAACCTTCTTCGTCCTGTATTCTTGAGTTATTGTGGGTGGCTTATTTTGGACATACAAACAAACAGACATATATAAATATAAGCATTAAGGTGGTCCGTATTTTGGGTATTTTCGAATTTTTACGGTGAGAGAAGCTCATATGGTTCGAAATAAATAAAAAATAAAATATCTCTCAAATTTCAAGTCTCTATCTCAATTTTAACCTGTGCCGCACAGAGATGCAAGTTTCCCATTTAAATAACATGGGGGTTTTGGTATTGAACGATCATTTTTTTTATTCTGGCCAAAAATTTGAAACTCTGTAGACTTTGTCCTTATAATAGTAGCTATCCTTCAAAAATTTTACAGATTTTAGGCTATTATAATTTTGGAGTTCTTCTTCTTCGAGTGCCATACCCGAAACGGGTGTCGGCTCCTCTCCACATATACCTGTCCTGAGTGTGTTTAGTTGTTTTACACAGATATATGGGACCTACTTTTTAACGCCGGTTCCGAACGGCTAATTTGGAGAGGTTACTAGGCAATTATACTCTTGGTAGGTTGCCATTACTTTCCAAGAGGAGGCGACTGAAAATATCTATCTGCCGAGACTCGGTCTCGAACCAGCGATCTTCGAGTCAGCGACCCAACACTCTAGCCACATACCCACAGTTCGCCTCCATAATTTTGGAGTTACAGCTATTAAAATACTGCTATATCTTAGTATTATAAGTTATAGACTCCAAAATTATAATAGCTAAACATCTGTAAAAATTCTGATGGATAACTACTTTTATAATGATAAAGTCTACAGAGTTTCAAATTTTTTGAACCATCACTTAGGGCGGAATAAAAAATTGATTTTCACTGCCAAAAAACCCCATGTTATTTAGATGGGAAACTTGCATCGCTGTGCGCCTTAGATTAAAATTGAGATGGAGACTTGAAACTTGGAGAATATTTTTTTTTTATTTATTTCGAACCATATGAGCCTCTGTTGACGAAAAAATTCGAAAAATAAGAACCACCCTATGCATGCAGGAAAATATGATTTTTCTTCACATTTTTTGGCATTTCTAAAGATGCTCAATAAAAAAGTGAAAAATTTCTAGTGAATTGATTAATACAGCTCGCGGCTTCGTTATGCTGTGTATAAATATAGTTCTGGCTAGTGATAGTAATTACAAGAGGAAAACATGATATTGATATTATGCTTAATGGCTTTTACAACTTGTTTAAGCTCTGGGAGGAAATGTCGGCATAATCGGAAATAGCGATAGTCAACAAGCAATGGGCTTGTAAACCGTGGGGCTTTTGTCATCTTTCTGCTATTCTGACTTCCTTTATCTTCTTCATTCAATCGAATATTAATTCCCTCTGCTGCTGAGGCTCATGCATCCTGGCTTTACAGAGACCAAATCCACTTAGCATTTAAATATTGATATTTATTTTAAAAAGAACCGTGTTTGGTAGGCTCTATTTTATTTAAATTGGATTGGCTAAGGGGCCAGTAAGGGGAAAATAAAAGTTGAAATAAAAGTCAACTTCTATTTGTTACTTTATTTTGGGCAGACGTAATCGATATTTTAACAACGTTTCGAGCGCTATACCGCTGCTCTTCATCAGTGCACGTCAACTGGAAATTGATATTTATAATCAAGAATTGGAATACTGTATATCTAGATTTTGATTCTCACGATAACTCAAGAACAAAAAATCGTATAAAGTTCGTTTTGGTGTTTGTTTGCATTTCTCTGCGGGGGAAATGATTAGATTTTCATATTTAGTTGTTTTATATTGAGATTTCGATCTAACTAGATTCAAATTATAAAATGAGTAATCTAAAAAAAAATGACTATAATCTTATTATATTAAACGAGCAATTCTTGTATCTATATAAATAAAAATGTACTGTTACGCTTAAGTGATACGTTGAAGGATCTCCTAAAGTTCTTCACCGATTTCTTTGAAATTCTCACACAACATTCCATTCAAATACACGAGTGTTTTTATAGATATCACGCCTATGGCATGTAAAAAATATTTTTTTCAACTATCAATACTATTTTTGGTTAAGGGAACAATTTTGACAAGTAATATTTTCTATTTTCTATTTTATTCTTCTGGAAACTACAATTGTTTTTATTGTAGTTTACGAAACGTCAAGGTGGCAGTGGGAGTCGTAGTTGTCAGGCATCAGACCACCATTATGTATATAAATTTTAACCATAAAACGATACGCTCCCCGCCAGGGGCTAGGTGATGCCAGGCCGAAGGCCAGGCGTCAGCTAGTATGTATATATAGAGAGAGAGAATCGGTCTCTCGAAAACGGCTCTAACAATTTGATTGAATAGTTTTTGTTTTGCCGAGAGTAGCAGAGTTGTTGATTCACAGAGAGAAACAAAGAGGATTGTCCTCTGCTTGATGCAAATAAACATACACACATATATATCGAAATGATATATCTGTATATATATATTATTTATTTGTTTAAGACTATAGTTTCCAAAGCTTGGCCCTCATCATCAGTCTTTTTAATTAAAAATATTATTTTTTCACTAGATCAGCATCGCGTGGATATTGAAAAAGCAGAGGACAACCTCTTTGTTTCTCTAACGATTTGGATGAAGTTGGCGGGGGTTTTGAGGTTGATATTTCGATCTGTCACGGTCTCATCTTTGGTTATGTTGTTTTTAATGGGTTTTTTGGTAATTGAAATAATTATTCACAGGTTGTTGTTTTTTTCAATTTTCTTTTAATAAAATTGTTTTTTTTATTTTACATTCTACTAATAGATCATTACAAAAATTATTATATATTAGAATTTGCCAATTTAATTAATTAAAGGTATTTTTCTATAAAATAATTTATTATAATATCAATTTCATTCTCTTAAAAAATGCAACAATTCGAAGGCTCCTCCTTCTTCAGGAGGATTTTAAATGGTCAACGAAAGAACCTCCGTGTATATTAATATTATTTTTAATTGTAATTTTACATTCAAAACTTTGTAGCCTGTGATATGTCTTGATGATGGCCATAGTTGGTAAAAATAAAAATTAAGTTTTATTTCAATTTTATTTTATTTTGACTGCGAATAAATATCGACCTTTTTATCTGAATTTAAAATTAAAAATAATATTAATATATCACTTTTAACAGAATCAAAAAATTACCGATCATTGCTCGGTGTTCCAGGTACTAAAAATCCTATTTGTAATTTGTATTAGTGGTCCGGAAATGAAGAGTTTCAAAAAATTCTATTATGGTTTTTAATTTACTCTTAGATCTTAAAAAACGATATGTGCCAAATTTTAGCTACTTTTTAAGACCTTACGAAATTGACTACCTATCTACAAATCTACATCAAAGTCATAGCGGGCAAAATTAGGGAAAGGGTAATTCCAAATAAATTAAAATTATAAAATCTCTATGACAAGAAAATTAAGGAAGCTGAATTTATAGCAGAAAGATAAGCCCTAAATTGAACGGGTGAGGGACACAATTACTCGCCAAGTAGTATCTTTTCACTAATTGCAAAGATTTTTGTATCCTTTGTGAACTCCTGAAGATGGGCTTATACCCACAAATATATATATAGAGTCGTGCTAAACAAGCATCTGATCTTTTATTTATTCCTTCCACCTGGAAGTTACAAAATTAAATGAACTTTTATCATCTCAGAGATACAAGCTCTCAAAGAGTCAGGACCCAGACTGGCCATCGCAATACTTCCCCATATTCTATTGTATTAATATAAATGTTAAAGTAAAAATAATAATTTTAAAAATTTTAATAAAACTTAAATTAAAAGTGAAGTAAATTTAAATTTTATTTTCATTAAATAAGTTAAATTCATATTTTTTTCATTTTAAATACACAGATTATTTTTTTTTCAATTTATATAATAAATATATAAAAATATTTAAATTAACTTATACATTATTAAAGAAATTGAACGTTAAATTTTTATTAAAGTCACAATTAGAATAGGATTTTCAGTGACCCTCAATTATAAAACGCATGCCCATGCAACCCATGCATGCAGGCATGCCTACATCTTCTACGATAGGAAGGAAGGAAGGTTGACTGTCCTGAGTAAAATGGATGATGAGACGGGTGGTTATATTATAGGTTGGTGTAAGTAAAATCCGATCTCGTGTTTTCTCGGGTCTCTCTCTCTCCCCATTTAGATAAATTACTCGTCCATCATCCATTCCTACCCGACCACCGAGGGACATCGCAATCTCCAATTTTTGATTATCCAAATGATAATCAAAAAGACTCAAAAAAGGTTTTAACTGTTTAGAAATCAATAGAATAGAAAGGTGTGTGGTTGGTCTGACGATATTTAGTAATGTACTCCTATGTGTCCATTAGGTATAGAGAAAGTACTACTCTAATACCTAATAGGGAAGGGATTTCTTTCTATCTTCCTTTTTTCTTTTCTTTTTTAATGAAAATGATGAGAGAAGGAGTTACACCAAAAAGGTGTATCCCCTAAAAGCCTGGGTTGGCCCTCCATCGTGCAAAGAAGAAAGAGAGGGAATTCTATGGGCTGGGCAGGGATCGAAAGTATCTGTGGATACGGGTCTTAATTAGCTGAAGGTTATAAGTCGCGGGAAAGATGGTGGCATGGGGCGAGTTCCAGCTATGCAGGTCATAGGGATAAAAGAGTTGGCGAAAGCGCTTGTTCGATTTTTATCCAATTTGACAGCGAATGGTTGCTGAGCGTTCGAAAACCGCGTGTTTCTCGTAAAGAGAGCTTTAGGGGGGATAATTGACTTAAGCTCGACTGATCAGACACCATGATAGTATCTGTAGTACAGGGAAAGGGCAGAAACCTTTCTTTCTATTAGGCAATGTGTCTATGTGTTTTATTTTCAGGTACAACAGACATATACATTTATTAAACATTAAGACAACCAACCACAAACATGCCTTTATAGTTAGAATCAGTTTATAATACTGATAATCCGCGAATATATCTCCTTCTAGGTGAGGAATCAGATGATATGTGGCGATTATAAAATTAAAAAAAAATATCTACGCCTTCGCCAACGAGATAATTATAAGTGGGGTTTAGGCCTTTTAATTTTTAATTACGAATTTTCCAATTTACATAAGTTGCAATGACAATTGGACTACTCAGATTTCAGTTTGGCGTAGTTGTTGTAGTAGAATAGTTTTTAAGGAATTTGGTGTTGGTAGTTGGTGAAACATTTTTTATCCAATAATTTAGTTCTAGTAGAACCCCATAGGTAGGCGAATGTGCCGGGTTTTCGGGGTGCCCGGACATAGGTAGGCTTAGTCTCCAGCATATCGAGAGGGCTAAGCTGTCTATGCAACCAATACTTGAGAGATCGGTTATATACTCTATCTGAATGACTGTGTGTTTTATAAAAATTTTCACTTGGAAACCGATGAGTACAGGACATATTTATGCCTTGATTCGCTTGGTACCGGTGAGAATCTTGAAGGGGTGTGTGGTAGAGCTAGAAATGTTCGCTCGATAGGGTTTCTTTTTTTCAGCGGCGGCACATTAATTCTTGAATTCTGTGGTTGCGAAACGCAAGGGGGATACATACGTACATACATACGTACGCACTGACCAATAGATTTTTGGTCCCTTTTTGGCCTCTGGGGACCACAATATCCGGTTTTATGTCCCGAATTCGGATTCAAACTATTAAGGGAATCGATTCCTAGAAGTTACAAAATGAAATTAACTTTTTTCATCTCTGAGATAGAACCTCTCAAAGTGTCAGGACCCAGGCAGGCGATCGCAATACTTCACATTAAATTATATAAAATATAAATATGAAAGTAAAAATGCCTATTTGATATTTTTTAACAAATAATAATCAATCTGTGAATTTATGTGTCCTTCCACCTAGAAGTTGCAAAATGAAATTAACTTTTTTCATCTCTGAGATACAGGGCATCGCAATACTTCCACATTATATTTTATGAATATAAATGTGAAAGTAAAAAAAGACGTTGTTTTAAATATGGATATGCGTGGGAAGTGTTGACTCGATGTTCAAATTGTAATCATAAGTATGCAATTTTAAATTAGTTAAATAAACAAATTTTCTGTTAAAATAAAACTGTCAAACAACTTGTATATTACATAATTTTAAATGATATTCGTATTAGAAGGTGTAACTCTTGTAGCCCGGACTGGACACCTTATATCGTGAAAATAATGAAAACAAACTGAATTGAATTGGTGTTAGACATGTTCCTATCTTGAATTCGCACGTACCCTAAGGTCAGTGACAATTTCAATGCCGAGTCCTTTCTCTTTAAAGCAATGAGGTCGTGATGATTCCAGAAAAAACCTACGAGAGTGTTAATTTTTTTTTTTTGTTTTTCATCTAATTTTTCTCATTAAAATTCTTTTTCCAAGCTAGATCTTTTCAATATACCCCTTGGTCGATTTTATTTCTTTTATACAATAAAAAGAAACGGGAGATTTAACTGGTATATGAACTAGCAAGCATGCCCTCGCATCTTGGCCCTGCGGCCTGCGTTTCGCGTAAATATTAGCTCCAGAGAACTTTTAAAACAAATTGTAATTTAAATGATAAAATAGAGGGAAAAATCCTCCGAAACGTCGGTTTGAAAGGAAAGGAGGAAGGATTCCAATAAATTACACCTTATTTTATATGTGTTAATTTTTTCTTTCCTCACTACCTCTGGGCTTGCCTTCCATTACTTTCAATTAAAATTTCTACCAGTCCGTCTCTCTCCAGAGAAAATTTCGTTGCAAAAAAATAAAATAGAGTTATTTCAAAATTATAAAAGCTAAATACTCACAAAAACAAAAGCCATATAAAAAAATAAAACCGACTTCAAAAAAATTAAATGCAACAAATAAAATAATAATAATTTAAAAATAAAATAAAATACACTAAAAGGTATAAAATAATAATCTAATTTAGTTACAACTAAACGACGAAATATTTACATGAAATCACTTTTTGAAGTCGGTGCCAAACATATACATTTTATGAATCAAACTCGACGGATTTTACTTAGTACAATTGGCGGGTACGCTCGCTTATATAGTTTGTTTAGCACCGACTTCAAAAAGTGATTTCATGTAAATATTTCGTCGTTTAGTTGTAACTAAATTCGATTATTATTTTATACCTTTTAGTGTATTTTATTTTATTTTTAAGTTCTATTATTTTCATCATCATCATTGAGTACACAGTCCTAAGACTGGTTTGATGCAACAATCCGTCTCCACTCGACTCTGTCCTCCGCCAGCTGTTTAACCTCTCTAAATGTCTGGCATCCCATATCCCCAATTATTTGGTTGAAATATTCTAATCTGGGTCTTCCCCTTCCCCTTTTCTTTCCCACCTCCCCCTCCAAGATATCCCTAAGCAGTCCCCCATGTCTCAGTGTGTGCCCCATCATCTGACCTCTTCTCTTCTTCAGACTCTTCCACAAGGTTCTTCTTTCTCCGATTTTTCCAAGAACTTCTTCATTTGTGATTTTATCCATCCATTTGATATTCATCATTCTTCTGTAGCACCACATTTCGAAAGCCTCCAATCTCTTTCTCTCCGCTTTTCCAATTGTCCAGGTTTCACACCCGTACATGGCTATGCTCCATACATATGTCTTCAATAGCAACTTCCTGTTTGCTAAGCTGATTGAGGAGGAGCATAGTAGTTTTTGTTTTGAATTAAACCCCATTTTTGCTTGGGCAATTCTTGATTTAATTTCGTTTTTGCTCCTCCCATCCCATGTTATTTTACTTCCTAGGTAGCGGAATTCCTTAACTCCTTCTAGGTTTTCTTGGTTAATTTTGATGCATTCCTGTCTCGTTTGTTCTTTTTTTGTACATACTAGGACCTTGGTTTTATTCTTGTTTATTTTCATTTTGATTTCTTCTATTAGGATTTGGTTAATTCCATTCAAGGCGTCCTCTAATTCTTTTTATTGCTTCCTAGAAGGGCAATGTCATCGGCAAATCTTAACATAGCGATCTTTTGACCTTGGATTTCTATACCTGTATCAATTTTGTCTTTGAATTCTTTAATCGCTTCTTCTATGTATAAGTTGAAAATCATGGGTGACAGCACACATCCTTGTCTTACACCTTTTTTTATTTTGGCTTCTCTTTGTTCATCACCAATATTTATAATTGCCGTCTGGTTTTGATATAGATTGTAGATTAGTCTTCTCTCTCTGAATTTTATTCCCGCCTGTTTTAATATTTTAAACATAATTTCCCAATTGACGTTATCGAATGCTTTTTCTAGGTCTATGAATCCGATGTAGACAGATTCTTCCCTGATAAAAGCCCTTTCTATTATTAGTCTAAGAGAGAGAATTGCTTCTCGGGTGCCTCTGTTTCTTCTAAAGCCGAACTGGTCTTCCCCCAGATTTTCTTCAACTCTTTGTTCTATTCTTCTTTGGATTATTTTGGTTAGGATTTTGGAGGCATGTGAGGTTAGGCTAATGGTCCTGAAATTTTCACATTTATCCGCGCCTGTCTTTTTGGGAAGTGTGACTATTTTGTTTTTTTCGAAATCTTTTGGGATGATTCCCAATTTATAGATTTTGCTAATTAGTTCAAAAAGTTTGTCACGTGCCTTTTCTCCAGAGTTCTTTAGGATTTCAGCTTGTATATTGTCTATTCCGGGTGCTCTATTATTTTTTAGTTCCTTCAAAGCTGTCTCGAATTCTGACCTGAGTATGGGGTCTCCTAATTCGTTTTCGTCCACAGATTCTTCTTCTTCTATTGGGTTCATTGTTTTTTCTTCTCCATAGAGTTCTTCTAGGTGTTCCTTCCATCTATTTGCCTGTTCGTTTTCGTTTAGAATAATGTGGCCTCCTTTATCTCTTATGTTCTTGCTTTTTGGCTTGTCTTCTTGAAAATTTCTTTTTTATTGCCCTATAGGCTACATCAACTTTTCCCAATACTAGATTTTCGTTGACTTCTTTACATTTTTCTTGAATCATTTTTTTCTTTTGCTTTTCTACATTCTCTTATAACTTTCCATCTTAATTTTTTATATGTTTCTTTCCCTTCTTCGTCTTTTCTGTTCTTAAATTTTCTTCTGTTCGTCAATCAGTTGCCGTATTTCGTCTGTTACCCATGGCTTTTTAATTTCGTTTTTCTTTGATTGAAGGACTTCGTTAGCTGTTTCGGTCAGGCTTGATTTCATGTCATTCCATTCTTGTTCGATTTCATCTTCTTTATTATTTGTGTGTGTTTTTTCTTCCAGTTTCTTATTCATTACGTTTTCGAAGAGTTTTTGGGTTTCCTTATTTTTTAATTTAGATATATCCCAGTTTTTTCGCGACCGCCCCTTTTTTATTAGTTTTTTAAATTTTAGTTGGCATTTCATCGCAATTAGATTGTGATCACTAGCTATATCAGCCCCAGGATAACTTTTGCAGTCCTTTAATTGATTTCTGAATCTTTGTCTGACTAGTATGTAATCTATTTGAAATCTCCCCTTGTCTAACGGCATTTTCCACGTGTAGATCCTTCTTGGATGGTGTTGGAAGAGTGTGTTTGCTACTACTAGACTGTGCTTACTGCAAAATTCAATTAATCTTTCGCCCCTTTCATTCCTATTTCCTAGACCGTGTTCGCCCACCACTTTTCCTTCTTTGCCTTTTCCTACTCTTGCATTCCAATCCCCCATAATTATTAAATTTTCATCCCCTTTAACGCGCTTCATCAGGTTTTCAATTTGTTCGTACATTTCTTCTATATCTTGGTCCTCATATGATGTAGTAGGCATGTATACCTGGATTATCACAGTATCTTTCGGTTTCGAATCCACTGTAATCATAACAATCCTTTCGCTTACCTGTAGATAATTCTTTACCCTTTGCCCTATTTTTTATTCATAATAATGCCCATTTATTATTTTATTTGTTGCATTTAATTTTTTTGAAGTCAGTTTTATTTTTTATAAAAATTATTTTTATTTTTCTCTTTTATTGATGTTATTAATAGTGACTTAATATAATACCTTCATGCATCTTGTAAGAGAAAGGGTCGGGCGAATGAATCAGAAAATGATAATAAAATTAAATTCATAAATAAAGAAATTCTCTAGAAACGTTTGCGGGTTTTAAATGAACGTTTGAAGATTGATTTTTTTTATAAAAGATTTTATTTATTATAATTTCGATTATTTGCTCATAAAAATTGGAAATTTACGTTAATTCTTCATTGACAATATCATCAGACCAAATTAATATGGGACCACCCCTAAGGTACCCTCTTTCCAATATAAAAAGAATTATCGAAATCGGTTCATAAACAAAGAAGTTATGCCTGAACAAACATAGCAAAAAAGGTCCAATACCAATGAAAAAAAAAACGAGACCAAAAATTCAAAAAATCATCAAAATCTATTCACAATTGGCGAAGATATCAGGTAACATATGGTAGACACAAAAATCAGTCGAATTGAGAACCCTCCTTTTTTTGAAGTCGATTAAAAATAACAATAACAACGATGGAGTACTTATTCATGAGTTTGCTGCAATTGATAGCAACACCTTACATGCGTGTTAACAGACTATGGTAGGGGCGCTGGACTGGGGGGTTTGAAGTATATTAGAACTTATATTACAAATTCACTAAGTGATCTATATCCGTGTTTGGTAAAAAGCATCATGCGGGCTAATCGCGATATGATGCCGGATCACACCTAGATGGATCATATCTTTTTCATTTCTCTTGGTCCAGATTTAAGATTCAGCTGACTCCAATAGCCTCAACCAGCAGTGTTCTAGCGATATATATATCTTGTTTAAAAACGCGGTCAAAAATAACTCTCTTTGATATATTAATTATTATTTAATATATTTAACGATTTAATTAGAAAAATATGTATTTGTAGAAAGTTTGTTTGGATTGTCACAATATCTACCTATCTATAACTAGACATATAATAATCGGTTTGCGCGATGACGCCGTCGTGATTTTTTAAATTTTAAAACCCACTAATAGTTCATGAAAAATAAAATTTATTAAAATTAGAAAATTTAAATTATATTATTTTAAAACCCACTAATAGTTCATCGTCTTAAGTGCTATTAATCATTTTGGAAGCTGATTTCAGAACCCAAATAAAATATCTGATACTGTCATGTGATCACCACACACCTTGAATGTCACGGTCAAAATTAACTCTTTGATTTATACTCACTTAATATATTAATTAGAATTAAATTATGATTAAATCAATTATAAATTTTGTCAAGTCCTAATGTCCTAGAGTGTGCAAAATTTTATTTAGTTCACACAAGTAGAGATTAGCTGAGGTAGAGAGAGATCATACCATCCTTGTTAAGGTTTTGACCAGGTTTCCTTAACAACTTATGGCAAATGTCGGGATGGCTAATGCATCGCTTGCTCCTGGTATCGGGTTTTTGCTCGGAATTATTTAAATTACGTTTTGTCTTTTGATGGAAATCTATGGTCATGTTATTTGTTAATGAGCATACATTTCTATTTTTTTTTCTTTTTTTTTTTTTTACTTGTTTATTATTTGTTAAATTGTTGTAATTAATTTGTATTGATGTTTGTTAATGTAATGTAGCTAGATTGTATTGATGTTTGGAGGACCTAGCCACCGAGGACTTGTGCCTCTAAGCAGGTCGAGGAATAAAGATTTATTTATTTATTTATTATTTATTATTTATTTAGAAGAAAAAATCAGTACTTATTCGCTCTGTTTAGGGCTACTGGCAAAATCTTGAATTTTAAAAATATATATGTGGGGCGTGAGAAAATAAAATATAAATGACTATCACATCAAGCCTAGAAATTTTACAGCGAACATTGAGTTTGAGCTGGATAGCTGAAATTAACCAATTAATTAATACATTAGCTGGAGTATACGCTATCGTATTAAATTTGGTCCCCCCATATGACTAATAACTAGACTTAAATAACTCAGATAAATAATTTAATGTAAGAGAAAGAAAAGGAACTTCGAAAAGCTGTTCGGATTTCAAATAAAATTTCAAACTTCTCAGAGAGTGCCAAATTTCACCTTCTTAACTACAACTGATTAAAAAGTTTCCTTATATTTATTTTTTTCCAATTTTCCACATTTTTTTCGAAAGTTCTGAAACTAGACCAAAATCTAGGAATTCAAACTTTCTTCATTAGAATGAGATTTCGCGTGTTTCGAAATCTAGACATATCATAATTGGAAACAATATTTTTTTGTTTTTCTCTTTTAAAATATCGTACTTATAAAAGTTATAATATAATATAGATATAAGTAGGTTATGTATTTAAGATAATATTAATCTAGAATTATTATGTTGAAGTGTAAATTAATTTCTTTTACGAATTTTAGTAGTTCCTATTTATTGTATTTTATTGTTCCATTTTCTCATGTAATTCTAGACTACGTTCTCCTAGTAATCTTAAATACTAGTCTTAACTAAATAAAAATAATTCAAAAAAATTTTATTTTTTAAATAAATCCAAAGCAATCAAGCACAGATTAACGTATTTAATTACACT
The DNA here is from genome assembly GCA_024734495.1 of Forficula auricularia. Taxonomy (NCBI): domain Eukaryota; kingdom Metazoa; phylum Arthropoda; class Insecta; order Dermaptera; family Forficulidae; genus Forficula; species Forficula auricularia. Next base: position 333,224 of record JALMQS010000774.1, on the reverse strand, counting down.
AAAAATACACATTTTGAAAAATCTCACGTAAGATTAGGGGGGGGGGGGTCAAGCCAAATCTCACGACATCTCACCCAAGGGAGGTGGAGGGGAGAAAATCGCCAAAATTGCATCACGCAATTTAGGGACTTCCCCTATTGAAATGTATAATTTCAGTGAACCAAATTAAACTAAAATCTTGTTATATTACTTCTAGCTTATACTCAACTTAAATTTCGGTTTTCAAATATTTTTGTAATCAGCTACCCACTTCCACAATGATAATAAGCTGAAGTGTTCTGACGTGGCTCTCTACTTGACTTTACCATACACCCTGGCCCCTAAAATTATTTATAATCATGTAGAGGGGGTTAGTTTTTGCATTTGTATATTTCTGGTGTCCCACTAATTATGTATACAAAATTTGGTTGAGTTTGGTAAATGCCCAAAATTTTCATTTTTTGACCCTACACCCCACCCCCCCATTTTGAGAGGCTAGTTTTTGCATTTTTAGACTTCTGGGGGTCCACTGATTATGTATACAAAATTTGGTTGAGTTTGCTCTGGCCTAGATTTTTTATTTTTAACCTTCCCTCCACCCCCTTTAATTTTGGGTCGATATGCACTTAAATCTAATCAGCTCTTAATCTCAATGGACCAAAACTACGTCTGAAATTTGGTTTCGATGTTCACACTAGTTTTTGAGCTAGCTCGTTCACAATGATTTGGTAACGACACAGACTAACAGACAGACCAACAGACAAAAAAATAATTATTATCTCGAAAAATATAATTTTTCGATGTTTAATTAATTGAGCTTTTTTGTGGACCAAAATGCCATGGTTTCGCTCAATCTTTTTAATCAAAATAGTTTCAGCCGTTTTTGAAATATTTCGAAAAAAAGGAAAAAACCACTTTTTTCATGCACGATTGCACCTGTATGGTAAAGTAAAAATATATAAAGACCTCGATAGAGAAATTCGATACTTTATTATTTGTGTAGGTGAAAAATTATATAATATAATATTTAATGATGAGTATAAATGATGGCATGCATCCAATTCAGTTAATAATTAAATAGAAAGATCCGATTATCCATATTGACATTTACGATAGTTGTCATTTTGCGAGGGTAGATGCCCTTTCACATTTGCCCGTGTTATTTGACAGGAATGTCAAAAGTTGAAACCAAATTATATTCTAAATAGCTCTTTAGAAATCGAAAATAAAGTACTAGTATATTGAAAAAGTAAATAATTTATTTTTCTGAATAAATAACCACGATCATTTAAATCAAATACTTAATTCACATATGTG
>JALMQS010000774.1:252888-331828 GCA_024734495.1 Forficula auricularia | reverse complement strand
TACCATAAGGAGTTTATACTCATATGCGGTCACCGTCCCAAAATCAAACAGCGTAACAAGTTGTTTAACCTCCTGGATCAATGGAATCGGTTGCTTTTAACCTGCTAATACTATTTAATAAATAGAATCATGACGCTTAAGATTATTTAAACAAATAAACAAAAAACAAAAGGGAACCAGTGAAAAGCTCTTCAGTCAGCCCTTTCGAGCTCGCCGTTTTCAGGTTTAACCAACCAAAACAAAAAAATCGCTTTCTGCATGAGAGCAAGTTTAAATGTTATCTTTGATAATAAAGGGGAACCAAGAGCTGTTTTTTGCTCTTCCAGCTTATTATATATCTGGTGTGTTTCTATATTTAAACATGCAATTCAAGAGAAATTTTATCAACCAGCAATGATAAAAATATATAAATCTATATATTATTTACGTAAACAAGGTATAATGTACATTTATTTTCGGATTCGGTGTATCAAAATAAATACGTATAAATGTAATGAAATTATCACCCTTTTTGAAACGAACTACGGACATTCTGTAAATTAGAGTTTCTCCATCGATAAGTAATACAACTTTACCAACCAATAACAAAGATCAATCTATGTGGGTATATAGATATACTCGTGTAATTAAGGTTTTGTCTGTACATTGGTCCAAATTGACTCAAATTTTGGATGCACGCGTTTCAAGCAAAGTTATCAAAGGAAACTCCTTCAACAAAATTCCTGTCTGTATGTATGTATGTATGTTTTCTGAAAGCAAAACTGGTTCAGGAAACAATCAAATCACTTGGCTGGGAGCTGCTACCCCACCCGCCGTATTCACCAGACTTGGCCCCTTCCGACTACCATTTGTTTTCATCGATGGGACACGCATTGGCTGAGCAGCTTCGATTCCTACGAAGAAGTCGAAAATTGGGTGTCTGATTGGTTTTCTTCAAAAGACGAACATTTCTATTGACGTGGTATCCACAAATTGCCAGAAAGGTGGTCAAAATGTGTAGAAAGTAATGGTCAATACTTTGAATAAAAATTTTTTACTTTCCCATTAAAAATTAGTGTTTCATTTTCACAAAAACGCTCACTTCATACCGGTATACCTAGTATAATGATTAAAATAATTATTAACAAGTGGTTGAAGAAATAAGTCAAAATAAAACAATTGGTTTCTCAAATAAACAATAACTAAAACCCGAGCGAAGCTATTTATATTCGTAATATATATGTATATATGTTTATTTACATAAAGCAGAGGAAAGCCTCATTGATTTTCTTTTATGAATCACCCCTCTGCTCCTTTTGGTAAAACAAAATCTTTTCAATTCAATTGTATTTTTGCCCTTATGATTTTTCCTTCCATATTATTTATAACTAGCTGGAAGGCCCGCCTTCGGCCGCTCTCTTGCTAGCTAGGGATCACGCCCCCTGGACCACCAGCCACGCCACCTACCCTCACCCCCCCAAACCCACCCAGCACCCCCACCCCACCACCCCAACACTCCATCCGCACCCTAACCCACGAACCCCACCCCCACCCACGCATCATGCCCAACCCCCGCCCTCACACCATCCCCCCAACACTCCATCCGTACCCCACACACACCCGCACCATGCACCCGTGCTCAACCCCAGCCCCCACACCACCACCCACCTCGAACTCCGCACCCCATCGACCCCGGACCCCACCCCATGCCCTCCAACCCTGCGCACCACACCCCCGCCTAGCCATCCCCGCTACGCTCCCTGAACTCCACCCCGCACCACCCCCTGCACCCCCACCCTACTCCGCCTCACTCCCTCACCCCACCCCCATTACACCCCACGCACCCCATACCCTAACCCATCTCCACTCCATTCCAACCCCGCATTCACCCTCCGCACACAGTTTTTGCATTTCTAGCCTTCTAGTGACCCACAGATTATGTATACAAAATTTGGTTGAGTTTGGTCCAAGAGAAAGAATTTTCATTTTTTGACCCCCCTCATTTTGGGTGGTTAGTTTTTGCACTTCTAGCTCTATATAAAAATTAAATTTATTTTTCGATATCTCATTAATTGTTTTCAACTTTTTAACTCTCTGCTCCGGTTAGAAAATCGAAACTCTCTTGAGATTGAAAATAAAGTAATTTTTTTATCTTTTACTCCCCTCTCTATTCGTACTAAATATTCCATGATTCCCTGTGGGCAATGACAATTTAAATAGAGAATGATGGTAAATTTGTTCCGGATGAGAACATTTAGGGAATAACCTAATTACCTCTCCGTTCACCAATAGAAACGTAATTTCCCTCAAAATACAAATATTATCATGCCATACAGACCAGTTCATTTATCCAAAGGGTTTTTTTTTAATACAATATGCCGGGGGATAACAAAAACTTTTTACCGGCTTGTCATCTAGAAATTCTACAAATTCTACTTGCTGATATCTCTTTCGTTATTGAAAAAATTATATATCAAAATCGGATTAAGTATTTTTAATAATATTTAAAGTATCTTTCTATAATTAAAAAAAAACTTGGTATCGCAACTATTAAGGTTTAGTCTCAATTTTTTTTTAATCAAAACCGCATAAATCAATGGATTTCCATCCTCACTCTTTTATAATAAATACTCTCAAAAGTAATGATCCCGTGATAAATCTATAGACCCTATCAAGTTCTTCCACATCATTAGCTCTCAGCAATGACTACCAGAAATTGTCCTCTCTATGGTTTCCAAAAATAAGATCGCTTCTCATTCTACTAAATTTTCATATAAATCTATATTAAAAAAATGCTCTTCCCAAAAATTAAAAAGAATAAAAACTAAAGTGATTTGGCCATTCACTTAACTTTAACGTACACCTACCTGCTCCCTCTTTTATATTTAATATTTAATCAAATAATTTATAATCACTTACGAATTCTTATAATTTTAAGTATTAATATGTATTTAAAATTTTTTATCAAAAAAAATCATGAAAATATTAACACTGGATTTGGTATAGATAGGTATTAGGTATCTTACAATATTATTAAAAACTCTACCCCCCCCCCCCGCTATAATTTTGTGTTCGATTTCAACCAAAATCTAGACAGCTCTTAACCTCAATACAAGAAAACTTAACTTGAAATTTGGTTTTGATATTCGCTCTAGTTTTTGAGCTAGATGCTACACGAAATTTAGTTATGCACTAACGTACTAACAGACGTTTTGACAAAATAATATCACGTAAATTTTTTTCGATGTTCATTACAAAAAGCTTTCTTGTAGACCAAAACGCCATAGTTTCTCTCAACATTTTTTTATTAAAAGAGTATGAGCCATTTTATAGATATTTCGAAATAGCGAAGCCAAAACAACAATTTTTTCATCCACGATTACAATACTTGATCATGCCATGTATGGTAAAGTAAAAAATAAAAAGATATAAGTAAACTTCTACTTCAAAGTCTCACCTTTGTTTGGATTTACGAGGCCGACGTCATTATATTTGCGAAGTTCAAAAAAGGGAATTATTTACATCGAGAAAACATTTAAGGGAAAGTGTTGGAGTATGTCAGAATATCAAACTTGTTTTTATTAATGTTTTACAAGTCTTAGGCCATCCTCGCAGGGCACATATCAATACATGAGGAAGGATACATGGTATAATTGTCCCTGAATTTTAAAGACATATAACTTTTGGCAGTTGTTCATTTAAAGAAATGGAATTTTAAATGAGGTTCATAATTTTACCAAATAACAATATTATTTAAGTAGATAGTAGTGGCTCTACAGTAATATTTTAAGAAGATTTGTAGAAAAAATTCAATTAGAGTTTTCTTATTATAACTTGGAATAAGAATAGCAAAAAAAATGTTAAAGTTCCTCCTGGGACTAAAAGTTCACTTTTTATGAATCACATCGCGCTTACTTGACCCCTTAGGTGTCTGTCTTTTTAAATTTCAAGTGAATCGGTTAAGCCATTTCACCTCGAGTTCGGTGAACATAGAGATATAGAATCCCAAAACTATTATATTGATTATTTTAGTATTTAGGAGTGAGAAATTAATATAAATTATCTTTTATTAAATTTCATTTATCCATTTCAAAATTTTCTATTATTAATACGAAGGAGCTAAACGTAAAAAAGATAATTTATATTATATTGATCTTTATATTATTATATAGCTACTATTGATATAAAATGTAAATAAACGGAACTCTAAAATAAATTTGAATGTTCTAATTCAGCACTTAAACGTTTTTCATTCGAAACCCTATATCATATTAATATATGGTATAAACCATAATTTTTACTACGAAATCATAAAATAAATTTATTGTGAAGCAAATCTTTTTAAAACTACATAATTACATTACAAAATCTATATATTAATGAGTTAGATTTGCTTGTTTCTTATTAAGTAAAGAATCAAACTGGACTTAGAGTATGTTACACATTTTTCAAATTTGATCTGTATTTTGATTTTATAATTGTAGATCCTGAGAAAATATCTAATAGAAAATTACCATTTCATAAATTATTATTAGAAATTCAAAGACAGATATACCTCGAATCCACTACGATTTCATTTTTATGAGTTAATTTTTGACCGGTGCGCATTATAATTTTAACTTTTTCATTATTCATTGTTTCATTGTCATTGTTACTCTATGTTTCGAGACCACAAAATTTAGTTAATCGACCCAAAATGGGGTCGAGGGCCATAGTTAAAGAAGCTTTGTTTTAATGTATTTATTGGTCCAGGGTGGCACCCAAAATACCGACGCCCCAAATTCCAGACGCCCCAAAATCCCGACAGCGAAAATCCCAGCATAGAAATTCAGGCTTAATTATGATCTTTTTATTAACTTTTTTGATATTTGCACAAATATATATACTATATCTATATGTATTTGACTATATTAACATAATTAAGACAAAAAGTACATATCAAATATCAAAATAATAAATAAATAAAATAAATTTTATAAATCTTTTTAATCCATATTTAAAAAAATATATTTAACATGATTAACCTAATAAATATATGAGTACATAATTGAAATATCAAAATAACAAATAAATAAATTAAATTTTATTAAATTTGTAAAAATACAAATCCTCTCCCCCTAAGAGGATTGACAAAAGACTCTGAAATTCTTATATTTATATTATGTTTTTATGGAATATTATTTTTAATTTTTATTTATTTATTATATAATTTATTTAAAATAAATAAGGTTTCACCAATCAAATATTAAAATAAAATAATTGAGGCTAATTTGAACACCAAGATAATTTGTATAAAATATTTACTTTCTTTGGTGTTGCATTTTAAATCTTGAAAAAAACAACTTTTATTTCTGTTTTTTTTTAGGGTATATTTCATTACTGATTTTATTTTCTTGGTAACTTTGAAATTAGAAAAAAAATTGGGCCCAGACCCCCTTCGCCCGGACTAAACCGGGTGAGTTCGGTTCACTTAGGATATATTCAGTTCGGCTCAGTTCAGTTCGTATGCCTCCATTTCGTTTTTTTTTTTTTAAAGTTCGGTTGGCGAAATGGAGGTATACGAACCGAACCGAACCGAACTGAATATATCCTAACCGAACCGAACCGAACCGAACCAGCTGTGACTTGCACTTATCCGACGGATCGGTTCTATACAAAAGTATGTTGAAAATATAAAAAATTATCTTCTCAACTACTGATAGGTTCGGTTCTAAAAAAAATACATTGAGATAAGAAAAATTACGATTTTTCAAATTTTGGACTGCCTCATCAAAATCCACTCAATTCACTTATCAGTCACAAAAACTATTTCATTCTTATTATAATATGAAGTACCTGGAGGTACCGAGCGATGGTCGGTAAATTTTTCCTTCAGTTAAAAGCTTTTTTAATATTATTTTTAATTTAAAATTCTGATAAAAATGTCGATTTTTATTTGAGAGCCGTTTTCAAATTAAAAAAAATACAAATATATACAGTATTCGCCCACTGTACCCCACCTCTCGACCTCCACCCCGCTCGACCTCACCCCCGGATCCCCCACCTTCTGCACCTGGGATTTTGGGTTTCGTGATTTTAGGGTGTCGGAATTTTGGATTTCGGGATTTTGGGGTGAACCAAGTGGTCCATATATCTAATTCCCCTTGATTAAAAACTGACAATAATTATTTTACCACTTTAAAAAATTTTGAACTAGAGAAGCTGGGTCCCCAGTGAAAGTTCGTTTTGATTTAAGATAATGGTTTTTCTCTTGTTTTTATAATTTCTTACTGTTTAGTTGTCACCATCATTTAATTAATTGTCAATTTAGGTGAAATATCTGGTAAATAAATTACAAACAAGAAAGATCAATATGGAATAACTCTCTCCCTCTCTCTCTCTCTCGGTTGAATTTCCGGGTCAAGAGGATCAGTAGCGGATCAAGAGAATGACTAAACAAATAAATAGAAAGAAAATAGGATTCTCCATAGTTTGTTTGTTCATAAAAGTTATTATATATTCATGACATAATATTTACATAATCATCTCTATTTGTAAGTTTAAATTCAATTTGGCTTAAATTAAATGCTTTTCAATAATTCCTCTATTGATGTTTGAAACTTCTGGATTTACTTAAGAGATCAAACTAGGGACACTTGAATTTTCAGGGAAATATTAAATTTATGTGACTGGTATGAAAAGTATTTTTTTTATTTTCTCATATAAAGAGTATATAAAGTTTTGAAATGACATCCGGAAATGCACCTTTTCTGGTTTTTATTAAAAATAATAATTTTACTCCCCAGTTAAGTAGCGCCTTAGGCGGTTACTGATTTTCTCAATTTTTATAGACTATTCAAAATATACAATACTAATATTAAAGGCACCAGTGAGAGCAGAGGCCGAGGGGTGATCCGCGATTGGAAGTAGGTGTATACCTCTTTGGAAGTATTTTGGAAGTATTTGAAAATATTTGGAAATACTTGGAAATATTTGGAAGCACTTGGAAATATTTGGAAGTACTTGGAAATATTTTAAGTAGAAGTGGAAGTAGGTGTACAGCATATCAGGGCGCGGTTCACCCCTCGACAGAGGCTAAGGCGATGAGCTTTGAATCTAGTTTACGCGGGATTGAATCTCGCTTTAGTCAAAACACTTTTAATCCTTGTATGAAATGTAAGGCGTCCCACTCATTTCAGAGGAAGGGAATGGGAAACCGCCTCTGTGAAAAATTTATCCAGAAAAAATACAGTGGAAATGATACTCTCTCTAGTAATAGCGGACTCTCGCAATTTTAGACTTGAAGAAGAAAATATTTATATAGGGTAAACTGGATAGTTATTTGCACTTTTTTGGAAGAAGCATACTCTTGAATTTGTAAAAGCTCCAAAAATAATTGGGAAACTCTTTTCCTCTCAGAGGAACTAATATTTTCGATCATTTGAATAAAAATGTAAAAATTAGAAGCCCAGAAAGTTTGAAATTAAAGAACTGTACTTAATGGCATAAAAATAAATCAAATAGTTTGTAGCTAACTTGCTATAACAACAAAACGAATTTTCTATATCTACTCAGGTAATTGACCCTATGAGAAATAACAGATAAAATATTTATAATTAAAAAGACTGATGATGAATAGTTCAAATAACTGAGAATGTGAAAGTCGTGTGATGACCAAACCAGTTGATTTACTATTATTTCAAATAATTTTCTAATAAGTTGCTATTTTGTAATATAAATAATTTTTATAACGCTTTCTTGTTTTACAACTATATTTTGTACAAATACATGGAGAAGAAAACATTAAAAATATTTTTCAAAAAATAATTTTTTCAAAATTTTCACATTTTTAACAATATTAAATAAAACTCTTTGTTGCACCTTAAAATATTGAAATATGACAATCAAATTTTTGTCCTCACATAAAATGCAAATTTTGACCTTTATTACAAATACAAAATAGAAAAAGAGGACATTTTCGTTCCATCCTAATACCCACCCATTTAATCCACTAATGGTGATTTCAGCTGCCTTTGGAGGTTCTGTACCGTAGCTAGTTTCATGAGCGATGCTTTTCTTTTCATGTACTAAAAACAGCCCTTGGGCGAGGGAACAGATTTACTAGACGCAACGTGTTTAAGTTGCTCGGAAATCTCTGAAGCTTACTGGAGCGTTTTAGCTTTGATCCTTCCCCGGATCAAGTCAACTAACGGGTCGGATCAAGTCTTCTTAGTAGCAAGGACCAATGACAGTATTTACCCAAAATTAATTTTCATACAACTTCAACATTAGGCCAATTCACTAAATATCATTATGACAATGAAAAGATCAAGAAAAATTTATAATATGTAATTTTATTTCGAAGGCCTCTGGCTAATAAGATGCTAGTATACAATGAATAAATCAAATATAATTTTTATAAAAAAAATAAAACCGACTTCAAAAAAATTAAATGCAACAAATAAAATAATAAAACTCAACAATAAAATAAAATACAATAAAAGGTATAAAATAATAATCCAATTTAGTTACAACTAAACGACGAAATATTAACATGAAATAACTTTTTGAAGTCGGTGACAAACATATACATTTTATGAATCAAACTCTACGGATTTTACTTAGTACAATTGGCGGGTACGCTCGCTTATATAGTTTGTTTAGCACCGACTTCAAAAAGTGATTTCATGTAAATATTTCGTCGTTTAGTTGTAACTAAATTGGATTATTATTTTATACCTTTTAGTGTATTTTATTTTATTTTTGAGTTCTATTATTTTATTTGTTGCATTTAATTTTTTTGAAGTCAGTTTTATTTTTTTATAAAAATTATTTTTATTTTTCTCTTTTTAGTGATGTTATTAATAGTGACTTAATATAATACCTTTCATGCATCTTGTAAGAGAAAGGGTCGGGCGAATGAATCAGAAAATGATAATAAAATTAAATTCATAAATATAGAAATTCTCTAGAAACGTTTGCGGGTTTTAAATGAACGTTTTAAGATTGATTTTTTTTATAAAAGATTTTATTTATTATAATTTCGATTATTTGCTCATAAGAATTGGAGATTTACGTTATTTTATCATTTAACATATCATCAGAACTTGACCAAATTAATATGGGACCACCCCTAAAGTACCTCTTTCCAATATAAAAAGAATCATCTAAATCGGTTGATAAACAAAGAAGTTATCCCCAAACAAACATAGCAAAAAGGTCCAATACCAATGAAAAAAAAACGGAGCCAATCGGAAACTAGACTGAACCCAATGCACAAAAAATCATCAAAATCTGTTCACAGATAAAATATCTTCGCAGACATCAGGTAACAAAAAGACTTTGAAAAAAGGAGTAGGTTATCAATTCAACGGAATATCTGGGGTTTTTTTTGTTTTTGGTTTTTGTGTTTGATTAATGAGATTAACTCAACAGAATGCATCATGTTTCGACTTTGTTCTGGAGTTAAATTATTGAGGGTACTGAGAGTTTTCCGGGTTTTCAAATTCTAACATTATTGGCATATAATTTCTGATTGATCTGGTTTTCGTCGATTAATTAACATTCCCCCAGGACATGAAACAGACTACAAAGGTAAGCGTCTAAATGTCGTGCATTCTGATGAGTTTTTTGTGCAATATAGTGGTTTCAGCTGAAACTCCTCTTTCGATAAACAAATCAACTACGAAAGCATCAAATTCGTAAGGATTATTGTTTACGCTTTTTTACTTTACCATTTGATGGATGGTTATTTAATATACCATAGGGAGTATGATAAAGTAATTTATTCCTGGAGGATAAAGTATGGTGTTTTTACTTGATTGTTTTTTGTAATATTCAAAATCGGCTAGAACTATTTTATTGAAAAAACAAATTGAGCGAAATCATGGCTTTAAGGCCTACAAAAAGCTTCATATAGTGAACATGTAAAAATTATATTGAAGAGATATTAATTATTTTGTCATAATATCTGTGAGTTGTCGAATTGTGTGTTCGCTCTATTAAAATGACATTTGATATTTAATTGTTTTATAGTGAAATGAAAACTCGATTAGATTTTGGTTGAAATTATTCAGTAAGCCCGGGATAGAAGAGAATTTTTTTTTATTATATTTGAAAATTATGAAACGTGGTGAAAAATTATTTTTATTTTTATTTTTATGATTTTTTTCGGTCTTTGTGCCAGTCTGTATTCCGAGCTCCCGAGATAAAACGTCGTCGAAATGTTTAAATTTCCAAATTTAATGATATTTTAAGTTATTATGATATATGAATACAAAACCCAAATTTATTAATTTGATTAAATTATTTATTTTAAAAGCCACTAATACCAACTTTATTAAACCTATATTTTTAAGTTAATTAAGAAATTGAATTTATACTAAGTAATTTAATTAAAAAATATATTTAATTGCTTATAATAATAATTTATTTTAATGATATTAATTATTGGGACACTTAAATAAAATTATTATTTATTGCTTAATGCAACGTTTCGATTTTTAATTGATCGACTTAGTCACAGTCAGAAAATATATCATACCATACATCGACAGTCAAAAAAAGGAAAAATAAAAAAATTTCAAATTATTGTGCAATTTTATAAACGATCAAGTATAATGCATTTTGTTATTATTATAGAAATGTACATATATTAAAGCTGTTTGTTTGCACAATAATTAAAAATTATGGTATTTGTCATTAAATTGTTCATAAAGAAAAACAAAGAGGTTGTCCTTTGTTTGATACAAATAAACATACACACATATATATCAAAATTATATATCTGTATATATATATATTATTTATTTGTTTGAGACTATAGTTTCGAAGACTTGGCCTTCATTATCAGTCTTTTTACTTTACCATACAGGGTATGGTCAAGTATTGTAATCGTGCATGAAAAAAATGTTTTTTTTTCTTTCTTTTTTTCGAAATATCTCAAAAACGGCTGAAACTATTTTGATTAAAAAAATTGAGCAAAACCATGGCATTTCGGTCTACAAAAAAACTCTAATATGTGAACATCGAAAAAAATATATATTTTTCGAGAAAATAATTGTTTTGTCAAAATGTGTGTTAGTTAGTCTGTCTGTTAGTCTGCTTGTAACCAAATTTTTGTGGACGAGCTAGCTCAAAAACTAGTCTGAATATCGAAGCCAAATTTCCCACTTAGTTTTGGTCCATTGAAATTAAGAGCTGATTAGATTTTGGTGCATATCGACCCAAAATTAAAGGGGTGGAGTGGGGGTTAAAAATTAAAAATCTTGGCCATTTGAGCAAACTCAACCAAATTTTGTATACTAGTACATAATCAGTGGACCCCCAGAAGTCTATAAATGCAAAAACCAACTGCCCAAAATGGGAGGGGGCGGGTAGGGTCAAAAATGAAAATCTAGGCTCTTGAACCAAACTCAAGCAAATTTTGTGTACATAATCAGTGGGGCCCCAGAAGTCCAGAAATGCAAAAACCAACCGCCCAAAGGGGGGGGGGAGTGTAAGGTCAAAAAATGAAAATCTAGGCCATTTACCAAACTCAACCAAATTTGTATACATAATAAGTGGGACCCCAGAAATCTAAAAATGCAAAAACTAACCGTCCAAATTTGGGGTGGGGGTGTATGGTCAAAAAATGAAAATCTAGGCCCTTGTACCAAGCTCAACCAAATTTTGTATACATAATCAGTGGGCCCACAGTAATCTAAAAATGCAAAAACTCCCTCCCCTACATGATTATAAATAATTTTATTAAATATTAAATATAAGTGAGGGGTCAGGATGTATGGTAAAGTCAAGTGGATGACCACATTAGAACACGTTAGCTTTTTTCGCATATTTTCAGCGGCTGATATAGTTCAAAAATTAAAGAACGAAACGTTGATTTTACAATAAAATAAGCATTTTCTTCAAGTTCTGAGCCATAATTTAAATCTATAAAGTTTAGGGAAAGCGGTGTTGGTTTATAGTGAAACATATTAAACAAAGGAATTATTATTTAACGGGTTATAGTGGTGTTTCACAAAGAGGAAATAAAATTAAAAAAATTAAAAAAATCTTTTAAATTATTTTGGAGATTTTTTATTTATTCTATACATATTTCGGGCTATGAACCCTTCATCAGGAGGTTAAACAGAACGTGTTCTGTTTAACCTCCTGATGAAGGGTTCATAGCCCGAAATATGTATAGAGATAAATAAAAAATCTCCAAAATAATTTAAAAGATTTTTTAATTTTTTTAATTTTATTTCCTCTTTGTGAAAACACCACTATAACCCGCGTTAAATAATAATTCCATAATTTAAATCAATTTAGGACAATATCCAATAATTTTTTTTTAATTATTTGAGCGACTATAACTATAGAGTGTGCCAGCTCTTGAAAAAGTTTTTTCTTTTTTCTTCAATTTCTTCTCTGCTATTTTCGGAATTTATTAATCGTCAAGAGAATCTAATTTTGATTAAGATGCACCCATAAAAAATTTTTTATTTTATATGGCCATCTATAATCAAAACTTCTTAAAGAAATGGATGCCATAATTTGGATCAGAGGGAGTAACATTTAGGTATGATATAGTAATGGGAATTTATCTAGAAAGCGTTAAATTATTATCCTCAAAGTATATAAAAGTTTAAGCTTATCTATGAATATTCCCTTGCCTTTAGCTTCGAGTCCCATCTGCAAAGAGAGCGCTATTTCAAAGAATATGAGACACTTTTACAATTTATTTGCTCTATCTACCTTTTCTCTTATTTTTCAAAAAGGTAAGTATATAGAACACAAGAATATATAAACATCTATATATATAATATTATAAAGAAGTAAAGAGATTTTTATGTTAAAGAACTTCCTGATAGAGTTTTTTTTTATTATTATTTATTTTTTATTATATCTGCTAACCAAACATGTGTCTAAGTGAGCTGGAGATATGGAAGAAGATGAATGGAATAAGGATGGAATTAACTCGAGAATAAAATAAGGGACGCCATAAAAAAGCAATATCGCAGCAAATTATATAAATCTGATAAACAGCCTAAATAATGATTTTGTGAAATCTTCTGAAAATTTTGAATTTCTATAAAGTTAAAAAATAAGCTGACGTGTTCTGATGTGGCCATCCACTTGAATCCACCATACAACCTGGCCCCTCACTTATATTTAATATTTGATAAAATTATTTATAATCATGTAGGGGAGGGAGATTAGTTTTTGAATTTTTAGACTCCTGGGGGCCCACTGATCATGTATACAAAATTTGGTTGAGTTTGGTAAAGAGTCTAGATTTTCATTTGACCATACACCCCCCCCTACCCCATTTTGGGCGGTTAGTTTTTTCATTTTTAGACTTCTGGGGTTCCACTGATTATGTATAAAAAATTTGGTTGAGTTTGGTACAAGGGCCTAGATTTTTATTTTTTGACCCTACCCCCCCCCCCCTATTTTGGGAGGTTAGTTTTTGCATTTTTCTACTTCTGGGGTCCCACTGATTACGTATACAAAATTTGGTTGAGTTTACTCAAATGGCCTATATTTTTAATTTTTAACCTCCCCTTCCACCCCCCTCATAATTTTAAGTTGATATGCACCAAAATCTAATCAGCTCTTAATCTCAATGAACGAAAACTACGTGTGAAATTTGGGTTTGATATTCCCACTAGTTTTTGAGCTAGATCGTCCACAAAAATTTGGTAACGCACAGACTAACAGACATACTAACTAACAGACATTATTATTTATTTATTTATTTGTTTATCCAAAAAAATACACAACATACAATGTGTCATGTCTTATAGAGTTGACAAGTCGACTGTACATAGGACATAAAATCTTATCTATCTTATTTATCTTATATTATATAGATTATATATCTATCTTATATATAAAAATTAATAATTATTTAATTTTACAAAGAATTACAATAAATGAAATATGGTGTACCTACATTGATAAACATTAGTTCAAATTTGAGATTTACATTTTACAGGGTGAAATCACAACGATCCGATCCATTTACCCAATTTTTTTCTCAATATTTTCTTGTCACACGACAGATTTTTTAGATCATTTGGGAGTTTATTAAAATATTTAATTGCCAAAAAAAGGCATTTTTTGGGTAATTATTTTATTAATCTTTGGCAGGACATTTTGACATCTTCTTCTTCGAGTGCCATACCCGAAACGGGTGTCGGCTCCTCTCCACATATACCTGTGCTGAGTGTGTTTAGTTGTTTTACACAGATATATGAGACCTACTTTTTAACGCCGGTTCCGAACGGCTAATTTGGAGAGGTTACTAGGCAATTGAATCGGATTAGCCGAGAGCTTAAGACACTAGCCTTCTAAGCAGGAGTCCCGGGTTCGAGTCCGAGTCCCTGCATTGATATTTGACCGGCTATAATCTGATTCCTAGTCACCAATCCGTCTGGCAAGCGTGGTGACTTAATGCCAACCCCCTTCCATTTGATGGAAGAGGCCTATATTCAGGAGTGGATTGTCGCTATCGACAGGCTAATGATGATGATGATGATGACTAGGCAATTATACTCTTGGTAGGTTGCCATTACTTTCCAAGAGGAGGCGACTAAAAATATCTATCTGCCGAGACTCGGTCTCGGACCAGCGATCTTCGAGTCAGCGACCCAACACTCTAACCACTGACCCACAGTCGCCTCACATTTTGACATAACAATTATTATCTCAAAAAATATAATTTTTTAGATGTTCACTTATTAGGACTTTTTTGTAGACCGAAATGCCATGGTTTTTCTCAATTTTTTTAATCAAAATAGTTTCAGCCGCTTTTGAGATATTTTGAAAAAAAAAGAAGGAAAAAACCCACTTTTTTCATGCACGATTACAATACTTGACCATAGCCTGTATGGTAAAGTAAAAAAATAGAGAGCACTCCCGGATTATCCATATAGTCAATGTAAGGCAACTGTGCTTATGGGGTCCCCAACCCGTAAGCAAAATAAGTCATAGTTTTAATTTATGCCCCGAAACTTGCATTACCTAGGGGCTTAATTCGGCCCTGAAAGAGAGTTTCGTTTACGATGATTTGAGAAAAAGATAAAATTCTTAATATATAGTATAATTAGGGACAGAGGGCAGTACAATATGTTTTTTTAGTTTTAAAATTACAAACTTTGGTGTCTTCATAATGAGTAGACGTATATATTGCTCAAGTCTTTCTTTTGACATTTTATATTCTTCATAAAATCCTGAAGAATTTAAGTTGAGAATGAACTTTCTCAATTGCAACGTTTAATTAAAAAAATTATGGAAAATTAGCATGTTAACATTTTTCAGCCCTCGCGATTATGATTAAGCTGGTTTCTAGATTGTTTTAAAAGTTGATAAAAGTCAAGTCACATTTGTTGTTTTTTATAAACTTCATTTATCTCGTTAAATTACTCGGTACGCTAGCCTGTCTGTCAGTCCTAGTAGGTATTGGGTTCATTCGATTTTGACTCGATAATTTCACTGTTCCACAAAAATTTGTATCCGTAAACCTAACAATGTATTCCAATAGAGTTTTATATGCTGATTATCAGGCAATTGTCTGATTTTTTACAATAGGTCAGAATTTTTAGAAACTATAGGTCAAAACGACGAAAAAGGCAATTTTGACCTTATTTTCGAGTTCCATTAGATATGAAATAGCAATATTTGAAATCAAAATATTTTGTTGACATAATAGCCGTATAGTAATAAATAGATTTTTCGAAATATGTTTTTTATATATTTTTGAAAATATATTAAAGATATAAAATTTTTGTGTTAAATTTATATAAAGTTTATGTTTTCTATATATTCTTAAAATAAAATTATTTTTATGTCGCTCTCAGTATACATTTTATATAAATTTAAGACAAAAATTTTATATTTTTAATACATTTTCAAAAAAATATATAAAAAACATATTTCGAAAATCTATATTTCACATGGGAGAAAACAGCTTCCTCTTTGATTTTCAAGTTACCACTTGTTTTTAGCTTAATTAGAACTCAAGTCATCACAAAAAAATTAAAACTACGTGATTATAATGGGTAATAAACATAGATAAAAACATATGGTTTTAGTTTTTTGTTATAATTCGAGTTCTAATTGAGCTACCCACAAGTAATAATTTGAAAATCAAAGAGGAAGCTGATTTCTAGTGTGTCAATGAAATATTTTGATTTCAAATATTGCTGTTTAATATCTAATGGGACTTGAAAATAGGTCAAAATGGCCTTTTTCGTCGTTTTGACCAATGAAATCTCAAAACTGTGACCTGTTGTCAAAAATCGGGGAATTGCATGATAATCAGCGTTTAAAACTCTACTGGAATCCATTAGGTTTAAGGATACAAATTTTTATTTTAATTTTGTCGAGCAGTGTTTTATTATACCTATCACTAGCTGCGAGGCCTGCCTTCGGCGGCCCTTTTGCTAGCCAGGGCGATAAACCTTAATTTATGGACCGCCCCTTAAGAACATTTTAGACCACTCAATAAAATCATAGTTTTGTAGCAAATAAAATTTAGAACCCTGTATAAGCATACTTTTATTATTAATAAAATTATATACTACCTTGTAAGTCCAGGAGTTTTTTTTTCAGTCTTTTGTAAACTCAAACTCCTTATGATGGGTTAAAAACCCGAAATATGTATAGAGTATTTAAAATTAACCTCCAAAAATATAATTAAAAAATTATTTTTTTAATTTTTATTTTTACTTGTGAAACACTACTATAACCTTTTTTAAAAAACTCCTGTGTTTAATATGTTTCACTATAAACCAACACCACTTTCCCTAAATGTTACCTTGTAAGTATAAATATTCATAATTTTATTGTAAATAAAATTTTGGGTCTCTTTTACATTCATAATTTTATTGTAAATAAAATTGTAAATTACCCTGTATATTGTAATCCTGATTTTATTGTAAATAAATTTTTGGACCCACCCTGTTTAAATCTATTTTTATTGAAAATATTATATTATTTTATACTATCCTGTATAATCATTTGTAATTAATTAAAACATTACTTTGACACGAGAAAGTATGTTTTAGAAAACTAGAAAGTAACCATATTAAGATTACTTTACCTTGATTGCCAATAAGCCGCTGCCTCGAAGCCTGCCTTCCTGGCATCAACTGAAGTGAGAATTTCAAAGTGAAAGAATCCCGTTTATGATAAGATTGCCACCAGAGCGTAATTCCCGTGAATTTCGATAAATATACTTTCCAAGGAATTTTCAAAGAAACATTTTTATTCAATTTTTTTACAAAATAAACCCGAAAATACCCAGGAAGATGGACCACATCACTAGGAACATAGAGGGATCATTTTGTCGGTGGGGAGGTGCCGGAAATTTTCTAGTGAAGACGGAGTGGTAGAACTCAATACTAAATTGATGCAAAAGTAGCCTAAGGATAATGAAAACGATAAATTCCGTATAAAAAAATATTAGAACGTCATTTTTATTTTAAATTAAAATGGCTTAGATTTTTAATTCTTAACCCCCACCCCCTTTCTACCCCTTAATTTTGGGTCAATATGCACCAAAATCTAATCAGCTCTTAATCTCAATAGACCAAAACTATGTGTGAATTTGGTTTTGATATTCACACTAGTTTTTGAGCTCTCGTCCACAAAAATTTGATAACGCACAGTCTAGCAACCAGACTAACATACATTTTGACAAAACAGTTATTATCTCGAAAAATATAATTTTTTCAATGTTCACTTTTAGGGCTTCGAAATGCCATGGAATCACTGAATTTTTTTAATCAAAATAGTTTCAGCCGTTTTTGAGATAGGTATTTCGAAAAAAAAGCAAAAAACTTGACCATACCCTGTAAAGTAAAAAAATATAGAACAATTGATAATAGGTAGATGCGAGGGGTGAACCGCGACCTAATATGCTGTACACCTACTTCCACTTGTACTTTCAAATAATTCCAAGTAATTTAAAATATTTCCAAGTACTTCCAAATGTCTCCAAGTACTTCCAAATATTTCCAAGTACTTCCAAAATACTTCCAAAGAGGTCTACACCTACTTCCAATCGCGGATCACCCCTCGGGTAGATGTATGAGCAAAAAGCTCTCTCAGTATATGATCTGTAACAAAGCCAACCCCAGCAAATTTAAATATTTATCATTTAAAATTCTTAATTTACCGAATCCTCAAACTGCATACTGAGTCTTGAAAAAGTTTCACTTTTTTTTCTGATTTCTTTTATTCGTCCACGAGTCGAATATAAATTATTCTTGATTTAATTAAAAAAAAAAGGAAAGGGAAAAAAGTGTCACGGTATTTGGGAAATTTACTGTGAAACTTTTCTAATTATAAATCATTTAAGTTGTGTAAAGTTTCGGAAACTTTCTTACTAAAAATATCCTTAAACGAAAAAGAAAGACAACATCCCCGGCCCATCTACAGCCCCTGTTATAATCCCTCCCCTCTCCCGATTTCACTTAGAATATTATTAAACAAGCCAAATCTTTGCTGTTAGGCCTTATATAAACAACATTCGATGATCTCTTGAGAGAAGAAAAACGAAACGCTTTTTCCTGTTCAAGTATTAAATCCCCTCCTATAATCACGTACCAAAATAATAATCGGACAATTTAATAAAGTTTGTAATTCGATAGCTAACATAATATAAATTAAACCAAGGGAATGCGGTGTGGGTTCATTCTGCAACATTATTTATGTTAAAGTTTTTTGTGGCGTTTCATTGTTGTAACATAATATAGTAAAAAGTACACTCTCTGTTCCGAATTATTAAGGATTTAGTATCTGGCAGATCGAGCTTGCTCGATGATTTTTTGCTTTAGATAAAAGCGAAATATTAATATTATTTACACGCTTTATATTAGCTTCACTTGTATGTATGTATTTATTAACCGACTTCAAAAAAAGAGGAGGTTCTCAATTCGACTGATTTTTTTTTTGTATGTTACCTGATATCTTCGCCAATTGTGAACAGATTTTGATGATTTTTTTGAATTGGGTTTAGTCTAGTTTCCGATTGGTCACTTTTTTCATTGGTATTGGACTTTTTTGCTATGTTTGTTTAGGCATAACTTCTTTGTTTATGAACCGATTTCGATGATTCTTTTTGGATTGGAAAGAGGATACCTTAAGAGTGGTCCCATATTAATTTGGTCAAGTTCTGATAATATGATCAATGACGAATTAACGTAAATATCTAATTGTTATGAACAAATAATCGAAATTATAATAAATAAAATCTTTTATAAAAAAATCAATCTTTAAACGATCATTTAAAACCAGCAAACGTTTGTAGAGAATTTCTATATTTATGAATTTAATTTTATTATCATTTTCTGATTCATTCGCCCGACCCTTTTTCTTACGAGATGCATGCAAGGTATTATATTAAGTCACTAATAATAACATCACTAAAAAGAGAAAAATAAACATAATTTTTATAAAAAAATAAAACCGACTTCAAAAAAATTAAATGCAACAAATAAAATAATAAAACTCAAAAATAAAATAAAATACACTAAAAGGTATAAAATAATAATCTAATTTAGTTACAACTAAACGACGAAATATTTACATGAAATCACTTTTTGAAGTCGGTGCTAAACAAACTATATAATCGAGCGTACACGCCAATCGTACTAAGTAAAATCAGTCGAGTTTGATCAATAAAATGTATATGTTTGGCACCGACTTCAAAAAGTGATTTCATGTAAATATTTCGTCGTTTAGTTGTAACTAAATCAGATTATTATTTCATACCTTTTACTGTATTTTATTTTATTTTTGAGTTTTATTATTTTTTATTTGTTGCATTTAATTTTTTTCTACTCGGTTTTATTTTTTTAAAAAAAAATTATTTTCTATGAATGTATCTATCAATGTAACTAATTTTGATTTGTTAAAAATTCCGCAAACATTTCTCTATAAAAATAATTGTTTACTCAATTTAAATCTAAATATATAAATTTAAGGTTTTGTTTGCACATTGGTCCAAATCACGCCAAATTTTGGTTGCACACGTTTCAATTAAAGTTATAAACGAAAACACCCTCAACAAAATTCCTATCTGTCTGCCTGTATGTTTCCGTGGTTTCCGCGAAAATTTGCTCACGATTCACGTAAAAACGGCTGAATGGATTATTCTGAAATTTCATATTTATATCAGATGTCTTCTAACTTACGTTTATAGCTATATAACGTTTTGATATTTTGACTCCAAAAGGGGGTTTGAGGGACACACTAATAAAAATTATAACTCCTAAACTATTAACTCTACGGCAAATTTTATCATGAGCAAAGTTGTAGGGGATGAGATTTCTGACAACTTTTGTTTAAAAAATTTACCACAAAAACCACCCAAAAAGGGGGAGAGGGTCAAAATATGAAAATTGTGAGGGTGGGGTTCGTGGGTTGGTGGTCCAGGGGTCGTGCCGAAGGCGGGCTTTGAAGCTAGTGAAATTATATAAAAATAAAAACATTCCATACTTTCCTCTATAAAAATAAGTAAGACTAAAAAGTAAAAAAAAAAATTATATTTTAAAAAACTAAAAAACACGCTTCTAAAAAGGACAAAATATTGTAATAAACATAAAGTCTTTTTGCACTTTTTCGAAATTAATAAATTTTCATGCTTCTGCGCCCCACACTTTTTGACTTTATGTTTATTATAATATTTTGTACTTTTTAGAAGCGTGTTTTTTAGTTTATTTAAAACATAATTTATTTTAATTTTAAATTCAGCTAAAAAGTTATTTTTTTATTTGCAGCCAAAATTAAATTAATTTTTTTTTGCCAACGTTTCAACCCGCTCTGGCTATCATCAAGGCATCCAGGCCCGTCGAGGGGGTAGTTTATCCGGCCCCGAAAGAGCCCCGGCATTACCACTGTTAAATAAATGCTTCTACTACTAAAATCTATCACTTATTGTAAATAAAAATATAAAATAACAAAATTATAGGTAACAAAGCATATTAAGTTACGTAATTATTATTCAACCAAATTTTGTATACATATTCAGTGGACCCCAAAAATTCTAAAAAAACAATAACAAACCGCCCAATATGGGGGGTCAGAAAATGAAAATCTAGGCCCTCGTACCAAACTCAACCAAATTTTGTATACATAATCAGTGAGACCCCAAGAAGTCTAAAAAAAACAATAACTAACCGCCCAATATGGTGTCAGAAAATGAAAATCTAGGCCCTCGTACCAAACTCAACCAAATTTTGTATACATAATCAGTGGGCCTCCAGAAGTCTGTAGTATCTCAGGATTGGATGAAGTGAAGAATAAATAAGATACTACTTCAAACAAATAATTTTTATTGGAAATATTTTTCCCTTATAATATTAAGAAATGAATTTAATTTTATTTAGGAACGAATCTAAGATTTTAGTAGAAATATTTTTATCAGAGGGCTTCGTCCACTCGGGAATCGAACTCAAACGATAACTAGCTTGCCGGGCCGTTAGCCAAACCTTAAAACAAATCTCTTTCCGAGATGCAACATACCTATATATATATAAGAAATGAAGCCAAACATATTTCTACTAAAATCTTAGATTAAAATTAAATTAATTTCTTAATATTATAATGGGTAAATACCTAACCTGGGTTGATTTTTGAAAAAATTCCATCTTTCTTCAAAAAAAGAAGATACTTAAATATTTACATTAATAATTCCTTTATAATATTGTTTCAAAACATTTCGGCGGATCTCCCATCCTTCATCAGGTTGCAAAAAGGGTCAATGCTCCATCCAGCCCATAAAATTCTTTCTTCTTCTTTTCACGATGGAGGGGCCAACCCAGGCCTTTATGGGTTGCACATTTTTGGTGTAACTCCTTCTCTCATCATTTTCATTTAAAAAAATGAAGGAAGAATATAGTATTCTTCCTTAAAATAAATCGTTCATTTATGCCTATATTATAAATACACCGCCTTAAAATCTCAATAAAATCATTCAAAAAATTATGTTTTCTGGATTTTTGAACCAGAATTATTTATTTTGGATCTTATGAACTCTACATTTTGAGTTTTTGTCTTATTCATTTATTCTTATACATATTATTTCCACATCTTACTCTTTTGACTCTTGTCATTTTTTAGGATGTAAGAAAGAAATCGAAGGAAAAAGTGAAACTTTTTCAAGACTCGGTCCACTGCAATTTCAATGAATTAGAAAAATAATGAATTTATTAAATTATTAAATGGTAATTCAAAACAACACGTGACGTAATTACCATTTTTTACTATACAAACTCAAAAAATATATATAATTAATTTTTTGAATAATTTTGAATTTTTTAACAGGAATATTGCTTGAAATAACCACCTTACTTCAAGATCTGGAGAAAGAAAGCTCAAAATCTAATCAGTTCTCCGCATTGGAAATACAAAAAACATTTTAGCACAAGAATGAGCTTTCTTGGCCTTTTCGTTTTCACGTTATCATGAGTATTTGAATCCAAACACACAGAAAATAATTTTTCTCCACGTTTCAGACATGTTTCAGCAATATGACAAAAAAATTTGAAATGTTGCGTTAATTGAATACTAGGCTCGCCTGGATTAAAAAAATTAAGCATGTAGGTATGGATTTGTCAAAGGAAGGAGGAAAGGAAAAAAGTTTATTTTTCAAGTTTTGACCAATAATTCTTGCTGAGGTCTTTTATATATAAAGGAGCAGGAACAGCAGGGGGTGTCGTAAGTATCTCTTGAGTTGCCGTCCGGGGATTTGGGGGTGAGGGGGGGGCTATATTGATCGACCCCGCTACTTTGCTCTTTATTCTTCCATACACCAATTTTTCCCCCCAAAAAATAAAAAATCTTCTACAATCAATCTATTTTATTTTGTCGAATTGTTTGGCAAATATTGTACTAGCGCCCTTTGGTGATAACACATTGAAGAAGTTGTATTTAAGAAGCGAAAAAGCAAAGAAATAATAATTTTTAAAGAGACAGAGATTAATTAATTCGTTAAAGTTAAAGAGAAATATCGTTTAAAACTTATATTTTTATAATCATTAATTATAATAATAACTAAAGACCGCTTCATATGCAACAAAAAACCCTGAAATATGTCATACTAGTTGACGACCGGGCCTTCGGATAGATGGAAGGAATTGATGCCCTTAATAGTTGAAAATCGGACTTAGAACATAAAGCCGGAAATTGGGGTGCCCAGTGGCCAAAAAGGGGCCAAAAATCCATTAGTCAGTGGCTATGTATGTACGTATCTACCCCCCTGCGTTTCGCAACCATAAGTCTCAGAGCTACGAAATTCGAAACTTAGGCTCGACATAGGTTAGAAGGAGTACACTCACTCACTCTATTTTACTTTCTATGTGATAGCTTAAGGAGCCCAAAGGCTCATCACTACCCCCTGTCCCTGAATTGAATTTAACTAACATTGGAGGGTTATTAAGAATCCTTAGCTACTTTTGACGATTAATTAATCCCCAAAGACATTGCCCGTGTACACCGCGTGGAGGTGGATTCGTTCTTTCTAGCCATATCTAAGAAACTATTAAATATACCCATGTACAGTTTTTAGAAGGAGTACAGCAAGTTTTTGGTTGAAATTGGAAAACCGGAAGTGGAGATTTACATGAAAGATTTTTCGTTTTTATTGAATTTCTCAAAAACGGCTTTAACGATTTTTTTAAAATTAGCGTATTTATCAAGTGTCTTGAGTTAATAGTTGTGTCAAATTTTTAATCCGATTGAAATAAAGGAAGGGGGTGTAAATTAGTAATGACGCGATGACTTCAAATAAATGAAAATGTGAAAGTCGTGGGGTGGAAACACCATTTGATTATTATTTAATATGCGGGTGAGCAATTCTTTCATGAAAATAACTAGAAAGAGCGCAGATACAATGATCTTCTCTCTTTCTATTGCAAGGATGCCTTATACAAGTTCAGACCTGTTTCACACTATTAGAGATTAATTTCTTAATTTCTATTAGTCTAGGAATGGCCTTTTGCACTCGGACAAAAACGATACCTACTCGTTATAGAGAGCGAGAGAGAGAATATTCAATTGGACTTTATTAAAGCAAATACTTTTGCCCAAACATCTTTTAGTTCATCTTTCACAATTATTTTTTTTTAATGTAATTTATAGATTTTAAATGAAAGTCATGGAACGAGTACACATGTAAATTAGTTCACTTTTTAACCTCATAAAATCAAAGAATTTTCCACAAGATAGCTGAAGTGATTGAAATAGGAAATCTGAAATATTTTTTCATATTCTTTAAATTCGCTAACGTTAAAAAGCTCCATAAATTTTAAATTTTATATAACTTTAAATGAATTAGTTGTATAGTATTTATTGAAAGTGTTTTTAAAATTTTACAAATTTTAAAATATAACACGGATGAAAATACTTTTGACATTTTGGAATTTGCGGGTTGCGTCGCATCCACAGCATCCATGGACCGCGCTCCACTGAGATACATACCCACGGATTAAATGAAAAAATCGCACTTTTTGGTCTCTGGGCGATACCCCATTTAATTTTTGGCAAAACCGTCAGGTCATAAAATTCTCCCAGAATGAATACTACAATTTGTGACTTTAGTTGAGACCATGGGTTCCGTAGTCTTTATCTGGGGGCACTTTGAAGACACGGTTGCCGCGAGACCGATCACAATACTTTCCCTATGCTTCGATACTACTTCCAATCGCGGATCACTACTTGGTATGAGCTAAGCTCCTGCAGCTAATAAGGAACGATCAGCTTATTATTTTTTTTTAATATCGTAAAATGTGTTTTTTAGCAAAAACTTTAAATAAACATGGATTATTGCTTAGAATGGATATGAAAACGAAAAGCAAAAAAGATAATGTAGAATTGAAAATTATTAAATTAAGATCTTTTTTACGTTTTTTTTTTTAATTTAATTTTCCATTTAGACTTTAAAGAGAGCGAGAGAGATATTCAATTGAATTAGTTCTTTCATATCTTTAATTATGATATTAATAAAAAAATAGGATGGCTGAATTTAGACAGATACTGCAATGGAATATTTGATTCAGGTTAATATCTAGAAATATAACTTTAAAATGATTCTAAGGGGGAAAAATTGTAATTAAATAGTAATATTTTTAATAAAACGTTATGAAAACCGTAAAAAGTTAGATTATTTTTGTTTTAATTAAATTATATGAAATTTTTAATTACTATAAATTTTAATTGAGTGAATAATTTTTATTATCTTCTAGGACTGTAAAAATGGATGTTTTAATTATTCTGTACGCGTTGCATTTTGGATTTGGTCTATTAACTATATTTATATATTTTTTAATAAATTTATTAATACACTAACAAATAAACATAAACACAAATATACGACGTTTCGATCCCTACATCTGTGATTGAAAAATAGTGTGTTTGTGTAAATTCTTTAGTGTTTTAATAAATTTATTAATCATTGCATAATCTGGTTTATAGCAAAATGTTCTAATAAACTATTCAATCAGCAAAGCATTAATCATTTGAAAAGATTATGTTTTGCCGAGAGTAGTAGAGTTGTTGATCCATAAAGAGAAATCAAACAGATTGTCCTCTATTTGATGCAAATAAACATATACATACGAAATATATTATAAATATGTATATATAGGATAGATCAAAGGCGGTTGGTGACCTTTCAAACAGGGGATGCTGTTCAAAAAAGAACCCTATATTTTTTGAAATTTTATTTGATTTAATCTTCGCTTTTTTTTTTTTTAATTTCATCGAATACGGGCATCATTTTCGTTATTTTTCAAATTTAACATTAGATTTAAAAAAAAATATTTTGGGACCTTCGTCCCTAAATGGATACTGATTTGTGTTAGTGTGGGTAGGAGTCAGAAATTAAATCTTGTGACTTAAACTCCATAGTCATTGAGATGGAAATCGACCATCTTCCACAATGAATCAGCCTGTCCTATAAGAATATCTTAAACTCATAATTCTATTCCTATGACTTGTCTATAGTAAGCACTCTTAGTTATTTCCGATCTTATATATTGAGAGTTCTTAGAAATGGATTATTCCAAAGATTCTCAAATCATCTTTATTTATTCCTTTTTTTTTGTATTCTTACTATTTTAATAGTTTCTCAGCGAGAACAATTTTTATTTGACTAAAACTCGTCTAGACTTGTCTTTGACACGCTTGAACTGGAAGATATACCAGGCAGGGAATTCAAATCTTTTATCCGCAGCCTTTTCGGAAAAACCATTCATTTTAATTGCCCCTTGAAACTATGCAACAATTTCAATTCATTTCGAGAACCAATATACTTTTCGTTTTTTATAGAAATATATGAACTAACCGATAATAATTTAAAAATTTAAAGATCCTTTCTGAAGTCGACCTTATATATTTATGAAAATACTCTAAATGTTTGAAATTTTAAGGATGCGCCTCATCCACAGCATCCATGGACCGCACGCCACTGATTTAGGTACATTATTTGTTTGATAAGAAAGTTTCGAAAGTTTGACCTTTATCATCAATCTGTTTAATTAGAAATATTTTATTTGTTTATTAGTTTGTCTTTTATATAAAAAATTTTATTTATTATAATTTCCATTATTTGCTCATAAGAATTGAAGATTCCCGTTATTTTGTCATTGATCATATCATCAGAACTTGACCAAATTAATATGGGACCTGAGGTATCCCCTTTCCAATAAAAAAACAATCATCGAAATCGGTCAACATCGTAAAAGGTTATCGCTGAAAATATTGTAAGTAATATATAAAAAAATAATAAAATAAACTGCAACGGATCGTTGCTAAACTTTATCCAAATTCATTTGAAATATTAATATGTTTGTTCCTTTATTATTAATCAGATATCACTTGCAATTTGTAGTTCATATTGAAATTAATTCAAAAATAATTCTCATTTAAGAGTCGAGGAATAACCATTCTACATTGGATTTTTGACGTTTTCGGTTTTTATTGGTAACCATTGCTGAAGACATAGAGGAATCGACTTAAAATCAAAAATAGCCATCGATTCTCATCTAATACTTGAGGAATAACAATTCTAATTTTTCTAATTTAGTCTTTTTGATTTTAAGTCGATTCTTCTACATTTTCAGTAGAGGTTTCCATTAATAGTCAAAACATCAAAAATGGAATGCAATAAGGTTATTCCTCTAGTATTAGATCGTTATATTTGATTTTAAGTCCATCCATGTCTTCAGCAATGGTTACCAATAATAATCGAAACGTCAAAAACCTAATGTAGAATTGTTATTCCTCAAGTATTAGATGAGAATCAATCGCTATTTTTGATTTTAAGTCGATTCCTCCATGTCTTCAGCAATGGTTACCAATAATAATCGAAACGTCAAAAACCTAATGTAGAATTGTTATTCCTCAAGTATTAGATGAGAATCAATCGCTATTTTTGATTTTAAGTCGATTCCTCTATGTCTTCAGCAATGGTTACCAATAAAAACCGAAACGTCAAAAATCCAATATAGAATGGATATTTCTCAAGTATTAGATGAGAATCAATCGCTATTTTTTATTTTAAGTCGATTCCTCCATGTCTTCAGCAATGGTTACTAATAAAAACCGAAACGTCAAAATCCAATAGAGAATGATTATTCCTCAAGTACTAGGTGAGAATCAATCGCTATTTTTGGTTTAAAGTCGATTTCTCTATGTCTTCAGCAATGGTTACTAATAAAAACCGAAACGTCAAAAATCCAATATAGAATGATTATTCCTCAAGTACTAGATGAGAATCAATCGCTATTTTTGGTTTAAAGTCGATTTCTCTATGTCTTCAGCAATGGTTACTAATAAAAACCGAAACGTCAAAAATCCAATATAGAATGATTATTCCTCAAGTACTAGATGAGAATCAATCGCTATTTTTGGTTTAAAGTCGATTTCTCTATGTCTTCAGCAATGGTTACTAATAAAAACCGAAACGTCAAAAATCCAATATAGAATGATTATTCCTCAAGAACTAGATGAGAATCAATCGCTATTTTTGGTTTAAAATCGATTTCTCTGTCTTCAGCAAAGGTAACGGATAAGAAAACAACGCAGTTGCTATGGTTACTCATAAAAATTCCTCCCAAATTTTTAGCATTTCACAGAGAGAAGCCTATCCATTCTTACTTAAGCAAGGATAAATGAGCTATATTAAAACTTTCAAATGAATAAATTTTAAATAATTAAAAAAATTAAAAAAGTACCATCTTACTCTAGAGTAAAGTACTTTAAAATATAATTTTACTAAAAACTTTATTTAACCTTTTTTGTGGTCCCCAAGGTACTTAATTAGGATATTAAATTTCATCAAAATTGGTTAAGTCATTTTCAAGATATTTAGAAAAAACTAAAAAAGTACCGAAATAAAGTACTAATGTTTGTGGGCCGATATGTACCAAAAACTAATCAGCGCTTCATTTTGCTAAACTAATGGTAGGTTTTCAATTTCATTTCAATCGGTGCAACGGTGTGGAAAAAATCGTGGGCCAAAAAAGCGATAACATACATACATACATCCATACGCACGCACTAAATGAAAAAATCGCACTTTTTGGCCTCTCGACGAGACCCCATGTAATTTTTGGCAAAACCGTCACGTGCTAATATTCAACCTAATTGAATACTACAATTTGTGACTTTAATTGAGTCCATGGGTTCCGTAGTCTTTACCTGAGGACCCTTTGAAGCCACGCTTGCCCCGAGAGCGATTACAATACTTTACCCATGCTTTGCATTGGATAAAGTAAAAAAAGATTCCGATGAATTGATCACCTTCTCCTTTTTTCGATGTTGGTTAAAAATTATTAGCTGTTTCAGAGTGAATTCAAAACAAGGGCGGTCCGTGAGGCAGACTTTGCCTGCCTGTTGGACGTAGTATTTCTTTTTACGCAGAAAAATAATAATAAATATGTTTACATTATAGAATCGATCCTGACACATAAATGCGAAATATCACGGCTGGCATCAATTGAGCAATTTGGGTTTCTTGATTAAACGCAAAATATGATAAATTATTAAAATTTAGTGAAAGTAATTTATTTATTAACTAACACAACAGATTGACAAGAGAATTTTGCAAAAATCGAGCCCCCCGGTCGGCTGGCCTTGACGTCAGCCAGTACCGGTTTTAATTAGGTAACAAATGGCATGTTGATTGATTTTGAACACAACAAACAGCTAGGATAAAAAAATCAGCTAATGGACATATCCATGTGCAAATCTTACTAAGCCATTGATTGACTCACGGGCCTTCCACGATCTCTCTATGTCAAGGCCACTTCACACTCCAATTACTCGATCGCGGAGCAAAGTCATGCATCTTTCAAGACCATTTTAAAGCACTTGGCTAACTAACCTTGGATTAATTACTACAAATAAATATAATAAATTTACTCCATTATAAATAGATGTGCAAATTACACAACTTAACCTATTTTACCAAAATATAAAATATATTCGTATTATTATCATTTTATTAAATTCTTCTTTTTAACTTATACATCATAATACATAATCGCTTCAACCTTCAGAGTGTACACATCGATTTCAAGACCGTGTCTTATTTCCTAGAAATTCTTCGATACATTTCGATACTTCGGTACATTAAAACCACTCAACGAATTCAGGATAAAATCGCAAGTATTTTATTGTAAAAATCTTGTTTTTATTTTATAAATTCAGATTTTTATAAACAATTATACGTTTTTCTAACCTATAAACAACCTCTACGCGTATAGTTCATTTAACAGTCGAAAGGGCGCGCAACATCTAACTTGTGAAACTAGCTGCAAACATAATATTTTTTCATAATGAGTAAAAAGTGCGGGAAATGTGAAAAGAAAATTATTGGCAAGCAAAAATATAATGTCTGTCTGGGTAATTGCAACAATGTATTTCACTTAGACTGTGCCGAAACTATACCTGAGGAGGACAAATTTGATCAATTGTTAGAGTTACTGATTTCTATGAATAAAGAAATATCTTTGATGAGAGGTGAAATATCTTCTCTCAAGATAGACAATGACAATCTGAAATCTATTATTTCTACTAACTTGAATATAAATCAACAAAATCAACAAAATCCTACTCATACGCAGGCTCAGCCACAGATAGCAAAAGCCAAAAAGACGACTCCATCACCGGCTACCCCCAACAGATCAACGATAACAACAGGAACAATCGAATCTTCTGGTTCTCTTAATGTAGTTAATTTTAACAATCCACAAGAGTTTACCGAAGTAGTTTCTAAAAAAAGAAGACAAATGACCATCTGTAAAGGAAACGCTACAGCTGCTCTTCAACCGGCACCAAAAAGAATTCCAAAAAGATCCATTTTTATAACTCGTTTGGCACAGGAAACGTCAGTACAAGATCTGGACGAATATCTAAAAACTGTTCTTCAAGTCACTGCTGAATCTACGAGGCTAAAAACCAAATACAATACCTACTCATCCTTTCACATTTCACTTAATGAGGTGGACCTGGAAAAAACCCTAAATCCGGATGCATGGCCTGAGGGTATATTAATATCTCCTTTTCTCGGAAAATTGAAGGAAGATCAAAAATACCGCTCTGCAAACCAATCATCTAATCAGCTAACAACTGAATCCAAGAAAGAAGAACATATTTCAAGTGACTCAAAAAACGGATCAACTCCAGAAATAAGAAACAACACGTAATAAAAATTTATTATCAAAACATTAGAAGTATGCGTGGTAAATTAGAACAAATTAGAATATCCGCGGCAACTTTCTCTGATAATTATGACATAATAATCTTAACAGAGACCTGGCTCAATGATGAAATTTATGATTCTGAAATTGATTTGGGTCCTTTCATTATATACAGAGATGACAGATCTAACTCGGTCAGTTCTCGAGGAGGAGGTGTTCTCATTGCAGTGAAAAAATCCTATAAATGCAAAACTTTCGACATGATTGAGAATAATTCATCATCTTTCAATCAACTATTTGTCATTTTACCCGATATAAAAACCATCATTGGAACCGTTTACATACCTCCAGCCTCTGATATATCCCTCTACGAAGAACATATAATGCACGCTGAAGATCTAAAAAATGTTTTCTTGGATCATGACATTGTACTGATGGGTGACTACAATTTGCCTGCCATCTCATGGAACTTAACTCCTAGTGACATGTTGCATGACTTCGATAAAAGAGCAACTGCTCTAACCAGATCATGTGCTTCTGTGTTAATTAATAGTTTTAAAAAATTAGGGTTAAGGCAACTAAATTGTATTAGTAATATCAAAAACAACATCTTAGATTTATGTTTCTCAAATAAGTTTTATAATATATATATAAGTAACGACATTTTGTCAAATATAGATGAATTTCACCCAATCTTGAACTTAACTATTCTTCCTATAAACAATGTAAATAGTGTGTCTTCGTTTTCTCCCTTAAGTTTTAATTTAAATAGATATAATTTTAAAAAATGTAATCTTGAAATTTTTAGTAATGGATTAGGGGAGATTAATTGGGAAAATGAACTAAATACATCGAAAGTGTTAACAGCGGTCGATAGCTTTTATGATATTGTTAACAAAGCTATTTCCACTTCCACTCCAGTAAAACATTATTTTAATTCAACATATCCAAGCTGGTTTTCTAAGAAACTCATTGCTCTTTTAATAAAAAAGAAAATAGCTCATAAAAATTATAAATCAAGTAGAAGCAATACAGATTATAATACTTTTAAAAATCTGAGAACCTCCTGTAAATGCGAAGCTTCCCTTTGTTACTCTCAGTACATAGAATGTATTGAAACTAATATAGTCTCTAACATAAATGCTTTCTGGGACTATATTGATGACAAGAGAAGTACCAAGGGGTATCCATCTAGTATGTTTTTGAATGAAAATACCGGTGCTGATGATGTTCAGATTGCCAATCTTTTTGCAGACTTCTTTGAAAGCATATATAAAAACGATGCGAACGATTCGAGATTCGACTCGAATAGTATAGCTGGTTTTTATGAAAACTTCCACTGCAACAGTACAGTAAATATGCTTGAACCTATAACAACGGATGAGATAGATGCAGCTATGAAAGATCTAAAACCAACTTTCTCCTTGGGCGCTGATGGAATTCCAGCTTTTCTCGTAAAGAATTGTTCTGCCCAGTTTCTTAAACCACTCTGCATTCTTTTTAATCATTCTCTGAGAGATGGCGTTTTACCTGAAATATGGAAGACAACGTTTATAACTCCCATATTCAAGAGTGGTGCTCGTAACAACGTAAGCAACTACAGGCCTGTGGCAATAATAAGTGCGATACCCAAACTATTGGATAAACTTATTTATAACAGAATGTTGAGATTTTGCTTAAATTTTATTTCAGAAAAACAACATGGTTTTGTTCCTGGTCGTTCGACAATCACCAACTTAACTTTATTCACAAACTCAATCTTTTCTAGTTTTAATAGAAATAATCAACTAGATGCAATATACTTAGATTTCAAGAAGGCTTTCGATTTAATTAATCACAAAATTCTACTATTAAAACTTAAACATTATAAATTTTCATCCAGTATGATTAAATGGCTTGAAAACTATTTATCTAATAGAAATTCTTATGTACAAATAAAAGGAACCAAATCCCGTAATTTTATAGCTCCATCAGGAGTCCCACAAGGAAGTCACCTTGGTCCTTTACTATTTTTATTGTTTATTAACGACTTACCACATATAATTGAATTTTGTGACATTCTATTATTTGCAGATGACATTAAACTGTTTTTGGAAATTTCAAAGAAAGAAGATTGCCTAAAAATGCAATCCGAATTGAATAAAATTATGAATTGGTGTAACATGAACCTGCTGTTCCTCAACTTCGATAAATGTCTCACTATTACCTTTTCAAGAGGTATTAATCAAATTACTTTTGATTATTTACTCTCGACTAACATAAACTGCGGTAGAGTCGACACTATTAAAGACTTGGGAGTCATTTTTGACTCGAAACTCACATTCAGCGATCACCTGGCCTACATTGTAGGTAAAGCTAATCGGAGCTGGGGATTTGTATTTCGAAACACGAAATCATTTAAAAATCCTAATACAATTAAATATTTATATTTGACTCTAATCAAATCTTTGCTAATGTATGCATCAACAGTCTGGAGGCCAATCGGAAAGAATAACATGGACAGACTGGAGAGAATTCAGCACAAAGTGTTAAGACATCTAGCATACCTTTCGGGCAATCCTTTGTCGAGATATGACCATGATTACACTTCAACTGCTGAAACTTTCTGTCTTGCTTCTGTTACATCTTCCATGATTGCCTCCGATGTTTTATTTGTGTACAAGATTAAGTCCAACAAGGTGAATTGTCCTGATCTTCAAAACCTGTTTCCAATTCATAACTCAAATTATGTACTTAGAAATAGACTACCTTTTTATCCAGAAGTACCATCCACCCGGCACTCTGAGGCTAATCCAATATTCAGATTAAGTAGTTGTTATAACAATTTATCTAAACAACTAGAAAACCCCTTGGATTTCTCATTGAACATTAATAGAGTCGCAGTCTTGTTCAAAATGTTGACCCTAGTCTACAAGTAACTATTTTATCATTATATTTCATCACATTACTATTATCTTATATTATTTTTATTTCTCCATTGTTATTTAACATATACTCTATCATTATTATATTAATTTAATAATATTACTTTGTCTATTATTGTTAATTTTATTTTATTCAATAATTATTGTATTATATTAATGTATAAGGCATTTAGCCGTTGAAAATAATAAATAAATAAATAAATAAATAATACGGATATTAAGATTTGAAGAACGTGAGTTTTTATAAGTCAAAAAAAAGATGCTAATTGGTGCATAATTATATGACGTTTTTTTGACGTCTTATTTTTTTAATAAAAATTTACAAAATTTTATAAATTAAACAAATTTAACATTCTTCTATTTTTAGGTCATAAAAATTCCTTTTCGAAAAAAATAAATATTATATTCCAGCTCTCTATATAATATATTATTAGAATAAATTAAAATTTCTTGAAAAGTAAAACTTTATTTTCTTAAAAAATTCCGAAAATAAGAGGTAGGGGGACCCTTTGTAACAATTCCGAATTTTTTGAGTGGTTCATAAATTTAATTTTTAAGAGAGATATAAAAATAAATATTATATTCGAGCTCTGTATATAATATACTATTAGAATAAATTAAAATTTCTTGAAAAGTAAAACTTTATTTTCTTAAAAAATTCCAAAAATAAGAGGTAAGGGGGGACCACTCTAGAATTTTTTGAGTGGTTCATAAATTTAATTTTTAAGAGAGATATAAAAATAAATATTATATTTGAGCTCTGTATATAATATACTATTAGAATATATTAAAATTTCTTTAAAAGTAAAACTTTATTTTCTTAAAAAAATCCGAAAATGAGAGGTAATGGTGGATCCTTTGTATCACTTCAGGATTTTTGGAGTGGTTCATAAATTTAATTTTTCTGAGAGATATAAAAATAAATATTATAGGTATTCGATCTCGATCTATAATATACTATTAGAATAAATTAAAATTTCTTGAAAAGTAAAACTTTATTTTCTTAAAAAAATCCGAAAATGAGAGGTAAGGGGGACCTTTTGTATCACTTCAGGATTTTTGGAGTGGTTCATAAATTTAATTTTTAAGAGAGACATAAAAATAAATATTATATTCGAGCTCTGTATATAATATACTATTAGAATAAATTAAAATTTCTTGAAATATAATACTTTATTTTCTTAAGAAGGGGGTCTACCAAAAACAGCAGAACATAGCCAGGGGTCTACGAGACTAAAAATTTTGAGAATCTCTGATCTAAAGTAATGTTTCCTGTAGAATAGGCAACCAAAAGTGATGCCTCGGAGAGAGGATAAATGAGAAAGAAGTTTTTCAGCTCTATTTACGATATACGTGTGAAAATGCAAGTTTGATATTAATATCCAGAACAAGATTTTGTTTTTACTAACGTCAAAGTATGTCTCAGAATCAGTATATTATATCATGTAATCAGAGTAACTAAAAATTGATTGTAATTAGGCTTAGCGTTTATGTTTGTATTTTAACAATTCACGCATACGCTCTACGTTATATATAGGTACATAACGGATGATGTCTGTTTTTTTTTTAATTTTATTATTATTATTATTATTATTAGTGGGAGGCCAATTGTTAAATATTTTACGCAGGGAGAGCTATAGATAGTCTTTTTGAAAACAAGTGCGCAATTAAGAATTTCCATAAAAGTTGATGACGCAAGGATATATCTACATATAATTATTTAAATGATGGAATTTTATTCGATTCCACTTCTGGTTTGAATCCAATAGAAACTTATAATATTATAAAATTTATTTAAAAATAAACTGACACGTTCTGATATGGCCATTCACTTGACTTTACCATTCACTTCTGGTTGAGTTTGGTACAAGGGCCTAGATTTTCATTTTTTGCCTCCCCCCCCCCCCCCCCCCCCATTTTGGGCGGTTAGTATTTTATTCTTCTTGATTTCTCTCAATATGAAACAGAACAAAAAAGCTCTTAATCTCAATGGATCAAAACTACGTCTGAAATTTGATTTTGATATTCACACTAGTTTTTGAACTAGCTCGTCCACAAAAATTTGGTAACGTCCAGACTAACAGACATTTTGACAAAACAATTATTATCTCGAAAAATATATGGTAATTTTTTTTATGTTCCCTTTTTAGAGCTTTTTTGTAAACCGAAATGCCATGGTTTCGCCCAATTATTTTATTCAAATTACTTTCAGCCATTTTTGAGATATTTCGAAAAATAGAAGCAAAAAAAAACCACTTTTTTCATGTATGATTACAATACTTGACCATCCTCTGTATGGTAAGATAAAAATATATTTTTCTATCAATTATTTACTAAATTAAGATTGAATTTTTCAAAAAATTAAATACTAAATTTCCTTCGAAAATTAGCTTTTAGTTTTACTTGTACATAAGTACCTACTGGATGCCAACTGAAAATATTATTAGATAACAATAAATAATAGAATAAAATAAATAAACTTGATATAATATAACTATAATTGTTTATAAAATGTGCAGTTATAAAAATAATAATTAGTTAATGGAATTATTAATTATATACAATAAATAAATCAACTATTATCTCTTTAATGAGAAGGTTTCTTGACACAATTTTTCAAAATTAGGGCAGCAATTTGATATTTCTATTCTCAAACAATCACTCAAATTTTTATCCCTAAGACGTGATTTAAAGTTATTTTTTAAAAATTGCATAAAATCGTCTTATTTTTTTTATAACAATTTTTTAGTAGATTTATAATTTCACGGCATTAAAACAGGCAGAAATAAAATTATTATTATTAATTTTATAAAGGGTTTGTATATCTTTAAAAAATGTTCAAAAATAACAGTTTTAATTTAGTTATCCGGGAATATCCGCATAATAGGCCAATCGTGGGTCCGCAGGCGCGGGGTTGTCCACCCCTGCTGAATAGCATACTTTTAGCTCAACTTGGATGAATGTTTATTATTATTAATCATAATACAGTGGAACTTGAATATCTCGAAGTTCAAGGGACCAGTTCGAATTATCCAAAATTCGAATTAAGAAAAATGTATATGAAATCGGGAGTAAACAAACACAAGTCTATTAGATAAATCTATTAATTAATTTTAAAATACTTATAGGGACCGTGCGTCACCACTTTAGCGCTGACTGGGGACGAAAATGTAAGCTTTGGTGGATGATTTATTAAACCTCCAAGACAAGGCGACTCGATTACGGCCCTCTAGAGTCCGAGCATTCTTTTACTATGATATATACTATAATACAATATTTGCCCCAATTCCCCCAAATTATTTGAATAAACACAAACAAGAGAGCGCTACCTTCGGCGGTAGTGCTGCCTCTATGTTTAACGCACTGTCGGTTTATAGGCGTACCTACATGTTATGATACAGAAATATATTATACATATTACTTTTTCTTCTGGGATCGAATATATTTATCTAATTTATTTTTTGTTTAAAATAAAATATGTACATATGTAATTTCAAAAGTCAAAAGTGGAAATAAAAATATTACTATTGACATATTTGATACGCCAAAGATTAAAATGATTATAAAAATCATTTTTTCAAAAGATTAATTCATAATGATTAATGATAGGTAAGTAAATATATTTTCAATATATTTTATAATGGGATTCTAGCCTATATACAAAGATACTAAATAAATAAAAAAATATGCTGAAAAGAGAAGATGTTTTTTCTAATCTAATAGTAATCTCTCGAATTTATCCGTCCCCACAACTTTGAATTTTTAAAATCAATCATTTGTAAACTTGAAAAAGTATATAAAATTAATAAAACCTTTACTATAATAGAAGATTAAACGTGATTTTTTTATTCAAGGAAATCAATTGGGTCAATTGAAATTATCAAATGGGTCATTTGGTGAGCCGCAGGTCATAGGTTGCCGACGTCTGCCTGAATTAGACAAATTTGGTCCCACTAGAGATTCTCATCTACTAAATCTGAGTGGTCATGACTAATTTTAATTACGATATTCGGAATACTAAACCATCTTTTTTAAAACTATCTGGCATGGCTATGTGTTTAAATTAAAAATCTCTTCACATTCACACTATAGCACAAACCTATAACAAGCGACTAGGAGCCAAAGGCTCGTCACGACAAAAATCTATTGATTTTGCCAATGAAAAGTAAATCTTTGAGTGAAATATTTAGGGCCTCGAAAATGTAAAAAAAATAAGTTTAAAAACTAAAACTCGACTACGGAAAAATAGCGCTCTGAAAAGTATGAAACAAGAAAATATTCTTGCCTGACAATCTTGTCTACAAACTATTCAATATTTATTATCTAATCTGAGTAGAAAAACTACATATATATTTTAATTTAATACATAGTGATGTTCAGAGGATAGCCGTGGTCGTACGCCACCTTGCCCTAAGAATCGCTTACTACTGTTATAATGTATTGTAATACTATGAAATGTATTGCTGTGTAAACAACCCTTAGGATAAGGTGGTATACGACCACGGCTATCCTCTGAACACAAGAAATGGCAAAAGGGTTTAATTTTTTCCTCACTACATATTCAATTAAATCTATTGAAATTCCATATCTATGAAATATTTTCTTTTATCTTTTATATCAAATAGTTTTTATTAGAATATTTGCATTTTAAGGGGTAGTTTATTTTAAGTCTAATTTGAAAAAACGCTAATTACTATTTTCAAATAATTTTATAAAAAGATAAAATTATTAATAATTCTATTCAATTTTGAACGAAATTGTTTGATTAGTTTTTGAGAAAATGGTAAAAACCCAGAAAACCGTAACAAATGACTCGCGGATGCCGGGTGACTTGCGAGCCAGTCTTTTGATTAAAGAGAGAAAAAAAATTATAAATAAGAAAGAAAACGTTCTTATTTTATTGATTTCGTCTATCTGAAGGTTCACAGTATGTCTATTATATAAGAAAATAGCATTTTGATTAAGAATTTTGTAGTTTAAAAGAAATTGTATGAATATGTTCAATTTCTTCTCTCCGGGAGCGAATCAACTAGAAATGGCTAAAAGTTTTATTTTTTCGCATTAGATATTTATTCAAATCTATTGAAATTTCATATCTCTGTGATTTTAATTTATATTTTATATCAAATAATTATTGTCAGAAAATTTGCATTTAAAAGGGTAGTTTATTTGAAGTCCAACTTGAAAAATCGCTAATAACTCCGTCGAAATTTTTTAAAAAATATGAAATTAATACATCTTATAAAACAATTAATTATTAATAATTTAATCCATTTTTGAAAGAAATCGATGTAGTACTTTTTGAGAAAATCGTCAAAAACCCCGAAAACCCTCTATGAAAGGCCGTTTTAGAAATTTTTTAAAATCCACGTCCATGTCACAAGTCACTGTTTCATTTCATATGACTTTTTAAACTTTTTTCAAAGGCCTCTCGTGCTTTTAAAAAACAACGTTTTTTGACAGTTCAGATGGTTTTTGACGATTTTCTCAAAAAGTACTGAATCGATTTCGTTCAAAATTGAATTAAATTATTAATAATCAATTATTTTATAATATATAATTAATTTCATATTTAAAAAAAAATTCAACGGAGTTATTAGCAATTTTTCAAATTGGACTTCAAGTAAACTACCCTTTTAAATGTAAATTTTCTGACAATAATTATTTGATATAAAAAATAAATGAAAATAACACACAGATATGAAATTTCAATAGATTTGAATAAATATCTAATGAGAAAAAAATAAAACTTTTAGCCATTTCTAGTTGATTCGCTTCCGGAGAGAAGAAATTGAACATATTCTTACAATTTCTTTTAAACTACAAAATTCTTAATCAAAATGCTATTTTCTTATATATGTAAATTAGATAATAATATCTTATTCCTAATTTAGCGCTCTTATTATAACCTCTAGGGATTTATTAAATATTATGTTGGTAGTAGCTCTGGCTTGCTATGCACATGTCAGTTCGGTTAATAATATGAACTTGTAATTTAATATAAATAGAAGATAATAAGAATAAATTGTACATCTTTAAATACGTGATAAAGGTCTTATAATCTTTTCATTTATAGGTAAGATTATCTTCTAATTATTTATTGTATAAATTGTATTGTATATTTGTTAATAAAACTCATTTATAGTTTCTAGCTAATGAATCATTTATAACCTAATCGATTTAAAGATTACAAAAAGATTATAAGAAGATACAATAATGACTCAACCAAAACTGCATTTACATCTGATGAAGATGAATGAAAGGGAGAACATCTTGATCGGAATATCTTTGGACAAGAGGGTATGGTATCGAATTCCAGAAGAATTGAAGAAGGTTGAAAACCATCCCGAACTGCTATCTTTGAGGACGGTTAGTAATACTCTGCAATCTATTACAAAGAACGGAGGATACAGGAAAATAGGTGTAACATTTAAACCAGAATTAAAAAAATTTATCTGGATGAAGAAGAAAATTTTTGCGTGAAGGATTATGTTTTGGAGGAATATCAGGAAACTGATTGTACAACAGGAAAAAAGGGTGAGTTAACATCCAATGAACATTTTCTATTAGAGCAAATCAATGACCTAAAAACTAAATTAAAATCGCATACTCAAGTAAATTTAAACGAGATAGAAAAAAATTTTTAATTGTAAAATTTAATGGAAGGCAAGAGGCAACAGTTTGGATGGAGTCATTCGAAAAGGAGTGCCTTAGGTGTGAAATTAGTAATAATAACACAAAAATAGAAATATTAAAAATCTTCGTTGAGGGCAATATAAAAGAGTGGTATAGTGCCAATTTAATGAAATTATCAGCTTCTGATTGGGATGGTTGGAAAAAAATTTTTTGCTGACTTATGAAAAAAGAAATTGGGCTCCCATCTGCGCAGCATTTGGATTTAAATATATTTCTGGATCATTAATCGAATACGTAATTAAGAAAGAACGATTATTACTGGAAGCGGATAAAAATATACCAGAATTATTTAGGATTTATCAAATTGTGTTTAATTTACCGGCTGAAATACAAAATAAATTGGAAAGGGAGAAAATTAAGACTATGGATGATTTAATAAACGAACTAAAGAAAATTAATGATTATCACCATATAACGACGAATTGGGAAACGAAGAAAAGTGAAGAAAAAAATTTGATTATGTTAAAGATAAATTATTGAAAATTTCAAAAACTAAGAAGACCCCATGCACAAGATGTGAATCGTTGGGTCTTAAAAAC
The DNA here is from genome assembly GCA_024734495.1 of Forficula auricularia. Classification (NCBI taxonomy): domain Eukaryota; kingdom Metazoa; phylum Arthropoda; class Insecta; order Dermaptera; family Forficulidae; genus Forficula; species Forficula auricularia. Next base: position 291,016 of record JALMQS010000774.1, on the reverse strand, counting down.
CGTTATCACCCAATACAGGCATGTTGGAATAAAAGAATCAATAAAAATGAAATAAATATAACTGAAGAAGACGAAGACGATGAAGATGAAACATGACTACAAGATAATGATGTTAAAAAAAACTAATTGGCCAAGGGAATCCCACACCACTTTCATTAATAAAGATTAGGGTAATTGTAAATAAAGAGAAAACAATTCAAGCAGTATACGATAATGGCTCTACATGTTCACTAATTAATGAAAAATTTATAAAATTATTAAAAACAAAATTAATAAAGAATAAAAGTATATTGAAAACCATAAATGGTGTGAAATTTACTGAAAACCGGGCTAACCTACATATGAAAATTGGAGAAATAGAAGACAAATTAAATTTAATAGTTGTAAAAAATGATAATTTTAACTACGATTTATTGATTGGATTGGATACAATAAAAAGGTTCAATTTAATACAAGATGAAAACTTAAAAATTAAACAAAGAATAAATGATAAAATAATAGACATAGATAATATCAATGATGATGATATATTTAGGAACAAGAACGAAATAAAAGAAGAAACAACAGAAGAAGCTACAAATAACATACACATGAAGAAAAGAGCCATAAAAGGTAACCATCCTACAGCTTATGAATACAGAAATATTAAAAATTTTGAGGAAAATGTGATCCACTTAGATGAAGAAAAGAGAATGAAAACCGTTAAATTAATTCAAGAATACCAATCATGTTTCGCAAAAGATAAATATGATGTCGGTTCAGTTAAAACTGGAGAAGTAAAAATAAAGTTAAAAGAAGACAGATATATCTCAAAGAAAACCATATCGATGCTCATTCCCAGACCAGGAAGAAATAGATTCTCAAATTTCAAAATTAATGGAAAATGACCTGATAGAAGAATCGAGTTCACCTTTTGCATCACCGGTGACGTTAGCTTTTAAAAAAGTAGAGGGAAAAAGAACTCGATTGTGTATAGATCTGAGAGAATTGAATAAATTGGTGGTGCCAGAACCACAGCCATTCCCTAGAATAGAAGATTTAGTAGTGGACGTTAACGGCTGTGATTGGTATACGGCATTAGATATAAATTCAGCTTTTTGGGCTATCCCAATTAGAGAAAAAGACAGGGAAAAAACAGCCTTTATAACAAGAAGAGGGCACTGGCAATGGAAGGTACTACCATTCGGTTACAAGAATTCGCCCGCTATCTTCCAAAGAGTTCTGGCAAGTATAATCAGACGACACAATTTAAACGAATTTTGTGTAAATTATATAGACGATATTCTGATTTTTTCAAAATCATTTAATGAACATTTAGAACACATTCGGTTATTTTTTGAGGCAATAAAAAAAGAAGGTTTTAAATTAAAATTAGAAAAATGTATGTTTGCTAGACACTCTGTCAAATATTTAGGCCACGAAATTGAAGATGGGAAAGTATACCCAACTAAGGATAATTTAATTTCGATTAAGGAATTTAAACGTCCAAAATCAAAAAAAATGGTTCGTCAAATATTGGGAAAAATAAATTTCTACAGAAAATTCATCGACCACTGTACACATAAGTTGGCACCACTACACAACTTATTAAAGAAGAACCAAAATTTAAATGGTCTGAAGAATGCGAAAATTGTTTTATAGACATAAAAAAATATTTATGCACAACACCAATTTTAGCAATCTACGATAGAAATAAGGACACAGTTGTAGAAGTGGACGCAAGCCGATTGGGGCTGGGTGCTGTTCTAAAGCAAAAACAGGAAGATGGATTTCTACATCCAGTAGCATACTTCTCAAAGAAATTGACACCGGGACAAATGAAGAAAGAAGTAATGTTTTTGGAATGTTTAGCAATTAAGGAAGCGATTGTATACTGGCAACATTATCTAATAGGTAAAGAATTCATAGTCACATCAGACCATAAACCACTTGTAAATTTAAAATCAAAAGCGAGAACTGATGAAGCACTAGGAGATATGATGTTATACTTAACACAATATAATTTTAAAGTGGTCTACAAAGAAGGAAAAGAAAATATAGAAGCTGACACCTTATCGAGAAATCCAGTTTTGGAAGATTTCGAAAATAAAGAAGATTGCTTAGAAATAGTGAATATGATCAAGATAGAAGAAATAATTAATGATCAGGAATCTATTAAAGATGAAATTGAAAATTCAAAAAAGACTTTTAAAAACGGTGATATAAATTTCAAAATATTAAAAAATAATAAAAGAATATATGTATCTAAAGAATTTGGAAAAAATTGATAGATAAAATACATAAATTCTACGGTCATATTGTGTAATAATCTAATGGCAGAAAAAATAAGACCATTTTATTACTTCAAGAATATGGACGAATTAATAAAAGATTATTGTAACACATGTGAAACATGCATAAAGAATAAATCAAGGGGTCCAAGAGAAATAGGTCTATTATCAAAACTAGGACCAGCAAAATGTCCATTTGAAATAATGTCAATAGACACAATAGGTGGTTTTGGTGGTAATAGATCAACAAAGAAATATATGCATTTGCTGGTGGATCATTTCTCTAGATATGCTTGGATTTCGACATCAACTACCCAGTCTGCAGATGATTTCATTAAATTACTAAACCCGATTATAAATAAAAACGAAATAAAAATGATTTTAGTTGACCAATATAGTGCTTTAAATTCAATTAAATTTAAAAAGTATCTAAAAGAAAAGAAAATTCAACTAATATTTACATCTATAGATTCCCCACAATCTAATGGTTTAAATGAGAGATTAAACCAGACTTTAGTAAATAGATTAAGATGTAAAATAAATGAAAAAGATAAACGAGCATGGCCGAAATTAGCAGAAGAATGCGTAAGAGAATATAATATTACAAATCATAGCGTAACAAAATACTCACCCTCTTACCTGTTGTACGAACAAAGCTCTGATATTATCCCGGAAGAGTTACACAAAAAAGAAGATATAGAGAAAGATAGAGAAGAAGCATTCAGAAACTCAGAAAAAAATTTTCTCAAAAATAAAAAGAAATTTGATGTGAATAAAAAAGAACATCAATTCAAAGAAGGAGAATGGGTATATGTTATGAATGGAAATAAATTAAACAGGGGCAAGTTAGAAGAAATAAGAAGCGGACCATTCATCATCAGCAAGAAAGTTTCAAACTCTATGTATAAACTAAAGTGTAATAAGAAAAACAAGGAAAGTGTGGTGAACAGTAGGAAGCTGAGACCTTACTCTTTTTTCCCCTTGTGAGAAAAAGAGTCCCCCTAGCAGAGGAGGTGTAAATTAGATAATAATATCTTATTCCTAATTTAGCGCTCTTATTATAACCTCTAGGGATTTATTAAATATTATGTTGGTAGTAGCTCTGGCTTGCTATGCACATGTCAGTTCGGTTAATAATATGAACTTGTAATTTAATATAAATAGAAGATAATAAGAATAAATTGTACATCTTTAAATACGTGATAAAGGTCTTATAATCTTTTCATTTATAGGTAAGATTATCTTCTAATTATTTATTGTATAAATTGTATTGTATATTTGTTAATAAAACTCATTTATAGTTTCTAGCTAATGAATCATTTATAACCTAATCGATTTAAAGATTACATATAATAAACAAACTGTGAACCTTCAGATAGACGAAATCAATAAAATAATATTGTTTTCTTTCTTATTTATAATTTTTTTTTCTCTCTTTAATCAAAAGACTGGCTCGCAAGTCACCCGGCATCCGCGAGTCATTTGTTACGGTTTTCTGGGTTTTTACCATTTTCTCAAAAACCAATCAAACAATTTCGTTCAAAATTGAATAGAATCATTAATAATTTTATCCTTTTAAAAATTATTTGAAAATAGTAATTAGCGTTTTTTCAAATTAGACTTCAAATAAACTACCCCTTAAAATGCAAATATCCTAAAAAAATGATTTGATATAAAGGATAAATGTAAATAAGACACCGATGTAAAATTTCAATAGATTTGAATAAATATCTCAAGAGAAAAAAAAACATTTTGGCATTTCTAGTTGGTTCGCTCCCGGAGAGAAGAAATTGAATCAAAACGCTATTTTTTTGTATTAAAAAGTTACTAAGAATCTCAAGATAGATTAAATCGACAAAATAAGATAGATTTCTTTCACATTTATAATTCTTTAGGTCTATTTTATCAAAAGGTGGGGGTCGCAAGACTCCCGACATTAGCGAGGCATTTGTTATGGATTCAACAAGTCTGTTCAGTCAGTCTTTTAGCATTATAATTTAATATATTTAAATGTACGATTATATAATATAATAAATAAATAGAATAATTTAAGAAAAAAGATATATTATATACAAAAAGCCTTGGGCTTGATACCACGGACCCAAGGCTCAGAGTGCAGAGCAAAGCTATATTATCGTCTTATTAGTTTTAAATAAATCATTTTAGTATTAAATAATTAAAAGAGTTAATACAAATTATTTATTATTTTATTATAAAAGCAAGGTATTGTCAACCCGATATAAATAAAATTGATAAAATAGATCTCTTTTTTTATTTATAATCCTAATTGAGAGAAGTTCTCGGGACTAGAGACACTCCCATCATCCATTATTTGTTATGATTTTTTGTTCTGATTATTATTATGAATTCTTCAAACTGCTAGTATCGTCTACGGTTTTAAAATAAGGAATAAAATTGTAGAATTCAGGCAAAATTACAGAATAATTATATACTAGATGAATGAGGAGGTATCAGCCAAAGATGGAATCACTGGGTTCAATAAAACACCTTTAATAAAACGTTTCGGCCTGAATTTATTTGGCCATCTTCAGTTAATTAGGAGTTATACACAAAATGCGGTAGACATATGTGATCGAACCAAACAAGCCTTGTTAAAAATATAAATTTTTTTAGCTCATGTGAATTTATAACGTGCCTGGACCCAAAAGTTATAGAAGAAAGTCTGAAACTTTTGGGTCCAGGCACGTTATAAATTCACATGAGCTAAAAAAATTTATATTTTTAACAAGGCTTGGTTCGATCACATATGTGTACCGCATTTGTGTATAACTCCTAATTGACTGAAGATGGCCAAATAAAATTTGTGGTTTGCGTTCAGTCTAGTTTCCGATTGGTGCCGTTTTTTTTTTTCATTGGTATTGGACCTTTTTTGCTATGTTTGTTTAGGCATAACTTCTTTGTTTATGAACCGATTTCGATGTTTTATTTTTATATTGGAAAGGAGGTACCTTAGGGGTGGTCCAATATTAATTTGGTTAAGTTCTGATGATATGATCAATGACGAATTAACGTAAATATCCAATTCTTATGAGCAAATAATCGAAATTATAATAAATAAAATCTTTTATAAAAAAATCAATCTTAAAACGTTCATTTAAAACCCGCAAACGTTTCTAGAGAATTTCTATATTTATGAATTTTATTTTATTATCATTTTCTGATTCATTCGCCCGACCCTTTCTCTTACGAGATGCATGCAAGGTATTATATTAAGTCACTATTAATAACATCACTAAAAAGAGAAAAATAAAAATAATTTTTATAAAAAAAAAATAAAACCGACTTCAAAAAAATTAAATGCAACAAACAAAATAATAAAACTCAAAAATAAAATAAAATACACTAAAAGGTATAAAATAATAATCTAATTTAGTTACAACTAAACGACGAAATATTAACATGAAATCACTTTTTGAAGTCGGTGCTAAACAAACTATATAAGCGAGCGTACCCGCCAATCTTACTAAGTAAAATCCGTCGAGTTTAATTCATAAAATGTATATGCTTGGCATCGACTTCAAAAGTGATTTCATGAAAAAATTTCTTCGTTTAGTTGTAACTAAATTAGATTATTATTTTATACCTTTTAGTGTATGTTATTTTATTTTTGAGTTTTATTATTTTATTTCTTCCATTCAATTTTTTTGAAGTCGGTTATATTAGTTCATTTTGAAATTAATATATGTTTGTTAAGAGTATTATTTTTATTTAGTTTCAGAGATGCTATCATAATTAATAAGCATACAAAGCCTGGTAGTTAGTTTTCTAATACTGTGGTTTTATAAAAAATGTAGATAATGTTTTTATTACAAAACATGAATTAGCAAATTGTGTTATTTTTTATTATTTTTTAAATTAAATTTAGCCGTATGAAGAGAAAGTACTTCAGGCCAGATCATTTATTCTCGGGTCTCTTTCCTGTTCCTGAATAAATGAAAGTAATGGAGAGAGGGAGAATTCAATGTAGGTACTACAAAATACAAAATATGAGCCACTTCTGTTCTGCGAATTTAACCACAGTTTATGATCTGTCAGAGGCCGCACATAAATATACATAAAGTCATATTTTTGGGTTGACAAAAAAAAATATACACATTCTATTTGTACTGGATCTCCAGGTTTTTATTTGACAGTTTTATTTTCACATAATTCAAAATTCAAATAATTAATAAATAAAGTAAAAAAAATTGTGATGGGTGCTGGAGGGGTGAAATTTCAAGTGAATAAATAAATAATTTTGATATATAATAGTTACATAGATACATATACGAGTATAATTAAAATCAAAACGTTCTGGGAGAATTTCGCTCTTTATCAATTATATTTTAAGAAAGTTGAAAGAATATTTCCTTTAATAAATGAGTGTAAATCATTAATGAGCCATACTTATTGTTATACAGGGTGATTCACGGTCAATGGCACGTTAGACGTTTATGGAAAACGGAACGCAGGATTTTTCTGAAAATCTAGCACTTTACATTTTCTTACCTGTTCTATCGATCTAAAATATTTTCAGCATTGCGACGTTTCGGCTTCCATCGAAAAGTTGTAGCAACTTTATTTTTTTTAATGGAACATCCCGTATATTAACACGTTTTAAAACCGCCCTTTTATTAAAATACTTTTTTGTTAATTTTGTCCTATACCTATCTCTATCGGTTTTCGAGATAAAAAATAATTTGTGTTAAATATGGTCCAAAACATGGTAATAATTAAACTTAAATAAATTAGTGCTCTCAATTCATGAAAAGTTTATATTTTGGTGGTAGTTTAGACACACTCGAAGTATTTAATTTACGCCAAAAAATCGACTCCATATTATACAGGGCGTGCTAAGATTACTACTATTTCCGTAATTCATAAAAGGGGTTAAAAGTTAGTTAAAAATAGGAATCTTAGCACGCCCTGTATAATATGGAGTCGATTTTTCGGCGTAAATTAAATACTTCGAGTGTGTCTAAACTAACACCAAAATATAAACTTTAAATGAATTGAGAGCACTAATTTATTTAAGTTTAATTAGGCCCATGTTTTGGACTATATTTAACACAAATTATTTTTTATCTCGAAAACCGATAAAGATAGGTTTAGGACAATATTAACAAAAAAGTATTTTAATAAAAGGGCGGTTCTAAAAACGTGTTAATATACGGGGGTGTTTCATTTAAAATAATAAAGTTGCTAAGACTTTTCGATAACAGCCGAAACGTCGCAATGCTGAACATATTTTAGATCGATAGAACAGGTAAGAAAATGTAAGGTGCTAAATTTTCAGAAAAATCCTGCGTTCCGTTTTCCATAAACGTCTAACGTGCCATCGACCGTGAATCACCCTGTTTCTTATATTAATTTTTAAAATTGTTTTTCAAATTTGTTAAGTTTCCATAGATAAAGTGAGAAATTCTCCCGAAAGAAAAGTTTTTTTATAAAAGATTTGTATTTATTTATATGTATTTATACAACAATTAATACATTTTTATAATATATTTAAATAAATACTACATAGTAAGAATAGCTATGTAATGAGGAATTTATTGATTACATGATATGGAATTGGTATTTAATAGAGTAAAGAAAAAAGAGAGATGAATAGATACATTCCATTTTCTAATATTAATTATATTTATTTATTTATTTATTATTTATTATTATTTTTTTGCTATATGTTTATTGATCGCATATTATATAATACAATACATATTGCCATTTGTTGGTTGTTTTGAAATATGTTGATTCTATGTCGTTTTTGGAACAATTATAAGATATGAAAGATTTCAATTTGCCTATGGTAATAGATTCAAATTCTCTTAGAAAATCATAAGATGGTGTCATCTATTAAATCCGATGTAAGAAATATTTCCAATTATATGTCATGGGGTTGTTTTTCACCCCTTCGGGAATCGAACCCGAGTGCCAGTAACAACAATCCGCGTTTACATATGTCAGAGAGGTTCGCACCTCGCAGGTGAGCTAGATGGCCCGATTGCTGTTACTGGCACTCGGGTTCGATTCCCGAAGGGGTGAAAAACAACCCCCTGACATATAATTAAAAATATTCCATTCCATCGGATTTAATAGATGACACCATCTTATGATTTTCTAAAAAAATTATAAGAAATGTAACTAAAGAGAAAAAAATAAGAATATCTAATTTCGAGAAAATGTTTCTATTTTTTGAATAGTTTTTAAAGTAAAAGGCATGTTTATTGATCGCATATTATACAATACATATATGGTATAGTCGAAGATAAAATTCGAAGAAAAAGTTAAACCTTTTTCAATTTTTAGAAGTATTAATTTTTTAGCTTAAACCATTAGAATTAGGAGATGTTAAATTAGTTTATCACGAAATTTAGAGAAGTACCCAGTTTTTAAAAAAAACTTAATTTTTTTTTCAAAGAGGTTAATTAATGCGATTCACGTATTTTCTTCAAATGAGACTTTTTATGTCTTCATCAGGGGGTTGGTTCTCCTCCTAGACTCCCCCGTTATTCAAAACTATTCTTAGGATTTAGATTTTGAAAGTAACCTCCATGTCGAATTTCAAGACATTGGTTTCACTCGTACTTTACATACATTTTATGTATAACATGTAATTGTGAAGAAACAAGATGAAAACGTGATTATGGAAATACTTTTTACTTTACCATACAGTGTATGGTCAAGTATTGTAATCGTGAATGAAAAAAGTGGGTTTTTTCCTTCTTTTTTTCAAAATATCTCAAAAATCGCTTAAACTATTTTGATTAAAAAAATTGAGCAAAACCAAGGCATTTCGCTCTGCAAAAAAGCAGTAATAAGTGAACATGGAAAAAATTATATTTTTCGAGATAATAATTATTTTGTCAAAATGTCTGTTACTCTGGTTGTCTGGTTGGGTGTCTGTTAGTCTGTGCGTTACCAAATTTTTGTGGACGAGCTAGCTCAAAAACTAGTGTGAATATCAAAACCCAATTTCACACGTAGTTTTGGTCCATTGAGATTAAGAGCTGATTAGATTTTAGTGCATATCGACCCAAAATTAAGGGAGGTGGAGGGGGGGTTAAAAATTAAAAATCTAGGCCGTTTATGTAAACTCAACCAAATTTTGTATACATAATCAGTGGACTCCCAGAAGTCTAAAAATGCAAAAACTAACCGGCCAGAAGGAGGGGGGGGGGGTTTGTAGGGTCAAAAAATGAAAATCTTGGCCATTTTCCAAACTCAACTAAATTTTGTATACATAATAAGTGGGACCCCAGAAGTCCAAAAATGCAAAAACTTACCCCCATCCCCTATATGATTATAAATAATTTAAGGGACCAGTTTGTATGGTAAATTCAAGTAGATGGCCACATCAGAACACGTCAGCTTACTTTAACTCTTTTCCCTTTATGATTCGAATTTTTGAAAAACCATTCTCACGAAGCATCTTCCTCCTAAAGGCAATCTTCTTGACAAATTTCAACTTTCTGAAAAATTGAATTTTTAGATTTTTTTTCTTTCTGTTTTTAAATTTTGAATTTTTAAAAATCTTTTTTAACCTCCATTAACGACCTAAAGGCAACCTTCAAGCCAAATTCCAGCTTTCTAGTCCCAGTAGTCTCTCAAGTTTTTAGAGAAATTTTTTTCTTTGTTTTGCTTCTTTATAATTTAAATTTTTACCATAAACGTCCAAAAAATAACATTCATGACAAATTTCAAGTTATTTTACTTTTTTTTTTTTTTTGTAATTATATTGATGCAAGAAGTTTCGTCAAAATGTTAAAACCTTTGTAGTCTGTGGTGGGTCCTTGTATTGTGAAAAAAAGAAGAAATCTCAGGGTTTAGGTCGGAGTTGAAGGTATCTGTGGATGCGGGTCTTGAAACTCTGAAGGTTATATTATGTAGTCAAGAAAATGGACTGGGACAACGAGTTCCAGTCTCTAGAAGTCATAGGGATAAATGATTGGCGAATTTTTCAGTTTAAAAGGTGTAAAGGAGTTCACGATTAATCAATAATAGGTGGTATTTGGATTTTATGTATATACATGTAAATTATTATTGATTCTTGCTTTCTTTAGAACGAAATATTATGCTTTCTCAATACATTTAAAACTATTTACTCTCATAGATTAAATATTAACTATTACTTATCTAATATCTTATTAATTTTTTTGTATTTGTATGAAACGGAATGGTAAAAAAGAAAAAAGAAGAATTTTTTTCTTATTTCATCTCAAGAGATTTAAAAGAGTTACTAAATGATTTCTTAATGAATGAAAAGTTTCTTTTAATTTGAAAATGTTAATAATTAAAAAGCCTTTTAAAGTTGAGTAAGAAGAGAATTCATTAAAGGGGCTCGATTCTTCTTTATGATTTACCAAGGAGGTGCTTAGGGGGGTTAACCCTCCCCACCCCAGAAATGAATGAAAATGTTTACCTACAACTTGTTTTTACTGGATTAGCTCTTATGTCTATTAATGGCCAAATTGAAATCTCAGATGTAATAAGCAAATTCGTAAGAAAAAATACATACACGTACAACGTACATATTTATACTAGTTATATAAATATATATATGTATACTAGCTGCAAGGCCCGCCTTCGGCGGCCCTCTTACAAGCCAGGGGACACACCCCCTGGACCCCAACCCGCGAACCCCACCCTCACACTCCACCCCCCGGAAACACACCTAGCACTCCCGCACCATGCACCCGTGCCCACACCACCACACCAACACTCCATCCTGCACCCCCCCCCCCACCTCGGAACTACACCCCCGTACCACCCAACTACGCCACTGGACACTCACCTGAACCCCCCACTCCACCAAACCTGCACCCCCAGTGCCCTCCACCCCCGCCTAGCCCCCTGAACCCAACCCCCAAATACGCCCCCTGGACCTCCTGATCCACCCCTGCACCATCTACTCCGCTTTACTCCTTCACCCCACACTCATTCCACCCCGCGCACCCCATGCTCTAACCCACCCCCCACTCCACCCCCGCACCCAGTTTTTTCATTTCTAGTCTTCTAGTGACCCACAGATTATGTATAAAAAATTTGGTTGAATTTGGTCCAAGAGAAAGAATTTTCATTTTTTGGCCCTCCCCCCCCCCATTTTGGGTGGTTAGTTTTTGCATTTCTAGCTCTCTGGAGGCCCACAGATTATGTATACAAAATTTGGTTGAGTTTGCTCCAAGGGCAAGAATTTACATATTTTTCACCCCCCCCTTTTTGGGTGTTTTTTTTAAACATAAGTTGTCAGAAATTACATCCTCTACAACTTTGCTCATTATAAAATTTGCCGTAGAGTTAATAGTTTAGGAGTTATTTGATAATTTTAATGGCCAAATTGAAATCTCAGATGTAATAAGCAAATTCGTAAACTCCACCCCCCCGAAACACACCCAGCATTTTCGTGCCCCCCCCCCCCCCCCCCCAAAGGGACCATAATTTCTGGCTTTATGTCCTAAATCCGATTTTCAAATATTTAGCGCCAGTTGTATGTCGGTTGGTAAACTCGTTTTAAACGTTTACAGAGTGTAAAACCTTAAAATTCACCTTGTGCCCTGTGGGATGGCCAATCAGATGACAGGCTCTTTCATCTGATTGGCTATCCCACCGGGCAAAAAGTGAATTTTAAGGTTTTACCCTTTGTAAACGTTTAAAAAGAGTTTACGAACCGACATACAACTGGCCCTAAGAGCATCGATTCCTTCCACTTAGAAGATACAAAATTAAATTAAATTTTTTCATCTCTGAGATACAAGCACTCAAAGAGTCAGGACCCAGACAGCCCATTGCAATACTCTCCACTATATTCTATGAATATAAATGTGAAAGTAAAAAAAAAATATAAATAAATATACCCTATATTCTAGTATACATATTTTCTAATATTTATAAAAAAAAATTTCAAGAAAAATAATTTTTCGTAAATACATTAAACTCCCGATTATCCGTTTGCGGTTTATCCGGTTTGCGGATTATCCTTGAATGAATTTATTTAAAAAAAAAAAAAAAAAAAAATTATTATATGTTCTAATGTATTTTTTAAATATTTGCTCGCTTTCATGTTTACGGATCCTATAAGCATCCTGAATTCTGTTGACACTTTGTTGGAGTTCATCGACCAATGGGAATTCGAGTATAACGACATAATAGCAAATACTGTATATATTATATATCAATACGAGACAGCCTGTCAAAATAATTGGCATCATGAAAACTGTGCACTCTAGCGGTATGCAGTTCACGCATATTTAGCGCATATAGCTCATACTCTCATAGGAGAAAACAGAGGCAATCTAACGTGAAGTTCTTTTAACCTTGGGGCTAATCTTGGGATTATAATTTTGTCTTTTTCATCAAATTCTTCAATATATTTCTGTGAATAATTTTCTTCAACATTCCTAAATGCATACTTTTTAAAATTATTTTTGACAGATTTTAGTAAATGGGTAGGGTCATGGAAAAACATATATTGTTTTCGTTTAATGTTATAGTAACTGGCGACCGAGCGATGCCTTTCGGCCTTTCTAGCCATAAGCCAATTTACGATACTACTTATTATTTTTTTTTAATTTGTCTCTACCCCGGGGTCAGATTTTAGCCGGATGCCTCGAGTCGGATTCGAACCCGGGGCCACTTTGTTAGCAGGTTGGCACGCTAACCCCTAGACTAGCCCCTCATTTTTTTTTTAATTAAATAACAATTTGTCGAGTTTTATAATTAATTAAATTTGCATATTCTAATATATAATAATATTTGTGGGATTTAAAATTGATTTATATTCAATTAAATTGTCAATTTTTAATATATATAATGATCTTTTTGCGGGATTTAAAATTAAAAAAACAATTATTTATTAAAAGGAAATCGTATAAAAATGTAATTATACATTTTTATCGAGACAACCGCCTGTGAATAATTATTTCAATTAACAAAAAACCCATCAAAAACAACTTAGATGAAGATGAGAATGTGAGAATTATCTTGGATAATCGGGAATAAAAAGGGTAACATTATATCTAATAATACTAATTTTAATAAAATGAAAGATTAAAAAGTTATTAACAATTAAAATTTTAAATGGCCGCCATTTTGAAAGTTTTCAATATAAAATTTAGGTACTTTTTTAAATATTAAATAATGTAGTTAAGTGCATGAGTACCAAATTTCATAAAGATATCTACATACGTTCTCAAGATAGACGTTTTTCTTAAAAAAAAAATGACGGCCAGACAGAAAACATAGCGTTTTTGGAACTATGTTTATTGTAACTTTTCATCTAATTTTAATGTGGGGAATCACGACCTGAAGTCTTGGAACCCTTTTTCTAAACACCCTAGCGGAGAAATTAATTAATCATTAATAATATTAGCTTGTCAAGTTGAATTTACCAATTCAGTGGTATTTCTCTGTGCCCCAAATAGCACCTTTGTGGTGATTAACTTTGTATGGTTTAACTTTGGTTGTGTTTTTGGTGGTAGATTGATTAAATTACTAGGAGGGAGTCAAGGTGAATAACTTAACAGAGAGTTCCTATATGGTGAAAAACAAGGGGTGATCCGCGATTGGAAGTGGGTGTACACCTCTTTGGAAGTATTTTGGAAGTACTTGGAAATATTTGAAAGTGCTTGGAAATATTCAGAAGTACTTGGGAATATTTGGAAGTGCTTGGAAATATTTGAAAGTGTTTGGAAATATTCAGAAGTACTTGGGAATATTTGGAAGTGCTTGGAAATATTCAGAAGTACTTCGGAATATTTGGAAGTACTTGAAAATATTTGGAAGTGGTTGGAAATATTTGGAAGTACTTGGAAATATTTGAAAGTGCTTGAAAATATTTGGAAGTACTTGGGAATATTTGAAAATACTTGAAAATATTTGGAAGTACTTGGAAATATTTGGAAGTACTTGGGAATGTTTGGAAGTACTTGGAAATATTTGGAAGTACTTGGAAATATTTGAAAGTGCTTGGAAATATTCAGAAGTACTTGGGAATATTTGGAAGTACTTGGAAATATTTGGAAGTGGTTGGAAATATTTGGAAGTACTTGGAAATATTTGGAAGTACTTGGAAATATTTGGAAGTACTTGGAAATATTTGGAAGTACTTGGAAATATTCAGAAGTACTTGGGAATATTTGGAAGTACATGGAAATATTTGGAAGTGCTTGGAAATATTTGAAAGTGTTTGGAAATATTCAGAAGTACTTGGGAATATTTGGAAGTGCTTGGAAATATTCAGAAGTACTTGGGAATATTTGGAAGTACTTGAAAATATTTGGAAGTGGTTGGAAATATTTGGAAGTACTTGGAAATATTTGAAAGTGCTTGAAAATATTTGGAAGTACTTGGGAATATTTGAAAATACTTGAAAATATTTGGAAGTACTTGGAAATATTTGGAAGTACTTGGGAATGTTTGGAAGTACTTGGAAATATTTGGAAGTACTTGGAAATATTTGAAAGTGCTTGGAAATATTCAGAAGTACTTGGGAATATTTGGAAGTACTTGAAAATATTTGGAAGTGGTTGGAAATATTTGGAAGTACTTGGAAATATTTGGAAGTACTTGGAAATATTTGGAAGTACTTGGAAATATTTGGAAGTACTTGGAAATATTCAGAAGTACTTGGGAATATTTGGAAGTACATGGAAATATTTGGAAGTGCTTGGAAATATTTGGAAGTACTTGGAAATATTTGGAAGTACAAGTGGAAGTAGGTGTACAGCATATTAGGTCGCGGTTCACCCCTCCCTCGGTAAAAAAATAATGATAAATATTTTTTCGGATCTCCCATCTTGAAAAAATCCTGGGTACGGCCCTAGACAGCAAACGCACCTTCTCTACTATATGTCGTTCCTCTTGGGAAATAATACAGATAAAAAAAGGAAAAAAAATCGGAAGTTTTTATTTATTCGGATTCGAGTGAAAGTTTTGGTTGAGTTCGCTGTGAGTGTGTGTGTGTGTGTGTGTGAGTGAGTGAGTGAGTGTTGAATAGGATTTGCTGTTTAGAGTAGAGGTTGCTTCGTGTCTGCTGCCCCTTTCCCTTTCCGGATGCTGGAAGAAAGAAAGTGGAAATCGACATTCACGTCGTCATAAGATCCACTGCATAAGCACATCGTCCTCATCCATCAAATCTTATCAACTTAGAAAAAAGGAGGATTGGAGGGGGAAATAGTAACCACTCTAAACAATCACAAACAACACACACACATTTTCAAATCATAATACAAAAAAATAAAACCGATTTCAAAAAAATTAAATGCAACAAATAAAATAATAAGAACTCAAAAATAAAATAAAATAATTATCTAATTTAGTTAGAACTAAACGACGAAATATTAACATGAAATCACTTTTTGAAGTCGCTGCCAAACATATAAATTTTATGAATCGAACTCGACGGATCTTACTTAGTACGTTAGTTTAGTAAGCTGGCTTTATATAGTTTGTTTAGCACCGACTTCAAAAAGCGATTTCATGTCAATATATCGTCGTTTAGTTGTAACTAAATTAGAAAATTATTTTTTACCTTTTAGTGCATTTTATTTTATTTTTGAGTTCTTATTATTTTACTTGTTGCATTTGATTTTTTGAAGTCGGTTTTATTTTTTTTATAAAAATTATTTTTATTTTTCTCATTTTAGTGATGTTATTAATACTGACTTAAGATAATATCTTGCATGCATCTCGCAAGAGAAAGCGTCCGGCGAATGAATCAGAAAATGATAATAAAATTCTATTCATAAATAGATAAATTCTCTCTGGTTTTAAATGAACATTTTTTTATAAAAGATTTTATTTATTATTATTTCGATTATTTGCTCATAAGAATCGGAGATTTCCGTTATTTTGTCATTGATCATATCATCAGAACTTGACCAAATTAATATGGGACCACCCCTAAGGAACCACCTTTCAGACAAAAAAAGAATCATCAAAATTCTCGATGAACATACATAAAAATGAATAAATAAGTTGGGTATCTTGACTACCTTGGATCTATACTGATCCAAACGCAGAAAGAATCATTAAAATCGGTTAATAAACATATATTGGGTAAACATACATAACAAAAAAGGTCCAATACCAATGAAATTTATATGGTACCAATTGGAAACTATACTTAACAAAATGCAAAAAAAAATCATTAAAATCTGTTCACAATTGGCGAAGAAATCAGGTAACATAGATACAAAAAAAAAAAAATCGTCCGAATTGAGAACCTCCTCCTTTTTTGAAGTCCGTTAAAAAGATTCGAATTAATTTAAATATCTACACTAGGGTGGAATGAAAAAACTAAAATAAAAAATTTGAATCGGGCGTATGCGGAAAAGTTGCCAAATACAAAGTCTATTTATAATATTAAATCTCAGGTAAATGAAATTATATCTTAAGGTGTCCCTTCAAGTGTGTATTGCGCCGGCTTGTCGCAAATGCACTTTTGACGCTGACTGGTGATTTCTCTCTGAAAACCAGCGAAAAAATGCGGCGTGGTCAATAAAAATGCCCATTGCACAAGCTGGAAATAATTTTAATCGACGTTAAGCATTTCAAATAAGGTTATATGAGTTTTCGACGCTTTCTGGCTGGTGCTAAATTTTTGAGGGACTAAAATCTACGAAAATTGTGGACTTGTTTCATATTTTGCTTATAACCCGAAAATCATGCGTCCTACAGAAAATTTTACGCTTCAGCCGTTTAGCAACAATCGAACGTCAAAATAGGCAATTTTAACCAATTTTTACCAAAGTGAATTATTTATTTATTTATTTATTATTTTCAACGGCTAAATGTCTTATAAATTATGCTCATTAGGTGGTCACAAGAAACATCTCTTCAAATTTTTGCGGCGCTGATCCCAAGAATTGTTACCAATTGGCTAAAAAACGAGATTGGCAATCTCAATTGGACAACGGTAACACGTGCCGCAATGAGGTTGAAAAAATTGCAGTTTTTCATTCATAAAATGAAAACCACTCATCCTAGAAACGGGATTCTTGTCTCATTTTCTAAAAAAATTTGTTCTCTTGAAGTTTTACTTGAGCAACTTTTTTGTTAAGACTTTTAGATTTGAAGATATCCAGAATTTTCCAAGGCAGGACATGATCCGACCTTATTGCGGCACGGGTTACCATTGTCCAATTAAGATGAAACTTTGCCAATCTCATTTTTTAGCCAATTGGCAACTATGAGGTCAGCACCAAAATTCAAAAGGTGGTTTCTTGTGATCATATAATGAGAATAATTCACTTTTACGCAAAGTTGCTAAAACTTGCCTATACTTGACGATAGATCGTGGTTAAACGGCTCAACTGATTTTAACTTTTCAGTAAGTTATTCAACGCGAAATTCTATGCTCTTTCATTTTGGCAAGAGTAAAATTTTCCGTAAGACTCATGGTTTTCTTGTTTTAAGCAAAAATCTGAAAAAAGTTCCAAATTTTCGTGGTGGCAAAGGGGCACCTTAAGATTGCATCGTAGGAAGTTCAAATTTCACACACATGATTACACTTATAGGTGGCAACTTTTCCGCATACGGCCTAATAAATTAAGCAAAAAATATTGGGGAGAGGACTTTTTCGCTCCACCCTAGTCTACACCTTTTCCATGTGTATTTCAGAAAATCCCAATTCTATTTCAGAACGATCTTTTCGTGCGTACCTTCGGCACGCCCTCGAAGCTCGCCCCTCCGGGCTGGTGCCCTGGCGGGCCGCGTCTCGGTCCAAAAATTTTATTCCTCTTAAAAAACCACACTCCAAATGTATACCTGTAAACTCCCGAAAATACATACTCTCTTAAAAGTTTCGCCTCATTTTCGTCCTGACACAGCTACAGAAATGAGAATCTAGATATAAATCTGGGAGTATTTCTTATTTCTATAATCTACAGCATTGTGATATTTTTGTGTGGAAATATGTAGATTTATTTAAATAAGTGGGATCGTGTGAGGAGGAGAATTATATTTTATCATTTTTTTAAATTTGGGATCGATAATCGATATAAGGCTCCAAATATTTAAAAGAGATCAGGTGTTGTTTGTATGACAGGCTGCTCCAGTATTGCCATGAGAAACTCGGGCGTGCGCTCTTTCTGTGTGCAAAGAAAAGCAAATTGAATATTTAATTTTTGAGTGGTGAGGGAGGCGGGGAGGCGGAATAATTATCAATATATTTAATGTTTCTTAATTTAAAATCAATTGGAGTCTTTCATTTCAAAATTCGAGTCCAAATTACGATTATATTTTAAATTTGCCGCAAATATGCCGACGGCGCTCCCTGTCGGTGGCATTACGTCAGCGTTGCGGCAAATTAATCTGGACTAATCTATTTAGTATTCTCATTTGAACACAGTAAACTCCCGATTATCCAAGAGAATGGTGGGGAGAGGCGGCACCGATAATCCGAACTATAATTATTTATTTCTAAAATACAACATATTATACATTTCTAAGGGAGACAATTACCATGTTTAATGCTCATTACAGGGGTCGAAGTGTTACCATCTACCGTGAAAAGATTTTAAACGATGCTTTGTTATCTTGTGCACTTAAACATTTCGATAGAAGCCTTTGGACGTTTCAAAAAGACTCGGCACCATCTCATAAAGTCCGTGAAACCCAACGTTTTTTACAAGAAAAAGTTCCCATAAATTAAATCCAAATATTTCGGAAACTTTAGTTTTCCTTCTTCAATGGACCACCACTCAATCATCGTATCTGCCCCGTCTCCAAAATTATTCGAATACAGAGCTCGAGAGTGAGCTCACAATTTATCATTTTATTCTGGATTTAAATTAATACTTTACTAATGAACTAATATATTTTTTTTTTCACTGATTGTTTTTACAAAAATTTGACATTGAGATTGATGATTCAGTCAGGTCAAAGCCATCAGTGTCAATGTCTTATTTTTATCAAAACAACCAGATAGATAAAAGCACAGCAACACGTGGTCGGGTCAGCTATTATCTATATAAATTTAGACGCTCCCCGCCAGGGGCTAGGGGACGCCGGGCCGAAGGCCTGGGCGTCAGCTAGTATATATATATATATATATAGGTAGGTATATATCAGTGGCAGTTGGTAGCTTTTCAGCCAGGGGATGTTGTCCAAAAAATACCCTTCATTTTTTTAAATTTTCGCTTTTTTCCAAATTATAGGAATCGAATTTACCATTAGATTTTTTAAAAATATAGTATATTTTGTGACCTTGGCCCCAAACGGATACTGCTTTGTGTGAGTGAGGGTAGAAGTCAGAAATTAAATCTTATGAGATAAACTCCACAGTCCTTGAAATGGAAATCGACCAACTTGCACGATGAACCAGCAGCCTATCCTATAAGAAAATCTTAAATTTCTCTTAATTCTATTGCTAGAAGCAAGTTATGACTTGTCTATAGCGCTCTTAGTTATTTTTGATCTTATAATATATTGAGAGTTCATAGAAATGGATTCCAGAAATTCTCGAATAATCATTATTTATTTATTTTTTGTTCCTCAGCGAGAACAATTTTTATTCGATTAAAACTCGTCTGAACTTGTCTTTGACATGCTTAAACTGGAAAATACACCAGGCAGGTACTTAAAACCTTCTATCGGCACCCTTTTCGGAAAAATCATTCATTTTAATTGCCTCTTGAAACTATGTAACAATTTTATTTCAATTGAAAGTGTTTAAAACTGCTGTGGAGAGAGGAAGGAAGCTTCATTGACCCCTTGAAACCCTGAAGAAGGAGGGAAGAATCCTCAGAAACTTCGGTTTGAAAGGAAAGTAGGAACGATTCCAATAAATTACACCTTATTTGGATATGTGCTATTTTTTTCTTTTCTCGCTACCCCTGGAATGCCTTCCATTCCATTCAATTAAAAGTTCTACAAGTCCGTCTCTCTCCAGAGAATATTTCGTTGAAAATTTTATTTCAATATACTTTTCAAAACAAAAAAATGTTTTTTATAGAAGTGTTTGAAGTAATGGATAATAATTTGAAAATTTAAACATCATCTTTATGAATATATGAAATTTTAGAGATTCGCCGCATCCACAGAATCCATGGACCTCACGCCAATGGAATATATATTTCTAGAGAATCCTTTTCTCGAAAACGGCTCTAACAATTTCAAAGAAAATCACGGGTTGGGGAGCTTTTGGATCGACGATTCGATCTGCCAGTTTACCATCTTTGGGTATCTTTTATAAGCTCGGACGTGTGATCGGGAAATTGCATGATAATCAGCGTATAAAACTCTACTGGAATCAGAGGCGTAGGTTCTGCCCCCCCTCCCAAGAGCAGGTCTCATGGGATGAGTAACGGCAACGACAGTTAAAACTAACCGTAATTAAATATATTTCATATGTTTTATCAAGAATTATGTTTTTTTTTAATTTCTTAGAGTACCTTTTTAGTCCAGTTAAATTGTTCTCTAAAGGGACCCTTTTGGGTAGTTTTGATTTCTTGATGCTATATGTTTTGTGGTGTGCTGAATCCGAATCTGAGGTTCTCCAACAACATTTCGTGACGGAACATTGTCAAAAATGCAAAAAAAATGTAAAAAATCTAATTTTTTGGCGGTTTTTTGCTTATAACTCGAAAACTGTCAATTTTTAGTAAATAACCTTCCTTTTCAAAATGAAAGTTCACAAAATTTCCTACAAAGGATATGATACGAATTCTCAAAAGTGTCATGGAAAATGTAATAAAATATTAAAAAAGTGGCCCAAGTAATCATACAAGTCAAAAAAAATTTCCTAGAGAATGAGATAGGAATCAAGTTTCTAGGATGAGTGGTTTTTTTTTTTATGAAAAACTGCGATTTTTTGCAAAAAATTGCAGGTTTTTCAAAAATTCAACCTCATTGCGGCACGGGTTACCATTATCCAATTAAGATGAAAATCTTTTTGAATTGTATCAAATTTAATCTAGTTTAAAAATGTATAGAGTGGTCTTTGCCGAAAACGTGCTCTTTCATGGTCAAAATGGGAAAAAAATCGAAAAAAGTGCGAGTTTTTGGGATTTGCGGAAACAGAAAAAATACGCCAATTTTCAACTAGCGCTTGAGCCCGAACGGTTGGTCGGAGAAAAAACCTAAATGATGAAATTTGTATAAAATTTTATGAACTTTTATTTTGAATAGGAAGGTTATTTACGGAAAAGTTGATAGTTTTTGAGTTATAAGCAAACCCAACCCGCCACAAAAAATGAGTGTTTTACCTTTTTTTGCATTTTTGACAATGTTCCGTCAAGAAATTTTGTTAACAAACTTCAGATTCGGATTCAGCACACCCGAAAACATAAAAGATCGAAGAAATTACAACTACCCCAAAACTTTACAGGTAAAAACACACTTTAACTGGACTATTTGTTTTAATAAAAAAAATTCCCACTAAATAGTTTTCTTTCTGGATTAACCCCCCCCCCCTATGAAAATTTTCTGGCTATGCCACTGACTGGAATCCATTGTTATGTATACAGGGATAAATTTTTGTTTACTTTTTGTCGAGCAGTGTAATCATCATAGTAAAGTGATAGCATTTTATAATTATATCTAATCTATTTGAAATCCAGATTTTATTAACCGACTTCAAAAAAGGAGGAGGTTCTCAAGTCGACTGAATTTTTTTTATGTTCCTATGTTACCTGATATCTTCGCCAATTGTGAGCCGATTTTGATGATTTTTTTGCACTGGGTTCAGTCTAGTTTCCGATTAGTCCCGTTTTTTTTTCATTGGTATTGGACCTTTTTTGCTATGTTTGTTTAAGCATAACTTCTTTGTTCATGAACCGATTTCGATGATTCTTTTTATATTGGAAAGAGGGTAGTTAAGATACCTAACTATTTATTTATTTATTCATTTTTATGTATGTTCAGCGATAATTTTTCGCCACGTGGACCGATTTCGATGATTCTTTTTTTATCGGAAAGGTGGTTTCTTAGGGGTGGTCCCATATTAATTTGGTCAAGTTCTGATCATATGATCAATGACGAATTAACGTAAATATCCAATTCTTTTGAGCAAATAATCGAAATTATAATAAATAAAATCTTTTATAAAGAATTCAATCTTAAAACGTTCATTTAAAACCCGCAAACGTTTCTAGAGAATTTTTATATTTATAAATTTAATTTTATTATCATTTTCTGATTCATTCGCCCGACCCTTTCTCTTACGAGATGCATGAATGGTATTATATTAAGTCACTATTAATAACATCACTTAAAAGAGAAAAACAAAAATAATTTTTATAATAAAAAAACGACTTCAAAAAATTAAATGCAACAAATAAAATAATAAAACTCAAAAAATAAAATAAAATGCACTAAAAGGTATAAAATAATAATCTAATTTAGTTACAACTAAACGACTAAATATTTACATGGAATCACTTTTTGAAGTCGGTGCTAAACAAACTATATAAGCGAGCGTACCCGCCAATCGTACTAAATAAAATCCGTCGAGTTTGATTCATAAAATGTATATGTTTGGAACCGATTTCAAAAGTTTATTTCATGTAAATATTTCGTCGTTTAGTGGTAACTAAATTAGATAATTATTTTATACCTTTTAGTGCATTTTATTTTATTTTTGAGTTTTATTATTTTATTTGTTGCATTTAATTGTTTTGAAGTCGGTTTTTTTTTTTTTATAAAAATTATTTTATATTTACCTGGATATAAGCACTAAAAGGTTCGCCGCCTCTGGTCTATCTGGCTATAACTAAAACCCGACTTGTAAGCAGCAGCTACAAGCGAAGCCCAAATTCAATAGATTCCAGTGACTTTTTTTGATCTGTCTACCGCAGGCAATTTGTTTCTTGATCAGATATGAAGCCATGAAGAATGAACGTATTGACTGAATCCGCTTTGAGATTTGCGCTCATGTCAATGTCATTCTCAAGAAGAAGAAGAAGAATTGATTTCTCCTCCTCTTTCTCTTTTTTAGTGAATACCGGCTGTCGGGGCTATTTGCTTTCTTCGAGACGTATACAAGTCATGAACAGAGAGGGTGGAAAAAGATCCCCTCGCTTTGGACTTCCTCTTTTATATCTCAGCCGTAATTCCTATCTATATCTCTATATCTATATCTATCGGTATCCATCCCTTTCCCTTTGAATGTTTTTTTTATTTTGATATAAATTTTAGTTCGTAAGCAAGCAGGTTAGGTAATCTCTTACTTATGACTTTGTCAACAAAATGAAATTGTTTTTTGTACGCGAAATTCAATCATAAAACATTTTTATTTTTCTATAAACATAAAACAAAACAAAAAGAACAATCATTTATTTAGTTCAGTATTTGGTAATACATAGAAAATCGAAAAATCTCAATTGATGACAAACCTACAAGCTTATTATATCAAAAGTGGCGTAAATAACGCATCCGCAGGGGGTGAAGGGATTTGAGGAGTCAAAAAATTATGTTAGCAGTTTGAGTGGGGCGCACCCAAAGGGTTAACAGGGGGCGCAGGTGATTTAAAAAACCTCACTGCGAAGTGTGCAAAAATACATTTTTTCGAGATAATACTTTAACGAAATTATATTTTTTAATCTCCATATAACATATTCATTTAAATATTCGTGGAAATTACATTTTATTTCCCAAAAAAAACTGATAGGGGGAGGGAGGAGGCTTTGTAAAATGTTCTTCCCTTGTCTAATATTTCAAAAATTATTATTATTATTATTATCATGTTTATTTTTATTTTTGTTTATACAAAGTTGCCCTGGTATTATACAATATTTTCAAAGGAATCTTTAGTAGCACAATGTTTCAAACTATATAGCAATTACATAGTGCCTATATAGATTTCGAGAATCTATATAGGCACTGTATAGTTACTGTATAGTTTGAAACATTGTGCTGCTAGGGATGTAATGTAAGTCCGGCTTTATGGATGGAAATCAATGCGTGACACTGGGTTATTATTATTATTATTTATTTATTTTAATTATATTTTTAATCTCGATATAAAATAATCATTTATATAAAAGTATAATTTTCGTGTTAATAAAATTTTATTTTCTTATCAAAAAATAGCCCATGGGGAAAGAGGTCCCCTGAATGTAAAAATTTTCTCTATTTAAAAACAGTGAAGAAAATTGATATTTTTTTTTTTTAGATATTTTAACGAAAATATATTTGTCATCTCTATATAAAATAATAATAATAATAATATTATTGTTAACATTGTTTGTCTGAAGATGGCTACAATAGCCCAAACGTTAGAGGGAGTTCATAAATAAAAAGAATAAACGAAAGCTGAACGTCTCTTATTTAAACCCTTACTAAATTAATAAAACTACAGCTATAAAGAACCAATAAAATATATAAAATAATCATATAAATTAAAGTTTAATTTTTAAAATATAAGTGTTCTGAGAAAAGGCCCCACCTAATTTTTTCGTGAGGAAGGTGCAGGTGACCTTATAAATAGTTAAGCCAATGTATAACAAAAACAAAAGAATCACATTTTTTACTTTACCATACAGGGTATGGTCAAATATTGTAATCGTGCATGAAAAAAGTGTTTTTTTCCTTCTTTATTTCGGAATATTTCAAAAACCGTTGAAACTATTTTGATTAAAAAAAATTGAGCGAAACCATGGCATTTCACTCTACAAAAAAGCTTTAATAAGTGAACATCGAAAAAATTATATTTTTCGAGATAATAATTGTTTTGTCAAAATGTCTGTTAGTCTGGTTGTCTGTGCGTTACCAAATTTTTGATGACGAGCTAGTTCAAAAACTAGTTTGAATATCGAAACCAAATTTCACACGTAGTTTTGGTCCATTGATTTTTCGTTTATTGGGCCACGCAGGTGGGGGCCTCCACTAACAAGAAATATTTACATTATCGGGTGAATTTAATTACAGGATTATTTACATGATTATAGGAATATTAACATAATATATTTACAAAAAAAATTTCTTTTTTCTTTTTTTTCTTTTTTTATATACAATTTCTATCGCATGGCGATTTCCCTATAAGTTCTCCTGTTGAAGCTGTAAAAGTTCATTAATGAACCCCTCATCGCCCTGAAGGTCATATCGTATAAAGTTCTCTGAGAAATTCCCAGGGCGACAAGGGGAGGCACCGCTTTATGCCACCACACTCCCTTCCACGAGAGTGTGATGGCTTCAACTCTCACAGAACCCGAGCCCACCCCAAACCTTGCCGCAATGTTGCTCACCAGACTGGAGTTGCCCTTATAATAATTGATTTTGTTTCTGTGGGCAACCCCCAGTCCGAGGAGCGCTGACACTATCTGAACATCCAGAACCCACACCGTCCCCGACCCGTCCTTCGCCACGATGTCTGGCTTCCTGTTTCCGGCCGAGCTCTGATATAAATATTCGAGCTCGATCCGCATTCCCTTTTTAATAAGTTCATCAGCCAGACGTCTCACCACCGCATCATGCCTCCTGAGCCTTCCATCGTGCGTCCTCCCACACGACTGGAGAATATGCCCTGTCGTCTCAGTTTTTCTACACCCGGCCCTACACATGGGTGGACCCTCCGGCCGCCTTCCCCTACTTGTTCTAACGGCCGAAGGAAGAGACCCCGACCTAAGTCTACATAGTTCAATAAAGATATTGTTCTTAATCGGGTCCGGGTGCATCATAAAATTATATGAGGGCTTTGCCCCCGCGCACACTCTCCAGATCCCTCCCGTCGACGCTGCTAAGTGCAAGTTCTCGCGCCAGTACTCACCAACCCCCTCCACCCCGCCGAACTTACGGAGGACCCGTTCTTGCCCATGCCAATCTCCTGGTGCACGTGGAGACTCGGCTGCCACCCTGGCAGCTGGGTAATCTGATGTTCGCATTTTGTTAAGCCTCATTGTGCACCAGGAGAGGTAGCAAAGAACCCAGTGGACTGCAGGCCCGAGCCCGCCATCCCTAATTTTGGAATGAAAATAACCCAAAGGGGTGTCACGGGGAGTTTTAAGATCGATCTTACAAAAGATCGAACCTTCTGTCGGCCGCTGACAATTGACCGGACTGAACCCCCTCCGAGAACGAGAGGGTGAATAGATGAGGGTATTATATGGTTTCGCACTATCTCCAGCTTCTGTGAGGCCTTTAGTGGAGCAGCCCTCACCTCTCCAGCAGTGGTCCCACCGACCACCCCGAGGTGACAATGCCCGAGCTGTCGAGGCGGACTCCAAGATAGGGAAAGGAGTCGCCCACCCCCAAGGGAGTCAGGCGTCCACCATCCACCCTGAAGTCGAAGTCTGTACAGACACGGATTAAGAGCTGATTAGATTCTGGCATATCAACCCAAAATTAAGGGGGGTGAAGGGGGTTAAAAATTAAAAATCTAAGCCATTTGAGCAAACTCAACCAAATTTTGTATACATAATCAGAGGGACCCCAGAAGTATAAAAATGCAAAAACTAACCCCCTACATGATTATAAATAATTTTAGGGGCCAGGTTGTATGGTAAAGTCAAGTGGATGGCCACATCAGAACACGTCAGCTTATTTAAATTTAAATAAACTCCTCTCAAGCTTCAAATAGAAAAACTTGAACATACATTTAAGGTATAATGAAATCATAGTAGAAATGGTTACTGAAGGTTATATAAAAAATAGCTAATAGGATGTGTTTGCATAAAAATTATTCTATATATCGTGCTAAAATATTTGTACTTTCAATTTTTAGAATGATATTTAGATAGATAAGTATAGTTTGTTAAGAGTAACAGAGTTGTTGATTCATAAGAAGAAATTGATGCAATTGTCCTCTGCTTGAAGTGTAAATAAACAAATACAAATTTTATAAAACAATCTTTAAACGTTTAATTAGACCAAAAAACAACAACATTGTTTTATAAAAGATTTGTATTTATTTTAATCATATAACAATCTCTATTATTTAACCGACTTCAAAATAGGAGGAGGTTCTCAATTCAACCAATTTTTTTTGTGTGTCTATGTTACCTGATATCTTTGCCATTTGTGAACAGATTTTGATTATTTTTTTTGCAATGGGTTCAGTCTAGTTTCCGATTGGTCTCTTTTTTTAATTGGTATTGGACCTTTTTTGATGTTTGTTCAGACATAACTTCTTTGTTTATGAACCGATTTCGATGATTCTTGTTAAATTTGAAAGAGGATACCTAAGGGTGGTCTCATATTAATTTGGACAAGTTCTGATGATATGATCAATGACGAATTAACGTAAATTTCCAATTCTTATGAGCAAATAATCGAAATTATAATAAATAAAATCTTTTATAAAAAAATCAATCTTAAAACGTTCATTTAAAACCTGCAAACGTTTCTATAGAATTTCTATATTTATGAATTTAATTTTATTAACATTTTCTGATTCATTCGCCCGACGCTTTCTCTTACGAGATCCACACAAAATATTATATTAAGTCACTATTAATAACATCACAAAAAAGAGAAAAATAAAAATAATTTTTATAAAAAAAAAATAAAACCGATTTTAAAAAATTTAAATGCAACAAATAAAATAATAAGAACTCAAAAATCAAATAAAATGCACTAAAAGGTATAAAATAATTATCTAATTTAGTTACAAATAAACGATGAAATATTTACATGAAATCACTTTTTGAAGTCGGTACTAAACAAACTATATAAGCGAGAGCGTACCTGCCAATCGTACTAAGTATGATCCGTCGAGTTCGATTCATAAAATGTATATGTTTGGCACCGACTTCAAAAAGTGATTTCATGTAAATATTTCATCGTTTATTTGTAACTAAATTAGATAATTATTTTTTACCTTTTAGTGCATTTTATTTTATTTTTTGAGTTCTAATTATTTTATTTGTTGACATTTATTTTTTTTGAAATGGGTTTTATTTTATTTTTTAATAAAAATTAATTTTCTTATATAATACTAGCAGCGAGGCTTCGCCTTCGGCGGCCTTCTTGCTAGTCATTGGGGTACGCCCCCTGGACCCGCACCCCCCGGGCCACGTATGTATGTGTAAATTAGTGTATGGGTCAGATTATAGCCAGTCAAATATTTGCAGTAATTCGGGCCTGAACCCGAGCTAGCTTGATTAGAAGGCATATTCTATTCTATAACCACTTGGCCAACCTGACTCCAGCCTTGTAATAAATATATTATATTCGTTATTTCGAATTGAACATTTTACAAATCAAATTGAACATTTAAAAATAAAATAATAATAATAAAAAGTTCAATTTGAAGTGAAAAACCTATACAGGACTTTTCCATATCAAATTTAGCATTTTAAAAATAAAAATCAGACTTGTTCAAATCAAATTCAGAATTTCTATAAAACCATGCATAATTTTCATATTAAATTATAGCTTTTTACCTGAAAACGTTTCCTGAGAGTACAAAATGACAATCTTGAAACGTTTTAGTTGATGAGCCGAAAATTGGTACACAAATATCTTAGAAAGCTCCAAATTCTAGCTTTTTACCTGAAAACGTTTCCTGAGATTACAAAATGCTAATCTTGAAAGGTTTTAGTTAATAAGCCGAAAATTGGTACTCAAATATCTAACAATGCACCAAATTTTAGTTTTTTACCTGAAAACGGTTCCTGAGAGTTTAATTAAATTAAAACATTTGCTTAACTATAACTTTTTTCTATTTTTTCAACTGTTTATTAATAAATTCTAAATTTGATTTGAAAAAGTCTGATTTTTAACCGACTTCAAAAAAGGAGGAGGTTCTCTATTCAACTGAATTTTTTTTTTGTGACTTTGTTACCTCATATCTCCGCCAATTGTGAACCGATTTTGAAAAAAAAATATGCGTTGGGTTCAGTCTACCTTCCGATTGAGTCCCATTTTTTTTCATAGGTATTAGACCTTTTTTTGTTAGGTTTGTTCAGGCCTAACTTCTTTGTTTATGAACCGATTTCGATGATTCCTTTTTTATTGGAAAGGGGGTATCTTAGGAATGATGCCATATTAATTTGGTCAAGTTCTGATGATATGATCACTATTAATAACATCACTAAAAGAGAGAAAATAAAAATAATTTATAAGAAAAAATAATACCGACTTCAAAAAATATTAAATGCAACAAATAAATTACACTAAAAGGTATAAAATAATTATTATCTTATTTAGTTACAACTAAACTACGAAATTTTAAGATGAAATTACTTTTTGAAGTCGGTGCCAAACATATACCTTTTATGAATCGCACTCGACAGATCTTACTTAAATTTGAAAGAGGATACCTAAGGGGTGGTCTCATATTAATTTGACAGTTCTGATGATATGATCAATGACGAATTAACGTAAATCTCCAATTCTTATGACCAAATATTCGAAATTATAATAAATAAAATCTTTAAAAAAAATTAAATTATTATTTAAACCCGCAAACGTTTCGGAGAATTTCTATATTTTTAATTGAATTTATTATTATTTTCTAATTCATTCGCCCGACCTTTCTTACGAGATGCATGCAAGGTATTATATTAAGTCACTATATATCACTAAAGAAAAATAAAATATTTTATAAAAAAAAATCAACTGCAACAAATAAAATAATAATAACTTAAAAATCAAATAAAATGCAGTAAAGAATAAAATAATTATCTTTAAACGACGAAATTTTAACAAAATTTTTGGTCGGTGGCAAACATATACATTTTATGAATCAACTCGACTTACTTAGTACGTTTGGCGGGTACGCTCGCTTATAGGTATAGTTTGTTTTGGCACCAACTTCAAAAAAGTAATTTCATCTTAATATTTCGTAGTTTAGTTGTAACTAAATAAGATAATAATTATTTTATACCTTTTAGTGTATTTTATTTGTTACATCTAATTTTTTTGAAGTCGGTTTTATTTTTCTTAAAAATTATACATTTTTAAAACTTGAATTTGATATGGAAAAGTTCGCATTTGATTTTTAAAATCCTGCATTTGATATGGAAAAGTCCGAATTTGAAGTAAAAAACCTATATAAACAAATAAACACGAATGGTTCCCTCAAGAGGGGGTCCAAATGCACCCGTGGGTACAGGGTCCGAATTTTCAATCGGGGGCTATATAAACAGTTAAAGACGTATATGATTATTTGCATCATGCAGATGACAACCTCAATGATTTGTCCTTATATAAATTTTAAAATTGTATGTCCTTTAGTTTACTAGCTACAATGATTATACTAGCCTCACTAATAGCGTTCCGTTTTACTTTTGAAAAAAATCTTAAAATAAAAATGAACTCAATTTTTCGATGAAAAATTCAAAATTTTAATTTTTAATGCTATCATTTATCACTGACTTTTAATTAAGTAAAAGTAAAAGTAGTTAATATTGGTTTTAAAAGACCTCAAAAAGTGTATTTTCTAGGAAGGCCATGACAAATGGTTTTCCTTATTATAGGAGAATGAAAGTGAAACGGATAAAAAAATTCGATAAGCAAATTTCAACCTGGCCTAGAGGTTAGAGGAATGGCTAGTTTAGGAACAAAGTGCTTGGAGGCTTTGCAAAGGATCAAAAAGAATTCAACGTGACCAATTATTTTGCCAAATTTTTATAGATATGTCCCTGAAGTAAATTTTTTTTTATAGTAATGCTAGAAGGCGTTCACTTAGTATGCTAGGCCTGTCTAGTGTAGTGAGTAAGAAATAAATTAAAACAAAAACTTTTAGTCTAGAAGGGTTTTGATCAATCTTTCCATCAATCACATTGGACAACTCTCAGCTAGCTTCCAACACTCGAAACTATCCTACGAATGAGTATTTATCAAACGATTGAACGGTTGATTTGAGCGCGCGTCAATGATTGACTCAATCTGTTTGATCAAAAGATTGACCGTCTAGGGCAGCCCGTCCAACTTTATGGCTTATACGGGCCACATTTGAAGAAAAAACAAATGTTTCGGCTTTCGAATAAAATATTATAATTCTTGAAGGAGACAATAAAAGAGTGTGTCTTCTGCTGGAATTATAAATTTTATTTATTTATAACGATAATTCCAGCAGAAGACACACTCTTTTATTGCTCTCCTTCAATATATAAAAACTTTTGCTACTCTTGGCATAAAAACCTCCAATATTATAATTCTATTGATATTTGTTATTCAAAAATAAGCTGACGTGTTCTGATGTGGCCATCCACTTGACTTTACCATAGAATCTGGCCCCTCACTTATATTTAATATTTAATAAAATTGTTTATAATCATGTGGGGGGGTTAGTTTTTGCATTTTTAGACTCCTGGGGGCCCACTGATTATGTATACAAAATTTGGTTGAGTTTGCTCAAATGGCCTAGATTTTTAATTTTTAACCCTCCCCCCCTCCACTCCCATTAATTTTGGGTCGATATGCACCAAAATCTGATCAGCTCTTAATTTCAATGGACCAAAACTACGTGTGAAATTTAGTTTAGATATTCAAACTAGTTTTTGAGCTAGCTCGTCCACAAAAATTTGGTAACGCACAGACTCTCGGACACCCAACCAGACAACCGGACAGACTAACTAACTAACAGACATTTTGACAAAACAATCATTATCTCTAAAAATATAATGTTTTCGATGTTTACTTATTAGAGCTTTTTTGTAGAGCGAAATGCCATGGTTTCGCTCAATTTTTTTAATCAAAATAGTTTCAGCCGTTTTTGAGATATTTCGAAAAAAAGAAGGAAAAAAAACACTTTTTTCATGCACGATTACAATACTTGACCATACCCTGTATATGGTAAAGTAACAAATAGTTAATACCATAATATAGAAATAAGAACTTTATTATTTTTTTAGCTCATAGTGAGCTTCTAATTTTACTTTTCGTAAATTTTTCACTTGAAAATAGATTCTCGTATATGTAAATACATACTTACAAAAAGTGATATTATGTATTAGTATTTGATTATATTTTTTCCTGGCTAGATAATGAATATAAAATTCTATTAGAGACAATATTCGATTTTTCTTTGAGATCGCTATCTAATTGTTGTTCTAGAACATTCAATCAGAAAGTTTGAAAGTAGAAAATTTATTTCTAATGAAAATGGAGTCGAAAATAGAACAAAATGATGATTAATTTTTCGGTAATCTTGGAACTTAGTTCCAGATTCAAAATTTAAAATAAGAACTTTTATTTTTCGAAAACTTCACAGTAGATTTTCAGATTTCTTATTTTAGAGAAAAAAATTATCATGCCAAATTGTTGTGTGTTTTCCATTATCTGCTCTAATATAAATCTCAATTAAATATTCCAGCGCCTTCCAATCGATCGCAGACCCCAAAGATCGAAAATAATTTTCTCTTAACCCGGGGCGCGACCACAACGAGGCCGTGTAAACATAATTATATACAAAGTTAAATTTATGGAACAAAGAAAAGATTATTTTTATTATAGACAAAAGGATCAGCCGTGGTTCGAACTCGGGATCTTCGCATGTGTACTGCGATGCTTTGTCATAAGAGCTTTAGCTCTCTTATCCTCTTAGCTTAGTGGATATAGGAGCTAAATCTCTTTATGACAAAGCATCGCAGTACACAAGCGGTTCGAACCACGGCTGACGATGTCTATAATAAAAATAATCTTTTCTTCGTTCCCTAAATTTAACTTTATAAATCTCAATGTTTAAAAAAATTTTGTCTTTATATTGGGCCCGGGTTGGACAGCCCTAGTTTAAATCGGATGGCATTAAATACGGATATGAGGAATGAAAATTTATTTTAGGTTAAAAATAAAATGAGAGAGTCTTCTGTTTTTTAAATAAAATAATTTTTAAATATTTCTAGAGACTATAGTTTCGAAGGCATTGCCTTCATCATCAGTCTATCACAAATATTTCAAATTAGTTACAAATTAAGATTTATACATTGAAAATTTTGAAAAAGACATTATATATTTTTCAAAATTTTCAGTGTATAAATCTTAATTTGTAACTAATTTGAAAATATTTGTGATGGAGCTGATGATGAAGGCAATGCCTTCGAAACTATAGTCTCTAGAAATAATTAAAAATTATTTTATTTAAAAAACAGAAGACTCTCTCATTTTATTTTTAACCTAAAATAAAAACAATTCTGTTACCATCGACAGTGAAATCTTTTATTCAACTAATGAAAATTTATTTTTTTAAAGGGTCACGTGGTCACGGATATAATAATCCCTGACTATCCATTATCTATTGACATGTTAGAACGTGCAAAGATCTAAAAGACAAGTCCTGACAAGTTTTAGTCCAGGAGAGAAATGATCAATTAATTGTGATTGTTCTAGAAAACTCCAATTTCTTGTCTCCTTGTACTAAAATGATAACTCCTTTAGAGTTGGTTAGTTAGTGTCTTAACATATAAATTACTGAAATAATAAATATTTTAGAAAATGAAAATATGAAAGGAAGGAATTTTTAAATATTCGAAACTAAATTTTTTTTTATCTTATACTATAGTTCGAGCATATAATTTTGCTTTTAGTCAATTTTATTCTTGAAAAAAGCTTTACGTGTTGTACAAATGTACATTCATATTTCGAAAAAGGAAATAAATATATCTCTACATATAAATCTCAATGTTTTAAGGAAATTTATTATTTTATGTTGGGCCACACTCATTGCAGTGCTGGGGCGCATCCGTCTCGCGGGCCACGAGTTGGACAGCCCTGGTCTAGGACCTCATTTATTTATTTTTTGCAAATCAAAAAAAAAAAAATGGATTAAAATTTTTTATCAAATGGACATTTTAGGGATGGTCAATGTGGGATCAAAAATATTTTTGTTTTGTTTTATAATGAGGTGTAAGAAATACCTTTCATAAGATATCTTTAGAATTAGGGATAATTAAAAAAAAAATTATTTCGATTTGATATGTCAGTGTGAAGGTGCTCTAAATAATAAAGTAATAATTCATTAATTCTTTAATGAATTCTTGTACGGATATCCTAATTTCTCATACTATCCCATCTATGTATGGGAAAGTAAAAAGAGAAAGAGTAGAAACGTTCAGGGAATCGAGCCAGATAACTAATTCCCAATTCAATTTTCTTTTGCAAATTCAATAGATTTTTTTTATTTTTTATAAGTAATATCATTTACTTTAACATTTTGCAGTTTTCCAACTGCAATTTCAAGTGTGAAATTTTTCCCCAAAAGAACTTTAAGAAGATTAGAATAATAGCACAACTTTATGAATTCCTTAAAGGGTCATATAATACAAATATTTTTAGAAAAAAAAATTTAGAAAGAAGAGGATTCATTAATAAATTAAATTTTTCATTCACAGATACAAAAGTCATTTGTTAGTTGTGTGTGTAAATTTTCAAACTTTAAAAAATCTTTGGCTTATTAAAGTCATTTCAATCTCAGTCGAAATTCTTACATGTGACAGGAATCGATTAGGGAGTCCTAATATTGAGAATTGCAAATAGCTTAATAAAATAAGCCAGTTTAAATTTATGATGATTATTATTTAGATTTAAATGACACATATCGGGAGATTTGGCCTTTTGAACTGGCCAAAAGTAATTTTTTTTTAAACTTACTCTAAGTAAAAAAAAAAAATAATCTAAAGCTAAATAACCAGTGGACATTAGGATAGCCATCCCCAATCCCTACGATTGACTTAAGAATCAGAAAACGAGTTCAAACTTTGGCTTGTTTTAATGAGTATAGTTATTTTATCTCCCACCAGAATCACTACTTTCTATAGTTAATAATCAATGATTTATACTTGAGTGTAGAGTGCAGTATGAGAACAGACTGTTGGCTTGGCTTTTGATAATAAATAGATTATATTAAGAGTTTGAAATTTTATTTAAATCACACATAATGAGTTGGAGTTGGTGGTGTTTCTTCTTCTTCAAGTACCATACTCGATTACGAGCGCCGGCGATTACTGTGGAGTGTATTCTCTCCATTGTAATTTTCCTGGAGAAATATTTTCCAGGGATGGTTTCCCATTAGTTGTGTTTCACAGTACGGAAATTAATAAAATAATTTGAATTAAAACATTTAGTTTTTATATCTCGATATATTTCGTGTGATTTAATTAATATTAATATATGTAAGATGTATGATTACATTAACAGAGTGGGCCGGGCCTAATCCCCCCCCCCCGTCCGAGCTGTTTTCCTCAGAGACTCGGCTATCTCCGCAGGCATTCGGCCGGCCACTGGTGGGGACCCTGGCCTATATAAGTCGTGTTTCTGGAAGGGGTGGTTGGTCGGGGATTGGGATGTGTAGAGTAAACATCTATATAAGATGAGTGGGTTAGTATTCTAGTATATATTTATAAAGATAGTCTTACATATAGTATAAAGGATATAAATAAGATTGTATATTATAATAAAGACTTCGGCCCGGAGTCACCTAGCCCCTGGCGTGGAGCGACTCGTTCAATTCAAATTAAAAAAAAATTCGCCTGCCGCCACCTCTCTGATAATATATGAACAAAATAATCAGTACCCACAAATACAGGTACATTAAGATTTATAATACATGTAGGATTTGTTTGAGACTATAGTTTCGAAGGCTTGGCCTTCATCATCAGTTTTATTTTAATTATAAATATTATTTTCCATGGGGTCAGTATCATATGGATATTGAAAATTTTTCTTCTTAGTTAGCAGACAAGCCAGTTAAAACATTAAATAATTTTTTGAGACACATTCTTTTTAAATACATGCATGCCTTTCTAACAAAGAAAGGAACAAACAGTGGAGGTGGTATATGTGTGTATGTTTATTTGCATCAAGCAGAGGACAACCTCTTTGTTCCTCTCTATGATTTTTTTGTAGTTATATTGTATTATTTGTTCGTGTTCAATAAATAATTATAATTATATAATAAATAATAAAAAATACTTGGTAGGTTTCACATTATCCAATAATTTTAAAAAATGTTTCACCAAGTACCAACACCAAATTCACTTAAAATCTATATAATTAATTATATGTGATTTAAAAAAAAATCCTACTCTTAATAAATTTAATCACAAAAATACAAGGTCTAACAGCTACATATCTACATTGTTAAAAAAATTGTAAATTTACTTTATGTTTACAATAGAAATAGATAGAAAATTTACATAATTAAAAAAAAAATACTATATAAGTTCTGAGAAATCGGATCATGTCCTGTCTTGGAAAATGCTGGATATCTTAAAATCTAAAACTTTTAACAAAAAATGGCTCAAGTAAACCTTCAAGCCAATAAAATTGCCTAAAAAATGAGATAAGATTCAAATTTCTAGGATATGTGGTTTTCATTTTATGAAAGAAAAACTTCAACCTCATTCTGCCACGGGTTACCGTTTTTAAATTAAGATGAAGCTTTGTCAATCTTATTTTTTAGCAAATTGGCAACTATTATGGAGGTCAGCACCGCAAAAATTCAAAGAGTGGTTTCTTGTGACCACCTAGTGAGCATAATTGACTTTTCCGCCAAGTTGACAAATTTTTATCCTCTTTCATTTTCGTAAGAGTAAAATTTTCTGTTGTTTTTGAGTTATAAGCGAAATATGAAAAAAGTCCAAAATTGTTGTGGTTTTTAGGCCTTTAGAACCAGCCAGGAACCGTCGCAAATTCATACAACTATTATTTGGAATGTCTAACCTCGATTAAAATTATCTACAGCTTGTGTATATTTATTGGCCGGCAAAAGTCTAATTTGCCTGGGTTATTAACTCATTGCAAAAATACAAAAATAAATTGTAATTTTACTTTTTTCTTGTATTAATTAAATAAATATTAGTAAAAAATATGTTGTAAGATTACAATGCTGGTATGTAATATTACTAAAAAGTTATGTTGCCGGACTTCTCATTTTTTATAGTAAAATTAGATAAGACATGTTTAACAGTGTAATGGATTATATTAAGATTATAATAATAGATTATATATGTATAATTACTAATTAGTTTACAAAATTGATTACTTAGACTGACACGGGATATATAATGGATAGACAAAACAATATTTAATATCTAGAATTTACGAACATGAATATTCAATTAGAACAAAAATTCCGAATGTATCATGATGCTAACCATTTAACTAGCCTGGTACACAATTTTGACTTTTCTAATCCCAAAATTTTAAATAAAGAGAGGAATTTCGAAAAAATAAAAATAAAAATAAATTTTAGAAATGATCGAAATTTTAAAAAACAAAATTTGAATCAACAAAAGATCAGATATGGATTATTTATCTAACATTTATTAAAAAATTTTAGAATATAATAATTTTTCCTAATAGTCCATGCAAATTACGTGAAAAAATGGCATAAACAGGAAATAATTTCCGCTAAGACTTTATTGCTGGAATACATTTATTGGTACTCCAATATTACTACCCTAAGTTTTCCCCCAAATCCGTGTCGTGGAAATTTTTCTACGCGCCTCAAAATGAGAAAATTTCGGAGTTTTTTCAGTTTTTCTTGAATAACTCTAAAACGGCTTATCAAATCAAAATGATATCCATTAGATTAAAGCTCTTTAAATTACGCGTAAAATGATAAAAATTTCATCTATTTAGGTTCAGGTACTAGCGCCTGTCAAAAAACAGTCCCAGGATCACTTTTGAATATCCCTAAAACTCGTACTTTTTTCGGTTTTTCCCAATTTTGACCATGAAGGAGCACGTTTTCGACAAAGATGATTCTATAAATTTTTAAACTCGATTAAATTTGCTACAATTTAAATAAAGTTTCATTCTAATTAGATAATGGTAACATGAGGTTGAAGTTTTGAAAAAATGCAATTTGATGATGGGTCAATCACCCGAAATATATCGAGAATTTAAAAACAAAACTCAAAATTATTTTATTTTTTCCTCACTGTGAAACACCACCAACTCCAATCTATTATAATTTAAAAATGTTTCCCTATAAACTCACACCGCGTCCCTTAAGTCTTATTCTTAAAATTCCATTG
>JALMQS010000774.1:117519-252788 GCA_024734495.1 Forficula auricularia | reverse complement strand
TTACACGACAGAACAACAGAATCATCAAATTAAATT
This sequence comes from Forficula auricularia, assembly GCA_024734495.1. NCBI lineage: Eukaryota > Metazoa > Arthropoda > Insecta > Dermaptera > Forficulidae > Forficula > Forficula auricularia. Next base: position 252,752 of record JALMQS010000774.1, on the reverse strand, counting down.
GTAATACTAATGTACAAAGTACTATTTAATCTAAAAGCCTTAGTAAAACGAAATATTTTTTCTTAGTATAATTTTTTAATGTTTATTTTCAATAATAAAATTAACATAACAGGAAATTCAAAGGACAAATAGATACAAACAAAAAATAACAAACATATAATTAACACGTTTTTTGTTTATCATAATATAATAGTAAAGGTGATTAATTTAATAGAAATTTATCATAAAATGTGTCTTCTGTTTGGTGTAAATTGATATTCATAATAAAAGCACACTAAGTGCGTTTAGGACCGAGGGTTCTAAACCTTATATTTTTCAAAATATTTGAGTAAACCAGGCCGGAATCCAAAACACCTGGAAATGTTTTTACTCCCTCTGTAAACTTCTCAGTTCAAAAGTGCTGAATTGTCCGTGGAAGATACTTTTATATAAAACCATAATCCGTCGCTGTGCCATGTAAAGACGCGGGGGATTGGCCATTGACAAAGCATGACGAAGATTTGAGAGAAAAATACTCAGAGCAATCTTTGGACCAGTTTTCGACATGGCGGCGGCCATTTACAAAATTCCGTCCAACTTGGAAATCCATGGTTTATACTACAAACTAGACATTGTCTGGCTCATTAAGATCAGCTGACTGGGCATGTTTTGAAAACAGAGGAATATCTCTAAATCGAGTATGTGTGGATGAGATCACCTTAAGGAGGTCCTTTCGCTCCAGTTGAGTCAAAAGAAGGGTAGTATCTAATATTTGATAAAACAAGTTAAAAATACAAATGAAAAATAATAGAATTAAAAAATAAATAGTATGAAAGCTGTAAATGTTTGAAATAAAAACAATTATAAAAATAATTAAATACAAAAGTTAGTTTGATTTATTCAAATCAGCTGATAATAACTCTTGTATGATTTGGCAATGAGTTGTATTAATACTGTTTATGCTTACATCCAAACATAGCATTTAAGTGATTTTTTAAACTAAATATCTCAGTAAATTTGACAGTCAATAATATATTTTATTGCAAAAAAGAATGTTTCAAAAATCTAATTTTTAGTTTTTTAACTTTATCTATTTAACTAATAGTAGTATAATTCAAGGGAAAGTGTCAAGATCTTAATTTTCCATAAGACTCTAAGAAAATGTTTAAATTAAAAAAAAAATTATTTTCAAAAATTTACACGCTAATGTGTGATTGAAACTTCACCAAAACATAGATAGAGACTTAAACTTTTATAAAAATTAAGTTATAATTATAATCTAATAGTTTTTATTTAACATTGGCGGCGAAAGGCCCACCTTAAGGAAGAAGACCTCTCGGGCGTCCTAGACTTGAAGAAACAGAGTCATCCGGGATTTAGTAGTCATCGGGGCTACAAATTTCGAAAATACAGCTCTAGACCGGACCGCGTTGCAGTCGAGACCCATTTGAGGCTGTAGAGCCACCTAGTAGAAATAGTAACTTGAGAAATTTCTTTTTATTTGGAGAGAATGAAAGAATTCGTAGGTTTTTTTTCATATTTATAGCTAAGCCATTTATTAACGCCGATATACCGGGTGAATTTTTTATTTTGAGACAGTCTTATAGCTCAAAACAGTGCATTATATGAAAAGAAGTTTAAAATAAAAGTTTATTTATATCATGAGGGAACCTAAACTACGTTATTGTTTGTGGACCTAGAGAACAAACTTTCAAGGATATTTCAAGGTCAAGTTCTGTTTTTTAAATGGAAACCAAAAAAACTGAACAACTTTCATAAGAACTATTTTTTATATATCAAATAAAAAAATTAAATCAATTAGATTTCAAAAAAAATCCCAATAATAATTATTCTTAACAATTATTCAACTTAATTATCAAATAATAATGATTAAATATTTCATTATTAAATAAATAATTTAATAATTTTGCGACACTGTTCTGTAGCATTCCAGAGTGTATCGTAAGTCTTCTTGATGAAACATATGTCTTCAACAAAAAATGCTCCATTTTTATTATGGTAATACTACAATATAACTATCTACTTGATTGACACGAGAAATGAACTTTTAAGCTCAAAAATTTTAAATAATTCTATTAAGTAGAAAATAATTTCTTAAATCTGTGTGTAATTAAGTTTTAAGATCATTATAAACACTTATTTTCATTTTTGTGATTTTTCAATTTAATAATTATTTATTTAATAATTAAAATTTGATTTTTTTTTGAGATCTAATTGATTTAATTTTTTTTTATTTGACGTCGTTTAAAAAAATAGTTGTAATGAAAGTAGTTGTTTTTTTTTTTGTAAATTTAGGCTATGAAAGAAAAATATAGGTTTTCATTTAAAAAAAGAACTTGACCTTGAAATAACCTTGAAAGCTTGTTCTACGTCAACAAACAATAGCGTAGTTTAGTTTTCCCCTTGATATAAATAAACTTTTATATGAAACTTTTTTTCATATAATGCACTGTTTTTAAGTAATAAGACTGTCTCAAGATAAACAAAACTCACCCGGTATATAGTAGATACAAAAACGATCAATTTGAGGTTCTCTTATAGCGTCATTTTAAAACGTAATAAATAAATTTAAGAAAATTAAACCTAATTCTACTTAAAGAGGTCTTTACAGTAACTCACATCCCATGTTAAAGGAATCCCTATAATCCAGTGCCTCTTAACCTTTTCAAAGTCAGGGAGAACTTTTGATTAAATGGAAAATTTGCGGAGCCCTTAAATTAATTAGCCAAAAAACAAATAAAAACAGCATACCTGATATTTATGTAACATCTGAATTAAAGAATTTATTTCTTATGTTATAAACCAACGGTCGGAAACTAGCGGGCCGCGCAAGGTCAAAAACTGGACCGGCAAATTTTTTTGAAAGTATAAATTACTCAAATAAATTATTTTAAAAATATTTTTCTGAAGATGAAATATATAATCACGGTTAGTTTGCCATAAGAAACGGTTTGTAGTTGCCATTACTCATTCCATGAGCCCTGTCCTTGGTGATTTTTGTATCTATAAAATTTCTGAAATCACTAGAGATAAAATTGTGAGAAAAAGTTGTTTTTTCTCTCCTTATCAACGACCAAAAATAATGAATTTGTTTTCTCCTGTATTTTGGAATATAATAAAATACAAAACCTTGGGTAGGTGAGAGTCTAGCTTGTATTTTCTAGCTTATTTATATCATGCTTTTATTATTAAACTGAGGAATCTACAATTTTCAAGCTCTTGAAAACAACAAGTAAAAAAACTCTTCCGTATTTACAATCTAGGTGATTTCGAGTAAGGTCGAATTTTTTGTGGGGTTAAAAATAAAAAATAATATTTATCATAGGATGTTTAAAGTATCCCTGTAAATATCTTCGTACATAGAATTTGGATATTTTTAATTCTTAATTTAACTAAAATGACGGTTCCAAAAGATTTTTATACCTATCGTCGTTCAGAAATGGCTTAACTTAAAATTATGAAAAAATTCCACAAACTCACTCATCCTTTTTTATCAACAAAAAATAAGAACAAATTTGATATCACAAGTATTTTAGAAGATAAAAGGTACAAAACTCTTTCGATTCCACTCGCACGGAGGACTTATTTGATGATTAGATTTAAACCGAGAATAATTTGAAATAATACTCGTTACGCCTTGAGGCAGGCTTCCAATACTCACAATAACTCAAGAATTAAAAGTCGTAGAAAGTTCGTACTAGTGTGGAAAATTTGCGTTTTCAATACGGATATATAATAAAATTTATAAAATTTGTTAAATTTTCTTAAGAAATGCTTCTTTTTATTATAACAAGTACAATTGGCAAAATATCGTAAGCGAACCTGCCTTCCGGGCGAACCTAGTATATTGAATTCAAGCAAAAATATACATTTTTTACTCAATTTATTGAAAAATGTCTGGAACGTGGAGAAAAAGCATTTTCAACCATGATTTTTTATGTCTATTGGCTTGGATTCCGATTCCCACGAGATAACTAAAGAATGAAAATTCGTAGAAAGTTCCCTCTAGTGCTAATTTTTTTTATTTCCAATGAGGAAAATTATTATTAGATTTAGGACGCTCTAGCTACACATCTTAAAAAATGCAATATTATTCAAAAAATATCATTGAATGTTTTGCATTAATCACCAAAACTGCACCGAGTCATGAAAAAGTTTCACTTTTTCCTCCACTTATTTTATATAACTAGCTGACGCTTCGGCCTTCGGCCCGGCGTCACCTAGGCCCTGGCATAGAGCGTCTCGTTTTATGGTTAAAATTTATATTAGATAATAGTTGACCCGACCACGCGTTGCTGTGGACAAAGCTTTTTCTTTTTAATAAAATAAGAATAAAACAATATATTAAAAAAATGATAAATGATTATATATTGCTTACCTGTCAAAATTGATTTGATCAAAAATTTAAATATATTTAAAAAATAATAATAGTTTTGGAAATAAATTGAAAATGCAAATAATTATAGAATAGGTATTAAAACAGTAAATGAATTATATATTACTTGCAAAAAATAATATTGACAGTTGAAAGTTATTATTGGGCCATTTTGTTTGTTTGATTTTACCCCCCAGAGAGGGCGCTGGCATTGTTTCCTCGAAAAATTTTGCATGCCACAGGTGTGATATCTATAAAAACAATATATACAAAAACACTCGTGTATTTGAATGGAATGTTGTGTGAAAATTTCAAAGAAATCAGTGAAGAACTTTCGGAGATCCTTCAACGTATCACTTAAGAGTAACAGTACATTTTTATTTATATAAATTTAATGAGTGGAAAATAAAAATTTATATAAATTTAAAAAAAAAAACAATACCCCTTGTGCAGGTGTGAACTTGCCAATGAGAGGCTCGATCATGTGCTGTTTAGTATGATCTGAACAAAATGTGAACTCAAATGATGTAAAAACATGGAATTTCCAATAAATAGTGAATATCTCATCTATTGTTTGTGTGAGTTTCATGATAACATTGATATGGCTCTTCAAAGATTTATCTTAAGGGCGAGTGTAAATATCTAAAATTTAAGTTTTAAATTTGTATTATAGTTATTTAAATTGAAAGTTTTAGTGCCGAGAGTAGCAGAATTTTGACCATATCCCCTCCCCCAGTTTCATGAAAAGTAACCCCCCCCTAACTTTGTATCATCTTAACCTCATGAAAATTACCATCCCCCTTCCATCCCTCAGTATATTTTATTTACTTCTAAAGAATTAGAAGAGGTCTTTTATTACCTTTTGTTGAAGTTATCAAAATTTACCGTTATTATTTTTACCAAATAATGCTAATTTTACAAAAATTTTCAACCCCCTCCCCCCAGAATTCATTTGATGCACTCTGCTTCTTAGCCCCCCTATGAACAAAGTGTAGGTATATGGTATGTATTTTAATTGGAGAAAAAATATATAAATAAAGTAATTGAAGAAATGGTTAATTTTATAAAATAAAAGGTTTATTGAGTCACACATTAAATAAATAAATAGTGTAATTTTAGTCAATTAACATTATTTATTTGATAGATTTACTAATCAGTTTCAGTTGCCCCTGGTAGAGCATCTTCACTAGTACCATAAATTCAAGATTTAGAATTTGTCACTCTACATATCGTCGCCTTATAGTGTAAACCTGCTAATTCACATCAAGGAAACAGAGTAGAGAAAAACAAACAAAATTTAATATTGTTGTTATGGAAAGAAACTATTTTTCATATTTTTTTCTACAACTTACGATGGTAATTTTAAGTAGCAGTTTTACTTGGACGATGCTGCCTTTCTTTTTCTTTCGAACGGTATTAATATGTGATATATGATAAAAAATAGAGTTAGCAGGTTTACACTCTAAGGCGACGATATATAACTCATTCTAAATTTATTAACATGGATATTTCAACAATTTTCAATAAATAATTTATAATTATTTGTAAAAAATAATTTTTATAAAAAAAAAATAAAACCGACTTCAAAAAAATTAAATGCAACAAATAAAATAAAATCCACTAAAAGGTATAAAATAATTATCTTATTTAGTTACAACTAAACGACGAAATATTAACATGAAATTATTTTTTGAAGTCGGTGCCAAAACAAACTATACCTATAAGCGAGCGTACCCGCCAAACGTACTAAGTAAGATCCGTCGAGTGCGATTCATAAAATAAAGTAATTTCATGTTAATATTTCGTCGTTTAGTTGTAACTAAATAAGATAATAATTATTTTATACCTTTAAGTGTATTTTATTTTATTTTTAAGTTATTATTATTTTATTTGTTGCATTTAATTTTTTTGAAGTCGGTTTTATTTTATTTTTATTTTTCTCTTTTTAGTGATGCTATTAATAGTGACTTAATATAATACCTGAATGCATCTCGTAAGAGAAAGCGTCGGGCGAAATTAATCAGAAAATGATAATAAAATTGAATTCATAAATATAGAAATTCTCTAGAAACGTTTGCGGGTTTTAAATGAACGTTTTAAGAATGATTTTTTATAAAAGATTTTATTTATTATAATTTCGATTATTTGCTCATAAGAATTGGAAATTTACGTTAATTCTTCATTGATCATATCATCAGAACATGACCAAATTAATATGGAACCACCCTTAAGGTACCCTCTTTCCAATATAAAAAGAATCATCGAAACCGGTTCATAAACAAATAAGTTATGCCTAAAGAAACGTAGCAAAAAACGTCCAATACCAATGAAAAAAAACGGGACCAATCGGAAACTAGACTGAATCCAATGCAAAAAAAATAATCAAAATAGGTTCACAATTGGCGAAGATATCAGGTATCATAGACACAAAAAAAACCAGTAGAATTGAGAGCCTCCTCCTTTTTTTGAAGTCGGTTAAAAATGGAATCAATAGGAGATGATATTTAATTTTTATTATTATGTTAAAATTGCAAGAAGGGTAGTTTGAAGATATCGCGGCCCATAAAAATATTTGTGTGTGTGTTAATTTACCTTGTTAGTGTTAGTTTACTGTAGGGTCCACGATGCACGTGTCCCCGGCGGCGAGGATGACACTGACAGCTGAGAGCGAAAGTGGACCAGTGAAAGTGAACCGGCGAAAGTATGTATGGTCAGATGAGGATGGTTGGTTTCAGCAGCTGGCCACGGAGCAGACTGCGCTCCAAGCACCAAGCAGCCGCCAGACGACCGATCCGCCACTGCCCCTGTCCCCCCGGACCAGGAGGGGGCAGAATGCGCTCCTCGCGGCGCCCCCGTCGCGCTTTCCTTCCTTCCTTCCTCCAGGTGCAATATTTAGCCCGAGATTATTTCAGATAATCAAATTAGGTTCGATTAGCACCATCGCCTTAGATATTATTATCTTTATTTAGGACTGTCGATGGGTTCAATGGTTAACTGTCAATCTGGAGACGATCCTTCATCAGGAAATCCGAGCAGAAATTGCTTGACACAGATAATCTAGAGATTGGCTACAAATTGAACACAACCAAGTGTCTGCAACCACACTAGCAGCCTAATTTATATGGTGGCCTTTAGTCCAGCGACCGGCAAACCTTTGGATATTGCGGACCACACTAAATTCGCAATTGAAAATTATTTTCTGTACTTCCTGAAGACGGGTTGATAACCCGAAATATATATATTGAAAAAATTTACATCTTTTAATTTTTTTAATACGCTTTTATTAGTTTCACCTGAATGTTTGTTTGTATGTAACTGACTCGTTTAGGCTCGACTTATTTTTTCTGTTAAATTCCACAAGCATTTTTCTATAAAAATATTTGTTTACTTACTCAATTTGAATGAAATTATATGAAATGAGGGGATGGGATTGAATAATGGAATTTGAATAATTATCGGAAAAGAGGTTTTTTTCTTTAATTAGTTTTTTCCTCTTATTAAAAACAAGGACTAAAAGATGATCAAGGACACTCGATGGTGGAGAAGTAATCAGCTCAAAAACAATGTATGCAAGTTACGTTGTTTATAGCCTGGATTGAGTTTTTAAAAACAATCGTAGGATTTGTTTTTAAATTATTTTTATTTATAAACAACTTTTTTATTTTACAGTTGATTTATTACATGTGATTTATAATATTTGAATTATTCTAAGGGATTAAAATAAAACTTGAATAACTTATGGTTATTCTCTAAGGGGGAATAATTATTAGTTGGGTTGACCCGGCGAGGAAACGTTGTGTTCCTGCGTAATTATAATATTTTAAGCAGGGCAGGCAGAACGGCGTCTGAATCAAGCCTGTTATTTATCAATAGAGTAAGTGAAATGAGTAGGCTGCGCTAACTCAAGACAAGTCTCTTAATTAATGAATTTACTGAAGTTAATGATTAAGTTTGGGTTAAAATCCCGACAGAGAGCCGTATTGCTCCTGTGTGGAGAAATGAGTAGAGTAGGCTAGCTAACTCGGGTCAAGTCTGATTTGTTCATTGGGCAGAGGGCCCTTTTATAGTCTATATTCTGGGTGGTCAGCGGTTTTGATGATGTCATCGAAAGAGCTGAGGTTTCATATTTCAGGCATGTAACTTGCATAAATTCATGTAAAATAATTGGTTTAATAAAATTTATATAAAAAAAAAAAAAAAAAAAAATTAAATTATATAAAAATAAAAACATTTCATTCTATTTAATTCCGCAAACTTTTCAATATAAAATTAATTAAGACTAAAAAGTAAAAAAATAAATTATAATTTTAAAAAACTAAAAAACACGCTTTTTGTCAGTAATTCTCTAAAAAGTACAAAATAATGTAATAACCTAATAAACATAAAGTCAAAAAGCGTGGGGCGCAGAAGCATGTAGTTTTAATGAGGATTTTTGACTTTCAGTGGGCCACAGATTATGTATATATAGGTATATAAATAAATACGGTATAATTATCTTTTTTAATTAAATAACAATTTTTGAGTTCATCAATTAAATTGTCAAATTAATATTTGTGGGGATTTAAAACTCGATTTTTAATCAATTAATTTTTTTTTTATAAATTTTATTAAACCAATTTTTTTACATGAATTAATGTATACATTGTATTTGAGCTTCGACTCCGGAGATTACTTCTCCACCATCGAGTGTCCTTGATCATCTTTGTAGTCCTTGTTTTTAATAAGAGGAAAAAACTAATTAAATAAAAAACCTCTTCCGATAATTATTCAAATTCCATATTGTTTATCCTTTTCCTAATCAATTAATTTTTTTTTTAATTTTATTAAACCAATTATTTGACATTAATTAATGTAAACATTGTATTTGAGCTTCGACTCCGGAGATTACTTCTCCACCATCGAGTGTCCTTGATCATCTTTTTAGTCCTTGTTTTTAATAAGAGAAAAAACTAATTAAAGAAAAAAACCTCTTTTCCGATAATTATTCCAATTCCATAATTCTTCCAATCCCCTCGGACTCTAATCAATTAAATTGCCCAACTTTTAATATATAATAATAATTATAATGATCTTATTGTGGGATAAATAAAAAACCAATTATTTATTAAAAGGAAATTGAATAAAAATGTAAACAAACATTTTTATCGAGACAACCACCTGTGAATAATTATTTCAATTAACAAAAAACCCATCAAAAACAACTTAGCCGAAGATGAGACCGTGACAGATCGAATGTCCAACACAAAACCCTCCTAACCCGTGAATTTCATCCAAATCGTTAGAGCCGTTTTCGAGAACCCGTCCGGATATATATATATATATATATATATATATATATATATATATATATATATCCATATACAATTTTTGCTCGTTTAATATAATAAGATTTACTCTTTTATTAAAGATGTTTCACCTTGCACCAACACCACAATCTCTACTAATTATTGAAAATTTTGCTGACTGTTGCGTATCATCATCATTGAATATACAGTCCTAAGACTGGTTTGATTCAACCGCCCGTCCCGCCAGCTGTTTGACCTCTCTAAATGTCTGGCATCCCATATCTCCAATTATTTGGTTGAAATATTTTAATCTGGGCCTTCCCCTTTTGTTTCCCACCTCCCCCTCCAAGATATCCCTAAGCAGTCCCCCATGTCTCAGTGTGTGCCCCATCATCTGACCTCTTCTCCTTCTTCAGGCTCTTCCACAAGGTTCTTCTTTCTCCGATTCTTCCAAGAACTTCTTCATTTGTAATTTTATCCATCCATTTGATATTCATCATTCTTCTGTAGCACCACATTTCGAAAGCCTCTAATCTCTTTCTCTCCTCTTCTCTAATTGTCCAGGTTTCACACCCGTACATGGCTATGCTCCATACATATGTCTTCAATAGCATCTTCTTGTTTTCTAAGTTGATTGAGGAGGAGCATTGTAGTTTTTGTTTTAAATTAAACCCCATTTTTGCTTGGGCAATTCTTGATTTAATTTCGTTTTCGCTCCTCCCATCCCATGTTATTTTACTTCCTAGGTAGCGGAATTCCTTAACTCCTTCTAGGTTTTCTTGGTTAATTTTGATTCATTCCTGTCTCGTTTGTTCTTTTTTTGTAGATACTATGACCTTGGTTTTATTCTTGTATATTTTCATTTTGATTTCTTCTATTAGGATTTGGTTAATTCCATTCAGTGCGTCCTCTAATTCTTTTTGTTGCTTCCTAAAAAGGCAATGTCATCGGCAAATCTTAACATAACGATCTTTTGACCTTGGATTTCGATACCTGTATCAATTGCGTATAGCCCTTGATAACTGAAAGTTACTCAGGATTATGCTATACTATCGATAAAAAAATGGTTATCCATAGGTCTGTTTTTATATTAATTCTCCCGGGATTATAACGGGTAAGATCTCAACTAAACCAATCGCAATGTCAAAGGTTAAGGTAATTAAATAAAAGGTATACAAATGTATTTTAGAGAAAAGATTATAATTGTTTTGAATTATAATTTTTTTTCGGTTTATTTATAAAAATTATGCCTAGATGGCTTAAAGATATAACGAAATTAATGCTAATATAAAGTAATTTTGTAGCCATGGTTGTATCAATACACTACAACTTTATACCGGCATTATCAATTAGCTCTTGCTTAAGCCGTTCGTTGACGAAAAATTGTCAAATCATTATAAGGCATACCGAATTTTGAAAAAGTTTACACTTTTTTCATGAATTATAATTTTATTCTTCACTGTCCTTTTTAAAGCGGCGTGGCGTATTTTTTACTGGTCTACAAAGAAATTCAGGTATTATGGTATTTAAGCAGCAAATGTCAGAATGTCACACTAATTTGTAATATACTATATTTTTTACTATTTTTTTTGCTATCGTCAAATAAATGCAATTAAAATTATTAATATATAAATAAATATATATTTATCAGTAGCGAACGGTCCATGGATGCTGTGGATGCCGCGCATACCTAAAATTACAAACATTTAGGGTATTTTCATAAATATCTACTTCAAAATTTCAGAAGGATCTTTATATTTTCAAATTATTATCCGTTATTTCAAATATTTCTATAAAAAACATTTTTTTTTTTTGAAAAGTATATTGGTTATCGAAATTAAATAAAATTGTTGCATAGTTTCAAGGGGCAATTAAAATTAATGATTTTTCGGAAAAGGGTGCCAGTAGAAGGTTTGAAGTCCCTACCTGGTATATCTTCCAGTTCAAGCATGTCAAAGACAAGTTCAGACAGGTTTTTAGACGAATAAAAATTGTAAAACATATAGTTAGGGAGTTTTCCTAGGGGGCAGCTGATTAGCCAGCAGAAGGTTTCAATTTCCTTAATTCGATTAGAGATCAACTAACTTTTTAGTAGAATTGACATATTTTGAAAGTAAAGAAATAATTTAATGAGAAATACATCAGTGATGTCTTGTAATAATGGAGTTTTGATTTTTCTAAGGGATCAATGGGTTTTGTAGGGGGGGGCTACTCACAACCTCCCCCCCCACGTCCATGTTTATTAGTTACAGTAGTTCGTTAGCTCCTTATTATTTTGTTCAGGGAGAATAGTGTAAGCCAAATTGAAACATTTTTAATAAAATTAAAAATAAATTACTAGATAGTTTTACAAATAAAATGAATATTCCTTATGAGCTTATGAGAAAGACTCAATATATATGTATTTTGGGCCAAGATCACATTTCAGGAGTTTACGTTGTTTATGTAATAGTTACAATGTAAACTCCTAAAGATGGCCTCGTACGTGAAATAATTTATTTTAGTAAAAACGGGTTCTTACTAGTTAAAACGCGTTTCACTGAATACCTTTGTGGCAACTAGAATTTACTGATGTTGGTTGAGTTTGGTCCAAAGGTTTAGAATCTTCATTTTGACTTTTCGCCTCATTTTGAGTGTTTAAATTCAAAATTTTTTAAGCGAAAATTTCGAAAATTACATCCTCTACAACGTTGCTTCTAATTTTTGACATTTTCGTTTAGAAATTTTTTTTAATAAACACCTAAAATGAAGCGGAAGGCCAAAAATGAAGATTCTAGACCTTTGAACCAAACTCAACCAACATCAGTAAATTCTAGTTGCCACAAAGGTATGTAGGTTCAGTGCAAGGCGTTTTAACTAGTAAGAACCTGTTTTTACTTAAAAACGGGTTTTTACTGCAACATATATATTGAGTCTTGTTCATAAGAAATATTCATTTTATTTGTAAGCTTTTAAAATAATAGGGAACTAACTAACCACTGTAACTAATAAAATGTAATTTTGTATTTACCATATATAAGATAATGATTAAAGATAAAGAAACGATAATGAGAAATAATGTTTTATTTCCGTAACATCGCCTCATTATTCGTTAACATCCAGAAGATGTGGTTACAACCTGTCCATCGAATCGTGGTTGCATCACCTAACGCACCGAACGCGTTGTGGCTTTCCTTAATAACCACGACGAGAATTTCCAATTTCGTATTGTATGAATCAACAACTCTTCTAGTCTAGGAAAATATAAAATATTTTCAATCAAAACACTTCTGTGAAAAAACATGGATCAAAGCAGTGGCGGATTGGTTCGACAGCGGCCTAGGCCCCGTCCGATTGGCGCCATTTTTCCTTTATAGTAGTAATTATTATAATCAAACATCTAATTTAAGAATATTAAAATTATTTTATTTGGGGGGGGGGGGTTATTAATTTAGATATAATACCAAATTTCTTAAAATTAAACAATAACTAAATTATTTATGATTAATACTTATCACATAAACTTCTTTTTCTTGCTTTAGCTCGCGCGAAAATATCAATTATATCTGGTAATAATCAATTTTTGGACCAATTTTCTTTGTACTTTTAAAAATTTTGGACTAAAATAATACTGCGTTTTTTTTCAATTATTATAAAAACAATCGCTTTAGTGGGAATAAAGTAGAAAAAATAGCCCGAATTGTAAATATTTGTGTTGCTTTTATAACTAATAATCATTGTGAGAGGATTTTTTAAACATCTTGAAAATTAATATTTTACACCTTAGCTGCGAAAGCATAAATATTTTTGGTATTAAAATACAAACGAATGTTAGATTTTTATTATCATTCTATTAATAATATAAAAACAATTCTGTTTTAGAAATATAAATATAGTGTGTTTAAAAAAGATTTCGCGTCTCCGATATCAGTCGGCTGGTCGCCGCTGGAGGCGGCCGCGTACGCCTATATAAGAAATTATTCACCAGGGGTTGGTTGGTTGAGATTTGGGACGGGAAGACTCTACTTCAGTCCAGTTATACGCTTAGTTAAGCCCGTGGAGACCTGGACCTAGATGCAGAATTTTAGAGCCTGCAAAATTTAATGAACAATTAAAATTTAAAAAATCGATTTTTGCTTAATTTTGCTGCGATTTTATGAACAAATTTCAGTAAAGTATTTAAAATAATGATTAAATTGTTAAATAAAGATTTCTTAAGAAAGTTTTTATTTAACAATTTAATAATTATTTTAAATACTTTAATAAATTTTGTTCATACAATCGTAACAAAATTAAGCCAAATCGATTTTAAATTTTAATTGTTCATTAAATTTTGCAGGCTCTAAAATTTTGCCCTAGGTCCAGGTCTTACGGGCTTAACTAAGCGTATAACTGGACTGAAGTAGAGTCTTCCCGTCCCAAATCTCAACCAACCAACCCCTGGTGAATAATTTCTTATATAGGCGTACGCGGCCGCCTCCAGCGGCGACCAGCCGACTGCTATCGGAGACGCCCGAGTCCTCGGGGAGGGCGGGGGGGGGGGCATCGCCCACCTGAACAATGTAAAAAGTGTTTATCAAAGGATAGGATATGATCCGAATCTTGGAAGAAGCTGGATATCTATAAATCTAAGATTTTTAACAAAAAAAGTAGTTCAAGTAAACGTTCAAGTCAACAAAATTTCCTAGACAATGAGATAGGAATCAAGTTTCTAGGATGAGTGGTTTTACTTTTATGAAGGGAAAACTGTGATTTTTTTCAAAACTTCAATCTCATTGCGGGCGGCACGGGTTACCATTATCCAATTAAGATGAAACTTTGTTTCAATTGTAGCACATTTAATCTAGTTTAAAATATATATAGAATCGTCTTTGTGGAAAAATTGGTCTTAGATGATCAAAATGGGAAAAAATCGAAAAAATGTCCGAGTTTTAAGGATATTCAGAAGTGATCCCGGGGGCTGTTTTTTGGATCCTTATTAAAAATCAAACTACTGAACCAATTTTTCATTTTTTTAATCTACGTGAAATTTTTCCTCTTTAATTTACTATAGAACGGTTGTTTACAAAATATGAACTGTTTTCGAGTTATAATCAAAAAACTGGAAAGTCTGAAACTTTCGAGGTTTATCGGCCACCAAAAGTTGTCTACCACATTTTCGAGGTCGCAAACTTAGATTTGCATACCCACACCATACCAAACGATCCTAAAATAAAAAAAAATATTTTTTTGTAATTAATGTAAGCTGAACCAGTTTTTGGATCCTTTATTTACTGGGCTAGTTGGGTTCGACTTTTGAAGGAGCAGGCGATCCCTTCTTAAATGAAACAAATCATCTAATAAGATCTTTGATTCTCGATCATTATTATTGAATTATTGGTAATAGCTATAGTGAGGTTAGATTTAAAAAAAACCTATTTTTAAAAAATTGATGAGCTCACTCAGGTCCATCATGTTGGTAAGAGGCACCTATCTGCAAAAGAAATTTAGCGCCCTTTTAACCGACTTCAAAAAAGGAGGAGGTTCTCAATTCGACTGATTTTTTTTTTTTTTGTCTATGTTACCTGATATCTTCGCCAATTGTGAACCGATTTTGATGATTTTTTTGCATTGGGTTTTCTAGTTTCCGATTGGTCTCGTTTTTTTTCCATTGGTATTGGACCTTTTTTGCTATGTTTGTTTATGCATAACTTCTTTGTTTATGAACCAATTTTAATGATTCTTTTTTTATTGGAAAGAGGGTACCTTAGGGGTGGTTCCATATTAATTTGGTCAAGTTCTGATGATATCATCAATGACGAATTAACGTAAATATCCAATTCTTATGAGCAAATAATAATCGAAATTATAATAAATCAAATATTTTATAAAAAAATCAAACTTAAAACGTTAATTTAAAACCCGCAAACGTTTCTAGAGAATTTCTATATTTATGAATTTAATTTAATTATCATTTTCTGATTCATTCGCCTGACGCTTTCTCTTACGAGATGCTTGCAGGGTATTATATTAAGTCACTATTAATAACATCACTAAAAAGAAAAAATAAAAATAATTTTTATAAAAAAAAACCGACTTCAAAAAAATTAAAATAATCTAATTTAGTTACTACTAAACGACGAAATATTAGCATGAAATCACTTTTTTGAAGTCGGTGCTCAACAAACTATATAAGCGAGCGTACCCACCAATCGTACTAAGTAAAATCCGTCTACTTTGATTCATAAAATGTATATGTTTGGCACCGACTTCAAAAAGTGATTTTTATGTAAATATTTCGTCGTAAAATATAAGTCGGTTTTATTTTTTTTTTTTTATAAAAATTATTTTTTCCATGATACAAAATTTGTAAATTAAACAAAATAATTAATTTCATTTCAAAAAATGTTTAGATAGTTGCTAAATCTTATCATTGTCTTTATTTATTAATTTTCATTATATCGGATGTCTTATGTATCATGACACCTTAGCATTAACACATCAAAAGTATAAAGATTATCGCCTCCGATGAAGCGCCCAACCTGCACACATGCACGCGCCGGCCCTAAAGCTCACTCGTTTTCAATGGAAAAGAATTACATTTCATATTCAAGCCTGAATTATGCTTAAAATTTTATATAATAATAAAACTAAGATACGAGGTAGGTTTCACAAAAAAGAAATAAAACAAAATTGAGTTTTGAGTTCGATATATTTCGGGGGTTAGCCCATCATCAGGAGTCTAAGAAAACTGATTACATATTGGAAAAATAGTTTTACAAGTAAGAATTTTTAAAATTTTTTTAAAAATGTATATGGTGGGGGGAATGTAGGGGAAGGGGGGGGTAGTTGTTCTAAGGATTAATATTTTCTATTGAGATTTGAGCTGGGTGAAAGGGATCTATCTATACCTGATATTATAATAGCGAATGGACAGGTACCTGAGAAGGTACAACTTAAAAGGTATATAAGAGAGTGCAATTACCCTAATATAATGTGCAAACAATGAAAGGAATGTTTATTTAATTTATTATAACATATAATCAATAATTGTATTTTTATACACTTCCAATTGATTATTTAAAATATTTGAATTATTAGAGAGGGCTATTTTTATCTCGGTGGATTCCAGGAGGTCCAATTTAAGGCCTTTTCTTTCGAAATGAATGGGGATAGGGTTATTATTAGAGGATGAATGGTTAGATTCATGTAAGTGAATTGCGAAGGCTGAGGTCGAATCTAAATTAATGTTATCGGATTTGTTGAGGTGGTTAAGGGCTCTTACATGCTCGGAGTAACGTATTTTGAAAGCGCGACCTGTCTGCCCAATATAAAAAGCGTCGCAATCTTGACAAGTTAATTTATACACTCCTGATTTGTCTAATTTATCTATTTTGTCTATTTTATTGTTAATTAATTGAGAGCCTAAATTGTTGTTGTTGTATAAAGCAGGAGTGATTCCATATGATCTAAGGGTATAAGCTAATGGAGACATCTCGATCTAGATAAATTAGACAAATCAGGAGTGTATAAATTAACTTGTCAAGATTGCGACGCTTTTTATATTGGGCAGACAGGTCGCGCCTTCAAAATACGTTACTCCGAGCATGTAAGAGCCCTTAACCACCTCAACAAATCCGATAACATTAATTTAGATTCGACCTCAGCCTTCGCAATTCACTTACATGAATCTAACCATTCACCCTCTAATAATAACCCTATCCCCATTCATTTCGAAAGAAAAGGCCTTAAATTGGACCTCCTGGAATCCACCGAGATAAAAATAGCCCTCTCTAATAATTCAAATATTTTAAATAATCAATTGGAAGTGTATAAAAATACAATTATTGATTATATGTTATAATAAATTAAATAAACATTCCTTTCATTGTTTGCACATTATATTAGGGTAATTGCACTCTCTTATATACCTTTTAAGTTGTACCTTCTCAGGTACCTGTCCATTCGCTATTATAATATCAGGTATAGATAGATCCCTTTCACCCAGCTCAAATCTCAATAGAAAATATTAATCCTTAGAACAACTACCCCCCCCTTCCCCTACATTCCCCCACCATATACATTTTTAAAAAAATTTTAAAAATTCTTACTTGTAAAACTATTTTTCCAATATGTAATCAGTTTTCTTAGACTCCTGATGATGGGCTAACCCCCGAAATATATCGAACTCAAAACTCAATTTTGTTTTATTTCTTTTTTGTGAAACCTACCTCGTATCTTAGTTTTATTATTATATTAAAATGTTTCACCTAGAACCAACACCGAACTCCTTAAAAGTTACTTAAAATTTTACTTGAAGGAGACATGTCTTCATGAAGCAATATGTACAAGTAATTAGTTAACAATTTCATAATTAATCTAGCTATTTAGAATGTAAAAATTTATAATAAAAGCTTCTAAAAAATTATATTGAAATGGTTTTGAATATTTATAGGCATCCAACAGCCTTGACATGTTGAAAGTAGGAGTTAAGAAACATTTATGAGAGGTTATCATCTATCTAACGGGTGACCGACTAATGATACACTTCCCTGTTGCTATTAATAAAGCCCTTACTTTTTTCTGTATACACATCCGTAAATCTGATATCTGCATAAATAACACTGATAAACAATGAAATTTTCCCTTTAAATAAAACTAAGTAATATTTATGTATTCAGATGTGCTGATAACGAATATCGCATCCGTTTTTCTTAATCACCTAAATTTTTTGGGAACACCCACGTTTTTTTCGATTTATAGCTATATGGTTTGAGGTCTCCGGTTTAACTTAGACTTTCTTTTCTCCGGCTTAACTTAGACTTTCTTTTTTATTTTGAAAGTCTATCCAGCCCTCATTCGAATTCATATAATTCACAAAGTATTAATAATATGAAATACCGACTTTTATATTAATAATTTCTATAATATATGTGTAGAATACAGAACAATATTAAAATTTATCTAATATATCTACAATGCTGGGTTTTCAGCTTACATTAATTGCGGGAAAAAAATTTCTAGGATCGTTTGGTATAGTGTCGGTATGCCAAATCTAAGTTTGCGACCCCGAAAGTGTGGGGGACAACTTTTGGAGGCCGAAGAAACTCGAAATTTTCGGACTTTAATCCAAAAACTCTCACTATTTCCCATTTCGACCATGATGGACCACGATTTCGACAAAGGCCATTCTATACATTTTTAAACTAGATTAAATTTGCTACAATTTAAACAAATTTGCATCTTAATTGGATAATGGTAACCAGTGCCGCAATTAGGTTGAAGTTTTGAAAAACTGCAATTTTTTGCAAAAAATCTCAGTTTTCCCTTGATAAAATGAAAAGCACTGATCTTGAAAACTTGATTTCTATCTCATTCTCTAGGAAATTTTATTGACTTGAACGTTTACTTGGACCACTTTTTTAATAAAACTCTTAGATTTTTAGATAATCCAGAATTTTCCTGACAGGAAATGATCCATATAATACTCCTATAATATAAATAGCTTTGAGAGTAATTGAATTGAAATGAGTAAATGCAAAATTTATAATAAATAAACGGAACGAGATTGAAAAAGTTTTCCATTAAATGGTGGATTTTGAGCGGATTTATCATCTAATATTTTTCATCTTATATAAAAATTAAGGCAAATTGATTTATCACATTAAATTAAATTAAATTTTTAAAAAGTTAAAAAACAAAAGTGTTTCGTGATGAGGGTGTCTGGATTATATATAAATTTCCCTGACTAAATCGTTGGTCAAATTTTTGAGCAATATTTTAAATTAAGTGGATATTGATGACGCATTCCAAAATTCAAAAAAAGAGAGATAATTTAAACTATCTTTTTTATTCAAAAACCTAGGTTTCGGTGGCATATTCCCTCCTTCTTCAAAACCCTGAATGCCTCATCAATATCCACTCAATTCACTTATCAGCCCGTCTCCAAAAACTACTTCAATCTTATTTTAAATTAATATTATGTCATCTGATTTTTAAATTTGTACTTTTTTAAGACTAGCTAATAAATTTTTAAGTTTATTAAAAATTAAATGAAACAATTTTAATTAGTACATTTTTAAAATGAATATAAGGCTTATTTTATTTAATATTTATAATGCTTAAAAGCAACAAATAAAAGATTATAACAAAAAAAGCGTTCTTTGCAATTAATTTTCAAATTTGCGGATTAAAATTAATAAAAAATGTCGAACTTTCCTTGTTTCTTTCATCTGATATCCCATATTAGGTAGTAATTTTATGTAGGCACATCTTCACTTGTCTCTAATAAAGGAAAAATTACAGTGAATAGAGGCTTAAATTTTTAAAATGGCAGCCCTGTCAATTTTTAATTCTTTATTCAATAATTGTTACTGTTTTAAATTATCTTGTATTTAATAAAATTTTAATAATTTATTTATAAACAAAATGATAGCTTATTTTTGCAAGTTGGTTAATTATTAACCGAGTTATAGTGGTTTTAATTATGGTTAGTTATTCTTAAGTAAATGAAAAAAAGATGGTGCTGATTCCATTCACCGATTGTTTGAATTTTCATAATTAATTTGACAAATCGATGTAAGATGGCATCATTGGAAAATGAATAAAGTTTAAATTCAAATATTCAAAATTCGAAGATGGCCGATTTCATCATCATCCAATTAACTATGACTAACCTATTATAATGACAATAAAAAACATCATAACTCGATTATTTGTAAAACGATTTTCAAAATTAATCTGTCATTTTAATCAGAATAAAATGCTTAATATTTTATTAAATAAAATGCTTAATATTTTATTAAATAAAAGATAATTTGATGAAACTAACTATTGAGATATAAGGATTGAATAATTGAGATGTAGCCAACATACTAAATTTTGAGATTCTACATTATATTCAATATAATTTTTGAATAGTTTATCTATAGCTAAGCATGGATTTTAAAACGACTATAGATAAAGTCTAGCAACTATCCGTTGCAATTTACTGCGATTTAAATTATATTCTCACGAAAACTTTAATCCAATTAAGATGCAACTTTGTTTTAATTGTAGCAAATTTAATCTAGTTTAAAAATGTATACAATGGTCTTTGTCGAAAACGTGCTCCATCATGGTCGAAATGGGAAAAAATCGAAAAAAGTGAGAGTTTTTGGGTTAAAGTCCGAAAATTTAGAGGTTCTTCGGCCACCAAAATTTGTCTCCCACACTTTCGAGGTCGCAAACTTAGATTTGGCATTCCGACACCACACCAAACGATCCTAGAAAAAAATCTTTTCCCGCAATTAATGTAAGCTGACCCCCCCCCCCCTAACCCCTATATACTGGAATATTGAGGGTTTTCCTAACAAAATGTATAAATCGAGCAGAAATGTTTAAATTGCTATAACTCCAGACAATTTGAAAATAAAATAATAAATGTATATATCATTTTAAAGGAAATTGAATGTTCTACAATTCCTTTTCTGAGGACTTTTACTGTAAAACGAAAGGCTGAGGTGATAGAGACAAAAGTTGGATGAAAAATATAGGAAATTTTATTTTTTTCATACATAAACGAGATTCGCGGGAGAACATCTCAAAAACATAAGAAATAAAGAAAAATTAAACGCGCTGTGCGCTTTGATAACGACTAATATAGCCTTTTAAAACGTTTTTGTATTTGTTAGTCTCTTTTGGTTTTTTTTAATTTTTCTTGCCTTTGCTCTAAGTCAGCGCTTCATAAATTTTTCTCATTCGCTACCCCATTTTGCCCAAAAAAAATTTTGCGACCCCATATTATAGGTATAGACTATAGATATATAGTATATACTATCATGTTTACTAGCAAATCAAAAATAAATTTATAATGAAACAAATCTTTATAAACATTTCTATTATATATTAATAATTTTACTATTTATTAAAGCTAACTAATTAAAATTATTAAATCTAAATAATAATGAAATGGATCTATTCATGTTTCTTATTAAATAAAGAATCAAACAGGAGCTCATTATCTTCAACATTTTTGAAATTTGATCTGTGTTTTGATTTTATTTCAGTTTGTAATGTAATTACAATTTTAAAACTGTTCATATACTTATAATACAAAACTTATTTTGCTATCATGTGTGAATAAAATGTTATTAAATACATTATTTTTTATTAAAAGCCGAGGGGTGAACCGCGACCTAAAATCGTGTACACCTACTTCCACTTCCACTTTCATTTCCAAGTAGAAGACAATAGATGACAATAGATTATTATCTAATGAATTCCAAAGTAATTCCAAGTAATTCCAAAGACGGTGTACACCTAATTCCAATCGCGGTTTACCCCTCGTTAAAAACTAAACATATTTGTATTTGTCGAAAGGTCAATAGTCTATTACTTTACCATACAGGGTACAAACTTTTTTATTGAGATTTTCATCTATCAATAATTACTTTAATTAAATAAAGATTAATTAAGATTAAATTTGTCGAGGTCCAAACCTGGCCAGATCGCTTTCTCATCCTCAAAACTTGTTAATAGAATTTGTTTCATCAAAATCGGTAGAGTCGTTTTCAAAATAGAACTAAGATACAAATATATATACAAACAAACAAATAAATATATAAACAATTTTTTCTCGTTTCAGGTCCAAGCGATTTTAAAAACCCCCACAACTTCTCACCATCTACAAAGCCCAAATCCGCCCCTGTCTCGAATACGGCTCTCATCTATGGAGAGGAGCCTCAAAATATTCTCATGCTACCATGGATGCAATTCAGAAACGAGCCGTCAGGCTAATTGACTATTCTACCCTCACCGACTCCCTCGACTCGCTAGCTCATCGAAGAAATGTCTCTGCCCTTTACCTTTTCTATAGATACTATCACGGCAGATGCTCTGATGAGATAAAATCAATAATTCCCCCAAAGCATGCTTTGCTCGTAGCACGCGTTTTGCAGACTCCCAACACTCTTTCGCGGTCAAATTAGAAAAGTGCCGGACCACTTCATTCGCCAATACATATATCCCCATGACTTCAAGGAGCTGGAACTCTCTCCCAGCCTCCATCTTTCCCAGCACCTATAATCTTCAAACCTTCAAAACCGGGGTGCATAGACACCTACGTCTACACCCTCTCACTTAATCATCTTTCCCTTCTCTTCGGTAATGCAAGGGTCTTTCGAGATCCATAGGAGCTGCATCTTTAATGGTGCACCCCTTCTTGCATTCGATTGAATAAAAAAAAAAAAAAAAAAAAAGTGGAAAAAAAAAGTTTAACACTTTGATTTTTTTTTTCATTTTTAAAACAGAAGCTCTAAATCTAGAAAGCCTAAAATCTAATAAATTCTTCCTTTTGGAAATTTACAAGCATTTTGAAACCGGAAATAAATCCTAAGACTTTTCATTTTTGAGTTATCGCAGAATCACAGAGAGACAGAGGGAAATTAATCATGTTTGTTTCTCAAAGCTTAAAATAAAAATTGGAAATAAAATAATTTTTATAAAAAAAAATAAAACCGACTTCAAAAAAATTAAATGCAACAAATAAAATAATAAAACTCAAAAATAAAATAAAATGCACTAAAAGGTATAAAATAATTATCTAATTTAGTTACAACTAAACGACGAAATATTAATATGAAATCACTTTTTGAAGTCGGTGCCAAACATATACATTTCATGAATCAAACTCGACGGATTTTACTTAGTACGATTGGCGGGTACGCTCGCTTATATAGTTTGTTTAGCACCGACTTCAAAAAGTGATTTCATGTAAATATTTCGTCGTTTAGTTATAACTAAATTAAATAATTATTTTATACCTTTTAGTGCATTTTATTTTATTTTTGAGTTATTATTTTATTTGATGCATTTAATTTTTTTGAAGTCGGTTTTTTTTTATAAAATTATTTTTATTTTTCTCTTTTTAGTGATGTTATTAATAGTGACTTAATATAATAATACCTTGCATGCATCTCGTAAGAGAAAGGGTCGGGCAAATGAATCAGAAAATGAAAATTAAATTAATTAAATTTATTAAACCAATTATTTTACATGAATTAATGTATACATTGTATTTGAGCTTCGACTCCGGAGATTACTTCTCCACCATCGAGTGTCCTTGATCATCTTTTTAGTCCTTGTTTTTAATAAGAGGAAAAAACTAATTAAAGAAAAAAACCTCTTTTCCGATAATTATTCCAATTCCATATTCTCCAATTCTCGGTGATTTCTAATCCAGAAAATGTTAATAAAATTAAATTCATAAATATAAAAATTCTCTAGAAACTTTTGCGGGTTTTAAATGAACGTTTTAAGATTGATTTTTTATAAAAGATTTTATTTATTATAATTTCGATTATTTGCTCATAAGAATTGGATATTTACGTTAATTCGTCATTGATCATATAATCAGAACTTGACCAAATTAATATGGGACCCTCTTTCCAATATAAAAAGAATCATCGAAATCGGTTTATAAAGAAAGAAGTTATGCCTAAACAACCTATGAAAAAAGGTCTAATAGCAATGAAAAAAAACGGGACCAATCGGAAACTAGACTGAACCCAATGCAAAAAAAATAATCAAAATTGGCGAAGATATCAGGTAAAATAGACACAAAAAAAAAAAAAAAAACAGTCGAATTGAGAATCTCCTCCTTTTTTGAAGTCGGTTAAAAAATAAGTACTTTTTCGATGCTGTTCAAGAATTCCAAATATTTGACAATTTCAGCGATTTATTGATATAATGTTGACATTAGCAGAATATTTAAGCTTATTATCGAATTTAGTGGTAGATAATTTTCCAATTAGCTAAGCGGAAATGACGACGAACTTTGCAATATGGTAGGTCGGCTTTTTCAATCAGCCTACAAATTGCTCTGAGCTATTTCGTGAATTATTTTTAAAATTTTAAGAAAATTAAAAATTGTTAATTTGAATGCTATTGTTGGAGGAAATAGGGAAACTTTTTCAAGACTCGGTATATACTATTTGCAGTTTCAGTTAATTAATAATATTTTTGAGTCAAAAGATTAGTTTTAATAACCGCTTTTTCAATGACATATTTTTCAGCTTCTACCGTTTATTCTCATAAATCTATTAAAAAAAAAAAGTATATTTGTATATATTTCATTAAATGGTAATTCAAAACACACCTGTTTTGTAAATTAGAGGAGACAATAAAAGAGTGTGTCTTCTGCAGGAAAAAACATTTTTTAATACAATCAATTCCTGTGAATCAATTGTAATAGGTAGACTGATAAAAGGGGCAAAGCCCTCGAAACTATAGTCTTGTTATAAATAAATTTAAAAAATTTATTTATCCAGTAAAAGACACACTCTTTTATTGTCTCCTTTAATTTATAAAAATTCTGCTACTCTCGGCAAAAAAAAATTTAATTTAATTGTTTGATAGTTTATTATTTTTTATTATAGAAACGGACTAAGATCTCAATAAAATTATTCAAAAAATGTTTTTTGCATTTTTGAACCAGAAGTTCTAAAGCTAGAAAGTTCAAAATCTAATCAGTTCTCCACAATAGAAATACAAATAATTATTTTAGCATAAAAATGTTTTTCTACGACTTTTTGTTTTTAAGTTACGTGGTTATCTGAATCCTGACACACAGAAAGACAGGTGGAAAATCATGTGGGTTGAAAATAATTTTTCTCCACCTTTCAGACAAATGTACCTATTTCTAATGGCAACTTAAACTCTCTCATTTGGAAAAGTCGAATTTTGAAGAAATTCAAATTTCGAAACACTCGACCACCTTTATTTAATTTTGTTAAGGGAGAATGGTGTAGGTTCTTGGTGAAACAAATAAAGTAAAGAAAATTTTTGAAAAATTTTTTTAGAAACTTTTTAAAATTTAAAATATAAAATACTATGTAAGTTTCACATAGATCTTTTTACCTACCTAGTATTTTAATTTTAAATTTTTAAAAAAATTCTTTACTTCACCTTCATTTAAATTAAATGGCATGGCTATGTGCTTAAATTTAGAATAATTAGACCGTGAAATTTTACAAATGAAGATTTAAATCTTTGAGTAAAATATTTAGCGCGTTTACATATGTCAGAAGGGTTCGCAGCTTACAGTGTAGCCAAATGGTCCGGGTTGCTGTTACTGTCACTTGGCTCGATTTCCGAGGGAGTAAAAAACAACCCGTCTGACAAATAATTAAAAATACTTCATTCTATCTGATCTAAAAGATGACACCCTCTTCTGATTTTCTTAG
Source organism: Forficula auricularia (assembly GCA_024734495.1). Taxonomy (NCBI): domain Eukaryota; kingdom Metazoa; phylum Arthropoda; class Insecta; order Dermaptera; family Forficulidae; genus Forficula; species Forficula auricularia. Next base: position 226,911 of record JALMQS010000774.1, on the reverse strand, counting down.
AAAAATTAAATTTATTTCTATCGGCAGCTTGAGCTCTCTCTCATTTACTATTTGTGATAGATTAAGATGATTTGGACATTGATAAGTGACATTATGAATGCACGGCTTATATTATAATTTATAATTTGACTACGATTCTTGTAGGTAATCGAGTTTGAGGCTTAGGAAGCCTCGGAGCCGAGCGAAACGTCTTGAAATAAACGTGTTAAGTATTTCGAAAAAAATTTTGTTCCTAATTCCCAAGAACCAATATTTAAATTAAGCAGATATATTATGTATGTATAAAGAATTGTTTATAAAAAACACGTTTCTTTAGCAAAAGGTAGTTTGCATAAGACACAAATAATCATAAATACATATTCGATCATTAAATTAATACTTATAGAATTATATTATTTATACAGCTATATTTGATCCATGAAGATTTAATAATTAATAAGAAATCGTTATGCTAAATAATATTAATCGAGAAAGTAGATTAGAGTGATTATTACCTGGAGAGCAGAGCGGTGTCTCGAGGTGACCCGGCTGCCAATGCTCACTTAACTGTACTGAATGCGGAGTCTACGTGACAAAATGGCCAGCCCGCTTATCAATTTCGAAGAAAAGTGTTTCACTTGTTTTTATAATTTTTATTTATTTTGGTTTTTTTATTATTGTAGAAAATATCTAGGGGTGAACCGCGATTGGAATTAGGTGTACACCGTCTTTGGAATTATTTGGAATTACTTTGGAATTCATTAGATAATCTATTGTCATCTATTGTCTTCTACTTGGAAATGAAAGTGGAATTGCAAGTAGGTGTACAAGAATTTACGTCGTGGTTCACCCCTCGGAAAATATCTTTAACCATGTTAAAACCGAGGGGTGAACCGCGACCTAAAATTGTGTACACCTACTTCCACTTTCACTTTCATTTCCAAGTAGAAGACAATAGATGAAGGGTCATTATCTAATGAGTTCCAAAATAATTCCAAAGACGGTGTACACCTAATTCCAATCACGGTTCACCCCTCTGTTAAAACCTATGAACCAGTGGCGTGCGGTCCATTGATGCTGTGAATATGGTGCATCCCTAAAAGACTATTTTTTTTCATACCGTGTCATATTTGAATGTCGTGTAGCTTTATTTCGTTTTTCTTTAATTTAAAATTATAGAAAATTTTTAGCTTTAGTAATTAGAAAAAAAAATTTCTATTTGAACATCTTATGGTAAGTATCTACTTTGGTTTTATGAGGTTGAAAAATGAATTATTTTACATGTACTCGACCCCTGATTTTCATTTAAAATCTATAAAATGCATGAAAATATTAATTAATCTGACGTAATTACTTAATATACATAGAATATATGATATATTAAAAAAAAATAAAAAAATAAAAATTCAAAAACTGTGACAAAACAGGGGCTGGCTTTATGTTTAATAATTTAAATTTAAAACAACCTTTAGATTTAAAATACCAGAATTAAATTATATATAGATTGGTTGATAAAAAGAATTTTTTAGTAGATATTCAAGATTTTCATTTGAAAAGCTAAATTATTTTTTTATATTTTAATAGTGGATTTAGTTATTTTATGGTTCCCTTTAGAGAAAACGGAGAACTCGATTTCGTTCAGAATGTTCACGGCTTCGACTTAAAAAAACCAAAAATCATAGGGCACGTTTTATTTGGGGAAAAAAATTAAATTCGTTATTTTATATTGAAAACTCTGAGTACCGAGTCTTAAAAAAGTTTGCACTTTTGCTTCTCTTTATGATTTAACAACTCTGCTACTCTCAGCAAAACAAAAAAATTTCAATTAAATTAATTTTCCGTTTTTACTCTCATTATTTTATAAACTTTATAATAAATATATACCATAACATATAGCAATTAGTAAAATTATATAAAGTTGATAATATATATAAATTATATAGTATTCATTGGCGCAGTTAGGGATTTTTCTAGGCGGGGGGCAGCTGGCCAGCTGATTAGTCACCACAAGGTTTCAATTTCAGTAATCTGATTAGAGACCAACTAACCTTTTAGTAGAATTGACAAATTTTGAAAGTTAAAGAAACAATTTAATGAGAAAGTAGAAATTTTATCCAAATTGTTAGGGAGGGGACTAGGCAGAGGTCCAGTGGGCAAGCATCTGTCCTCGATGTCTGTTTAACCAACTTTGATAGTGATAATATGAGAGTCACTATTGAAGATGGAATTAGTGATCATTATTCTGTGGTAATAGAATATTCGGGATCAGTTAGTCAGTCTCTAACCTTCGAAAAGAAGCATTGGCTGTATAGATTAGGAGATAAAATGGGATTTAATAATTTTTTGGAATCTAAATTTTTAGAATGGTCTGTAATTCAGGATGTAGATCAGCAATGGGATGGGCTTATGAATCTTTTGGAAGAAGGAAAATATAAATTTATTCCCTCTAAATTAGTTAAAGTGGGTAACGATCCTGTTTACTATGATAGAACCATTAAGAATTTAAAACGGAAATGTAGGATAGCATATTCTAATAGGAATAAGTCTTCGAATCATAAAAGAAAATTCCGAGAGCTAAATAGGCTGTTAATTGAAAAAAAGAATTTGACTAGAGTTAATTATTTGAATAATTATATAGATAGGAATTGTAGTAATAGAAATTGGTTTAATGTTTATTCGTTTCTTAAGGAATTAAATGTTTAGGCAAATGTCCCTGCGCTTTTAGGGGATGATGGTGAATTGGTTGAGGATAATGTGTTGAAGGAAAATTTATTAAATAGACAGTATTCGTCCGTTTTTGTACCTCTAGAGGAGGGTGAGTTAGTTGATGGAGGTTCTAGTGATAGTCAGATGGAGGATTTAGTCATTTTGGAATCGGATGTAGCATTAGGTATTAAGAGGTTAAAACCAGGAAAGGCCTCGGGGGAGGATGAAATTAATAGTGATCTCTTGAAATTTGTAGTGGATAGTATTTCAAAATTTTTATGTTTACTTTTTAATAGATGTTTGGATGAGGGAACTATGCCTATTGGTTGGAAAAGAGCGTTAGTTATTCCTGTTTATAAAGGGGGAGATAAGAGCTTAGCTTGTAATTATAGGCCAGTGAGTTTAACAAGTCTGGTGGGCAAAATTTTAGAGAGGTTGGTAGGCTCTCGTATCCGCTCGTATTTGGAAGGGCAAGGATGGTTCTATCATAGGCAACATGGTTTTAGAAAAAATTATTCCTGTAATTCTCAATTAGTTTCTTTTATTCAAGAGTTACAGGAAGCTTTGGATAAAAGTCAGTGTGTAGATGCAGTATTTTTGGACTTTGCCAAGGCTTTCGATAAAGTCAGTCATAAAATTATTTTAGAAAAATTAAACTCGTCAGGGTTGTCTGTTAAGTTAATTAAATTTATTCGGTGTTTTCTTAGGGATAGAACTCAAATTGTAAAAGTGGGTAATGGTCTGTGTGATAGAGTAGATGTCACGTCTGGGGTGATTCAAGGTAGTGTTCTGGGTCCTCTTCTTTTTCTTATATATGTAAATGATTTGCCTTCTATCGTGCAATCATCTATTAGGCTTTTCGCGGATGATTGTGTCGTATATAGAATAATTGATAATGATTGTGATAGCCTTACTTTACAGAATGACCTGGATCAAATTGAAGGATGGTGTAGATCCAATTCAATGGAACTAAACCATTCCAAGTCAAATTTGGTTAGATTTAGTACTAGAAATCTGGTTAGCCCTCAAAATTATTACATTGGTGGAAATATTATCAATGAATCTAAATTTTATAAATATTTAGGCATACATATTCAGGCAAATTTAAAGTGGGACATGCATATTAGTTAAATAGTCAATAAGGCTTATAAGAAATTGGGGATGTTTAGTAGAATTTTGAAGGGTACATCTAGAGAAGTCAAATCAAAAGTTTATTTAACTTATGTAAGACCTAATTTAGAGTATTGTTCTGTGGTTTGGGACAAACATCCACAACGATTAGAGAGAAAAATTGATATGGTACAAAGGAGGGCGGCTAGATTTGTTTTTGGTAAATTTGATAGGTTTACTAGTGTCACTTCAATGATTAATGAATTAGGATGGTCTAGTTTATTGGAGAGAAGGGAATGGGCTAAATTGAAAGTGATTTTCAAAGCCTATAAGGGTTTTAGGAGTTGGGAGGAAATAACGAATAGATTTCAGGAACCAAGTTATTTAGGTAGAGCTGATCATAGAAAAAAGATTCGTAAGCCAAGATTCTTGAAAAATATCGGTTTACATTCATTTGTAGGATCTGGCATTGATTTGTGGAACAGTCTGTCTGTTACTACTTGGGATTATAGTCCTCTGCCCCCTATGATTAAATCAATTATAAATTTTGTCAAGTCCTAATGTCCTAGAGTTGTGCAAAATTTTATTTAGTTCTCACAAGCAGAGATTAGGTGAGGTAGAGAGAGGTCATACCATCCTTGTTAAGATTTTGACCAGGTTTCCTTAACAGCTTATGGCAAATGTCGGGATGGCTAGTGCGTCGCTTGCTCCTGGTATCGGGTTTTTGCGCTGAATTTTTAAATTACTGTTTGTCTTTTGATAGAAATCTATGGTCATGTTATTTGTTAATGAGCATACATTTCTATTTTTTTTTCTTCTTTTTTTTTACTTGTTTATTATTTGTTAAATTGTTGTAATTAATTTGTATTGATGTTTATTAATGTATTGTAGCTAGATTGTATTGATGTTTGGAGGACCTAGCCACCGAGGACTTGTGCCTCTAAGCAGGTCGAGAAATAAAGATTTATTTATTTATTATTATTATTTAAATACATAAGTGATGCCTGGTAATAATGAAATTTCGATTTTTATAAGGGGGAGGGAGGGGCAATGAGTTTAGCAGGAAGGGCAAAGTCCCCTTTGCCTCCCCCGAACTATGCCAATGGCAATTATATAAATTTGTTTAATTAAATTTGTTTGGTTAAGCTGTAATAGTGAAATTTATGTGGAAAGTTAGATAAATACTGCTCTTACGCCCTAGATATTCTACAAATTAAAAAACTAATGAAGAAACATTTTTATATTTTTACATACCTAAAAGGATGACTATTTAAATATCTAGAGATAATTAAAATTTTAAAATTAAATAATTTTTTTTGAGAAAATTAAACATAATTTTACAAAAATAAAAGCGGTTTTAGATAAAGGTTGCCTCTTATTTTAAAGGTGAATATTTTTATTGAAATCTATATCAGCAACTAAATTCCATATTTTTTTATTCAAAAAAATCTTTGATTCAAAAAATGCCTAAAGCGTGAATTGTTAATGAAAAAGTCCCTTAACTTAGATCAAAACTTTGTTAAAAAGTTGGACCTTAAATTTCAGTAAATTTGGTTGAAAAGATCCTTAAGAATTTTTCATGAAAAAATCACTTAATTTGGATCAAAACTTTTTAAAAAGATAAGAGTAAATCAATATTAAATATAATATTTATTTACTCTTATCTTTATTAAAGATGTTTCACCTTGCACCAACACCACAATATCTACTAATTACCTTAAATTTCAGTAAATTTGGTGAAAATATCCTCAAGAATTAATGAAAAAATCACTTAATATGGATCAAAACTTTGTTAAGGTTGATTGTAATTAATTTGGCTTGAGGAATGGTTAAATACGTAAATTCATTTCTATCGAGGAATTTATAATAACGCTTGTAATTATTTAATGCTACAATTATTTAGAACTTAATAATACACGTATGTTGCTCTGCTCTCCGAGTTCCGTGCTTTTACCAAGTCCAGAGCTGTATTTTTTTATAATATATCGTATTTTTAAATTATTTTATTTATTTATTATTATATTAATACATAAGTTAAATTGTAATGTTATAATTTTAAGATTTGTCAATACTAGAGTAAATGGACTCGAATCGATATGAAATAATGCGTTCCTCATGTCGGAAGGCTTGCGTCCCAGCCTCTGGTTATAATAGACCAAAATAATTCTAAATGAAAAAGTAATCGATCTTATTTTATCGATTTCATCATTTCTCAAGGTTCACACTATCATCCTAATATAAGAAAATAGTAATTTGATTAAGAATTTTGTAGTTTAAAAGAATTTTTATGAAAAGATTCAATTTCTTCTCTCCGGAAGAGAATCAACTAGAAATGGCATAAAGATTTATTTTTTTTCTCATTAGATATATATTCAAATCAATTGAAATTTCATATCTGTCTTTTATCTTTTATATCAAAAATCATTATTAGGAAATTTTTATTTTAAAGGGTAATTTATTTGAAGTCCAATTTGAAAAACGCTAATAACTCCGTTGAAAAATTTTTAAAAAATTTGAAATTAATAGATATTATAAAATAAATAATAATTAATAAATAAATTCAATTTTGAACGAAATCGATTTAGTACATTTTGAGAAAATTGTCAAAAACCCCGAAAACCGCCATGAAAGGCCGTTTTATAAGCATTTTAAAAAGCCACCTCCATGTCACAGGTCAATGTTTCGTTTCATATGACTTTCTTAACTTTTTTCAAAGCCTCTCTTGCTTTCATAAAAACGGCCTTCATAGACGGTTTTCGGTGTTTATGACAATTTTCTCAAAAAGTACTCGATCGATTTCGTTCAAAATTAAATTAAATTATTAATAATTAATTGTTTTATAACATCTATTAATATCATATTTGAAAAAAAAATCAACGGAGTTATTAGCGTTTATTCAAATCAGACTTCAAATAAACTATCCTTTAAAATGCAAATTTCCTAATATTAATTTTTTATATAAAAGATAAATGACAATAACACACATATATTAAATTTCACTAGATTTGAACAAAAATCTACTGAGAAAAAATATAAAATTTTTTGCCATTTCTAGTTGATTCGCTCTCGGCGAGAAAAATTGAATCTTTTCAAACAATTTATTTTAAACTACAAAATTCTTAATCAAAATGCTATTTTCTTCAAATAAAAGGTTAGTTTGAACCTCAAGATAGATTAAATCGATGAAATAAGGTCGATTTCATTCTGATTTATAATTATTTTGGTCTGTTATATTAAGAGTATGTCGCCCCATCAGAGAGACATTTGTTATTGATTCAACTAATAACCCGTAATATAGTGAGTCTGAATAAACCTTTTTGAGTTTTATTTCATTCATTGTGAAACTACACGCCCTTTACTTTATTAATCCATAGGTTTGGCAACCGGCAGCCCAAGACTCAGAGAACAGAAGAAAGCTATTTTCATATTATTAGTATTTAATTGAAATTATTTATTATTTTTAACCGACTTCAAAAAAAGGAGGAGGTTCTCTATTCGACTGAATTTTTTTTTTTTTTGTCTATGTTACCTCATATCTCCGCCAATTGTGAACCGATTTTGAAAAAAAAATTGCATTGGGTCCAGTCTACCTTCCGATTGGTCCCATTTTTTCATAGGTATTAGACCTTTTTTGTTAGGTTTGTTCAGGACTAACTTCTTTGTTTATGAACCGATTTCGATGATTCTTTTTTTATTGGAAAGGGGGTATCTTAAGGATGGTGCAATATTAATTTGGTCAAGTTCTGATGATAGGATCACTATTAATAACATCACTAAAAAGAGAAAAATAAAAATAATTTTTAAGAAAAAATAAAACCGACTTCAAAAAAATTAAATGCAACAAATAAAATACACTAAAAGGTATAAAATAATTATTATCTTATTTAGTTACAACTAAACTACGAAATATTAAGATGAAATTATTTTTTGAAGTCGGTGCCAAACAAACTATACCTACCTATAAGCGAGCGTACCCACCAAACGTACTAAGTAAGATCCGTCGAGTGCGATTCATAAAAGGTATATGTTTGGCACCGACTTAAAAAAGTAATTTCATGTTAATATTTCGTAGTTTAGTTGTAACTTAATAAGATAATAATTATTTTATACCTTTTAGTGTATTTTATTTGTTGCATTTAATTTTTTTGAAGTCGGTTTTCTTTTTTTCTTAAAAATTATTTTTATATTATGTATTATAAAAGCACAAGGTGTTGTGAATTTACTACTAATTGAAATTGATTAAATAAGTTCGCTTTCTTTTTTTAGGTATCGAAAGAAGCTTCTCTCAAGACAGTCGGTAGGGAAATCTCATATTTTTAATTTTAAGGCTTATTTTTCTGATTATTATAAAATCACTAAAAATTACCGTCTACAGGTATGAAATAAATTAATCTTTTCAGATATTCAAATTTAATATACCTATATAAAATACGACTAAAGCACTGGGACAAGGGCTAGCTCCAGGGCCTCAGCACTCCGAAACCAATTATTAAATTAGGATTATCGAATATCATCAAACTATTATTAAATAACATAATGCCTTAGGAGAATGTCATTCAAAAAGAAAATTAAGGATTTTAAAGCATTAATTTATATGATAGTGTTTTATTAAGATAAAAATTCAATGGTAAAAGGTGCATCGAAAAAGCTTTTATACCAAACATTTTGACTTTCATATTTTTCTAGCGTTAATTTGGATTTGGATTTGGCATTCTTGCAATGCCTTAGCTCTTAAGAAAGGAGATCATTCTATTCGCGTTAAAAGTTAAAATATATTTACTCTAGCCTATTCTAGGAACGCCACAGCACTTTATTTTTCGAGACTATAACTAAATGTTTGTTTGTTTTTGTTAGTGTATTTTTATAATTTAAATAGGGACAATTTTAGTATAATAAACAAATAATAAATCCGAAATATTTGGGTAGCGTTGCAGGGTCGTGCAGTTCGTACAGTTCCGCCACTGGTTCGACTGTATGTATCATTTATTTATGAATTTATCAAACTTTAAATTGGAAGAAAAGTGAAACTTTTTTAAGATTTGAAGGTTCGTTGAATTAATAGTTTGATGATAAATATCTAAATCTTATTATCATTTCGATTTAACATTTTATTACCAAGAGTAAAAAGTCTATAAAAATAATAGAAATTATCTAAAAGGGTCGAATGTAGCTCGAAATAGTTCCTGTATATATACATTAGGGTGGTCCTTATTTTGGATATTTTCGAATTTTTACACTGTCAGAGGCTCATATGGTTCGAAATAAATAAAAAAAAATATCCCCCAAGTTTCAACCCCTATCTCAATTTTAACCTGTGCTTCAGAGCAAGAAAATGTAAGATTCCCATCTAAATAACATGTGGTTTTTGGCAATGAACGATCAATTTTTTATTCGGCCCAAAGCAATGCTTTAAAAAATTTGAAACTCTGTAGATTTTATCCTTATAATAGTAGCTACCTTTCAGAATTTTTACAGATTTGTAGCTATTATAATTTTCAAGTCTACAACTTACTAACACTACCATATGGCAGTATTTTATCTAGCTGTAACTCCAAAATTATAATAACTAAAAATCTGAAAAAACTCTGAAGGATAGCAACTATTATTAGGATAAAGTTTACAGAGATTCAAATTTTTTGAAATATTACTTTAGTTTATTCCGATTATTATATTGGTTAATGTCAAATTTTTTCTGCGGTCTTGAATTTTTTCTATCATGTAGTGTGGGATGGATATCCCTGTAAAAATACAGTGTATGGTCAAGTATTGTAATCGTGCATGAAAAAAGTGTTGTTTTGCTTGCTTTTTTTCGAAATATCTCAAAAACGGCTGAAAGTATTTGATTAAAAAAATTCAGCGAAACCATGGCATTTCGGTCTACAAAAAAGCCTAAATAAGTAAACGTCGAAAAAATTATATTTTTCGAGATAATAACTGTTTTGTCAAACTGTCTGTTAGTCTGGTTGTTAGTCTGTGCATTACCAAATTTTTGTGGACGAGCTAGCTCAAAAACTAGTGTGAATATCGAAACCAAATTTCACACGTAGTTTTGATGTATTGAGAATAAGTGCTGATTACATTTTGGTGCATATCGACCCGAAATTAAGGGGGGAGGGGGGGTTAAAAATTAAAAATCTAGGCCATTTGAGCAAACTCAACCAAATTTTTTATACATAATCAGGTGATCCCCAAAAAGTCTAAAAATGCAAAAACTAACCCCTTGAAATGGGGGGGGGGTATGGTCAGAAAATGAAAATCTAGGCCCTTAGGTACCAAACTCAACCAAATTTTGTATACATAATCAGTGGGCCCCCAGAAGTCTAAAAATGCAAAAACTACCCCCCCCCCCCCACCCTTACATGATTATAAATAATTATATTAAATATTAAATATAAGTGAAGGGCCAGGTTGTATGGTAAAGTCAAGTGGATGGCCACATCAGAACGTGTCAGTTTATTTTTAATTTAAATCACTTTAAAATGATTTAGAATATGGTCAATGTACTCATTTTTAAGATCATATAAGGTACAATGAAATAAATATTTTTAAAAATAAATATTATTTCATAACAATAATTTATTTTGTATTTTATTTATTTATTTTTTAAGAAATAAATTCTGTTTTTAACGAAATATTATTTATCATTTGTTCTCAAATAATACGTTAAAAAATGTTAAGTCATTAAAAATGAACCTCCTCTTAACGAAAGTTCATATTTTTTCGAAAAATCATATATCGCCTATCTTCTAAAATTTAAACTATTGATCTGTGTCATTTAAACATAATGACCTTTGTATATTGTATTTAATTGAATAACAAATTAAATAATCACGTTTAGCAGAAGCAATCTAACACAGGGTTTTTATTTTTCCTAGCATATTTCCTAGTTCAGGTATAAAACAAGCCATAGTATTCTCACTTGTTGGACTTTGGCAAATTATTAATTATTATCACCATTTTTGGTGTTTATTTTATTAGTGGTAATTTCTGAACTCTTAAAATACATTTAAGTTGCAGCTGACCCCTCCGAAATATGTTTCTGTGTACGGCCTTTGATTTTGCCCCCCAAGCACTTCACTTCTAACTCCCAATCACAGCCAGTGAGCACAATCCCTCAATTATAAAACCGAAAATAAATTAATATAGTGAACATGATTTATTTACCTTTACCCTCTTTAGTAGACCTGTACTTCTTACTCTATAATAGCAAAAGAAGAACACAGCTACCCGTTATCCAGATATTAATATTTTAATCACGATCTCAAATTAATTTTCAAAAATGCAACGTATAATCTTAGAATGGCTTCATATTTGAAATCTCTAATTTTTTTTCTTAATAAATTTTTTATCCCAACAACCATTTAATTTAGAAAAAAAATATGGACTTAGCCATTGTATTTATTACTTATTAAATTATTATACAACTAATTCTTAGAGACAATGAGGTCGAAAAGTTACCCTTGTATTTTCAGTCGAATATATATATTTCAAATTTCATATATAATAAATTATTACTTGCATAAATTTTGAATGAATTTTAATTATTAAAATTAAACAAGAAATTTTTACTATATTTTTGTAAAATTCATATCTTTTAACTATTTCTAAAAAAGAGTAATTATAATATTGTATATTTGAGTTTTCGAAATTGATTATTATCATTAATGGGGATGTGTAGTGTATGTAAAAAATTATGCAAATATAATTGGTCGGAGAAATAAATCTAAATAATGAATTATGTAGGAAATTTTATCAGCTTTCATCCTGCGTAGGAAAGTTATTTACGAAAATTTGATAGTTTTTGAGTTATAACTTATGAGAGAAAAATCACCAAAAAAATGGGTATTTTCACCTTTTTTTGCATTTTCTCCAATGTTGCGTCACGAAATTTTCGTGGGAGACCACAGATTTGGATTCACCGCCCCAAAACACATATATATTCAAAAAATTAGAACTACCCCAAAAACTTACTTTCCTGATAAAAACACAATATGACTGGACTAGGATATAGATGAAACTGTTTGTACCTGAGACAATGAACTCAAGCATTAAAAAATGGATTTTCCATTATACAAATGTAATTAAATGTAAGGCAATTTAACAACATTCGAACACTCTAATTTTACACAAATCAGGCGAAAAACCATTTGAGAAAAGTTTAAAATACCTCATTTTGAAAGTTTATAAATAATCAATTTTATTTGAAAAATTGAAAAGTTTTTGTTTTGCCGAGAGTAGCAGAGTTGTTGATTCACAAAGAGAAACAAAGAGGTTGTCCTCTGCTTGATGCAAATAAACATACACACATATATATCGAGATGATATATCTGTATATATATTATTTATTTGTTTGAGAACAAACAACAGTGTTAGCATTTTTAGACTTCTGGGGGCCCACTGATTATGTATACAAAATTTGGTTGAGTTTGATACAAGGGCCTAGATTTTCATTTTCTGACCCCCCCCCCCCCCAATTTTGGGAGATTAGTTTTTTCATTTTTTGACTTCTGTGTTTCCACTGATTATGTATGCAAAATTTGGTTGAATTTGCTCAAACGGCTTAGATTTTTAATTTTTAACACCCCTCCTTTTCATGAGCCTAAGTTGAGCGATATAAATAAAAAAATGAAATCAAAATCGGATCTGCGTAGTTTTCTACGCAAGGATCAGACTAGAGATAACTTAGAATTGAATTTATTGACATTAATTAGTTTTCTCTCATTGAGAATTTAAAATGGGAGTTATATTAATATAAATTATTCTATTTCTTAAATGAATCGACCAATATGAGCCGTTTATTTTGAAAGTGGCCTAAGTTCAATTTTGAAAAAAAAATTATTAACGCCAGTTTTACTTAGGCATAGATGTCTAATTTTCATGTTTATAATACCCCAGTCAATGGAGCAGGGCCGTGCGGTAGTTTTTCTCAGTATGATGCAAGTCTTTGAAATGCCGCCCTTTAAATGTTTTTTCTTTAATATAACCTTGGGTTGTGATAATAAAAAAAAAAAGTAAAAAAAAAATGCTCAAAATGTAAAAATACTATTTTTATTTTGAAAATATAAACAAGTTTCTTTAAAATATAAAACAAATTATAACAACGATAAACTATAACAATCTACTAAATTATAATCCATCTAAATTTAACTTTAGCAAATTGGCTAATTAGGATGTGTAGTATAAGTGGCAGCTAATTTAGATTCAATAGAAATTAAAGACAGATTTTTAAGTTTTGTTTAGTTTATTGAACTTCTTAAGTAGTTTTTTATTAATTTTAATTTGTAAAAAAAAACTTCCCCACTAGCTACAGAGACAGGGAGTTTTAAAACATGCTTCGAGTTACAACAGAGAATTCGGATACAAAGTAATTAAGTTATTTTGGCACAAATAATTTAAAACATCCAAAGGTTTTTTAGAATATGGTAGATACGGGATACATCACGTAATTCTTCTTAAAGATCATTTGCATATATATTTTATTTATTTTTGATTTTGACCGAAAGTATTGACTCTACACTGGTACAACATTTTGTCATCTATATCCTTGAGTTTTAAAATGTCTTGCGATCGAATTGTCCAAGCGGGGGGGGGGGTTCACGCGGACGCCCCCCCCCCCATATTTCTTTTTGATTTTAAAATTTAATGTAACAAAAAAATTTAATTTTTAAAAAATAAATTTCCATTTTAAAAATTGGCTTGCCGCCGCTCGGGGATCATGCCCCCCCCCCCCCCAGCTACGCCACTGGATTTTGCTGCTTATGCCGCTCCCTTACTGTGCCGCCTCTCTGCATCATAGCACGGCACGGCCCTGAATGAGAACATTATTGACCAATACAATCAATTATTGGATGTAGAATGGCTAGCAAAGTTATATTTTTCACTGATTTATGCTCTCACTTAAATGAATTAAATATAAAACTACAAGGTGTTAATAAAACAGTCATTATAATGTTTGACTTAATCAAAGCGTTCGAAGTCAAATTACAGATTTTTAATCGTGGTATTCTTTCAAATTCATATAAATATTTTCCGAATACAAAAAAAAATTTCTGAAAGTGAATGTCACGAAAAGCCAAATAAAGAGTCATTAACGAAAGAGTTTTCAATGGTAATTCAATCCCTGATTCAGGAATTTTCTGCAAGATTTACGCAGTTTAAAGAATTTGAAGAAACTTTAGAATTTATTTTATATCTTGATACAATACCATTTGAAAAATTAAATTTAAAAGTACTTGAGTGTGAAGGATCTGCGTGAGCTGGAGGGATATTTCGGGGCGAAATAATTCTCAAACAAAGCTTCCTTTAATAATATCTTTATTTACAAAAGTTAAGAAATATGTACAAGTTGTTTCGAAGCAATACTGGTGCCTCTCTGGTAACTGATGACTGATAACTGGATAAATGTATTCACCAGATGAGAGTCTTTGATGTCTGGCTGGATGGACGCTGGTCTAGTACCGATGCTATGCGCGCGGCTTCCGCCGGCTTGGTGGCGCTGGGGTGTTGACGAGAACTCCAGCGCTCTCTTGAAGTCTTATTGTCGGTGAATATGTTCCCCACATGAGCCCCCCGTGGAAGAAAAGGAGCTCCGGGAGTAGGATTAGCGGGGCTGGTTTGATTAGATATCATTTGGCACGCGAACTTGAACTCGGCGCCCGGCCTCGGGTTATGTATTCTCCCGTGGGTGGTGTTGGTGTTGTATTTGTCGGGCTAGGGGCCTTCGTTGCGGCGTCGTCGGCGATGGTGTAGGCCGGCTTGAGTCGGTCTACACCATCGACGGTGCAGCGTCGTCGGCGATGGTGTAGGCCGGCTTGAGTCGGTCGATGGACACCCGTGTGTCGGTCCCATGAATGCGGATGACGAATGTTTGTCTCCGCGCTGGGTCACCAGATATGGGCCTGTGTACGGTGCCTGGGGGCACCGCGAAGACGGTCGTCTCTGAGGAAAACATTGTACATGTTGCCAGCTCCTTGAAGACGAACACTTTCTTATGCTTCTTATGCAGTCGTTGGGCGTAGGTTGCCCATCTGTCGATGGAGGCGGTTGATGAATTCGGCGGGGTCGGCGATGTTCTTGTTGGCGGGTATTGGTGCTAACATCTCTCCTGGCAGGCGAAGTGGTTCGCCGTAGACCAGGCCGGCTGCCGTTGTTTGTAAGTCGCTTTTGAAGGCGCTCCGGATGCCGAGTAGCGCAACCGGAAGCGCTTCCAGCCATGTGGAGTTGGTATGGCACATGATCGCGGATTTCAACTGGCGGTGCAGCCGTTCAACCATCCCGTTGGCGCAGAGGTGGTAGCTGGTGGTCCGGGTGTGTTTAAAGCCTGAGCGTTTGCCCAGTTCGTTAAACAGCTGACTTTCGAATTGGCGCCCTTTGGTCCGTGGTGAAGGTCTCGGGAACGCCGAAGCGTGCAATCCATCCGGCGAAGAAGGTGGCGACTACATGTTCCGCTGTGATGTCCACGAGGGGCCAGGCCTCAGGCCACCTCGTGAAACCGTCGACGGCGGTCAAAAGATACCTG
Organism: Forficula auricularia; assembly: GCA_024734495.1. NCBI lineage: Eukaryota > Metazoa > Arthropoda > Insecta > Dermaptera > Forficulidae > Forficula > Forficula auricularia. The sequence goes on along the minus strand of JALMQS010000774.1, from coordinate 211,598 downwards.
TTGTTAAAATTTTGAATATCATCTATAATCATAAAAGAGGTATGCTCACAGGGTTTAAGACGCAAAATGACTCTTAAAAACTTCTGGGGGGGGGGTTAAAAATTGTTAAACTTCAACAAAAGGTAATAAAAATCTCTTCTAATTCTTAAGAATTGAATAAAATGGGGGTACTTTTCTTGAAACTGGAGGTGATACTTTTCATGAAGCTGTTGGAAGGTAGGGGGACAGCCCTGATAAAAGTCTAAATTCGTTAGATGGCCATTTCTCAACTTATTTAGCCCGCTTAAAGGGACTCCCATGTGACACCAACTTAAGAACTACATTTTAAAGTTAGTAAATATGATTAAAATACCTTTTATATTGTATAATAAATATTTATTTTAATATAATATTTATTTAAAAATTTAAAATAACTTTATTATTTTTTAGAGTTTTTCATTTGTTGAGATTGGCTGTATACTCTATGCGGCTGTCAACAACATCGACAAATTAATTTTGAAAATATAATAATTTTATTAAAAGAATGGATCAAAAAGAGATAAAAACACGGCTTAAAGAAGCTAAAGAAGCATTTAAAATTAAGGATTTTACAACTGCATTGAAACATTGCACGGTATTAATATTATTTTTGATATACATATATTTATAATCAAACATGTATTCCCATTTGATTTTAAAATAATTTTAGCTTGTTTTAAAAACTGAAAAGGCAAATTATAATGCTCTTGTTTTATATGGAGCTGCTTTACAAGAAACTGAAGAAAAAGATAAAGCACCAAAAGCCTTTAAGAAAGCAATCGAAATTAATCCGAATCAAATGTCTGCCTGGCAAGGAATCATCTTCTATTACGAGAACCACGAACAAGATCAGGGTGTCAAGAGAAGGGAATTATTCGAGGCCTATAAACAACTCTTTATTTTAGAAAGGTATAATTAATATATAAAGGACCATCTGTTGTGACAGGTGTTATATGTTATATATTCATTGGAGTCATGGCAACCAATGAGTATATTCTTATGTTTGTTTGTTACTGTTGTAAAACATCTTAATGAAAATAAACAAATGTTTTAGTATCTATTTCACTTAGTGCTTATTTATTACATTTGGCGACGAGGATGGGATGGCGTAGATTTAAAATGTTTAACATAAACATTCATAAGAATATATTCAACAAACACAAGAATATACTCATTGGTTGCCATGACTCCAATGAATATATAACATTACTACAGGAAACACCTCTCATGTTTTAGGCCAAATCCAGAAATAAATTTATAATTTTCTCATTAATATATCAAAGAATAATTGACATATTAACGAGAATTGTTACACACTTGTTAACAGATCTAGCGCGATGGACTAGGAGATTGAATATATAACATCTCAGTTTTCAAATCCATTTGGTGATCCATATCAGTGTTTGATATAAAAAGCGTCATGCGGGCTAAACGCGAAATGATGCTGGATTATAGCTGAATGGATCATATCTTTTTCATTCTCTCTTGGTCCAGACTTAAGACTCATCAGACTCCAATAGCTTCAACCAGCAGTAGTCTCGCGATATATATCTTGTTTAAAAAGCGCGATCAAAACCAATTCTCGATAATATGTTAATTCTTCATTGATATATTAATGAGAAAATTATAAATTTATTTAACTTCATTATTTCAAGTTAGAAATATATAAATTCGGATATTATTTTCACTTAATATTTGACAAAAATCACCTGCATTTGATTCGCGATTGAATCAAATATAGGAAACTTATGATTAATTAATGGCAAACACCTAACACATGTGTTAACAGATCTAGCGCGCTGGACTGGGAGATTGAATATATAACATCTCAGATTTCAAATCCATTTGGTGATCCATATCAGTGTTGATATAAAAAGCGAGTCATTCCGTGCCAAATCAACACACTTTAAATAAAAATTTTACCTCACCACTTTAGATTTTCTTGAAATTTGGTACACTGATATATTGTGCTAATATGAATGAAAATACAAAATTTCAAATTTTTATCTTTAATAGGTTTTTTATACGGCCTTGTGAAGTTTTCAAAAAATCGCAAAAAAACCACGAACAAACAATTGCTCTAAAAGCTGTCTTAATTGAGTTAGAGAGGTGGGCCAGGTGTCATTTTGCAGCTTTTTTAATGTTTTTTTCAGAGACATACAACATGACATAGGTTGTAATAAAAAATTTTTTTCAAAATGTAAATCAAATTTTTGATTTTGATTTTTTCTAAAAAGTACCACTTTTAAAATTTTCAAAAAAATTCTGTAAATAGATAGTACTTTCATAAACTACTATGCAAAGTATAATGATGGGATGGTAATGGGGTCTATGTTTAAAAAAATTATTACTGACTTTTGTTTTTCATAAATACCCAGTTTTGACCAAATAATAATGATTTTAATGTAGTGAAACGACATTTTATGAAAAATCACTTTGTGTATATTAAACTATGGTTATGAAATAGACACTCTGTGCTAATTAAATAACTCACAAAGAGAAACAAAGAGGTTGTCCTCTACTTGATGCAAATAAACATACACACATATATATCGAGATGATATATCTGTATATATATTATTTATTTGTTTGCATCAAGCAGAGGACAACCTCTTTGTTTCTCTTTGTGAATCAACAACTCTGCTACTCTCGGCAAAACAAAAACTTTTCAATTAAATTAAATAACTGTTTAATGTTAGAGATTAATAAAAATCCTACAAATGCTTTCATGAAAAATATGAATGGATTGTACTTTAAATTAGTCTTATAAAAATATTAGTAAAAACTAAGACAAATAAAACATCAACATTTTAAATAAAATTAAATCAATTTATGCTATGTCATGAAAAGTTAGTTAATTTACAATAAATATTGTTGTAGGCTAAATAGTTTGATAAGCACATATTATCTGAAATAGAAATTTCCCTTGCATTCACTTGATCCAGTCTCTGCAGGTCTAGCAAGTTGGAACCTGTCTGTGGTTGTGAGCAAGTTAAAACAAATACCAATCTGCCAAAAGCCAGGCTGTCTCCACAAGCTTTCATTCAGTGACTAGAGTCCTTGCTGACAAGTAGTGTTTTAAATGTTAGTAATGTCTTAAGTTATCAATTCCATAATGTAAAATAGTTGTTATACCTTACATAAAACAATTGATACTTTAAACTTCTGTGTTTTTTTGTGTGTTTTAATAGCTAATTTATTTCTTATTGGTTTACAATTAATATTTTTAGTTCCGTGTAAATTTTTAATGAAGTTAAAATAAATCTCACCCTTCAATATCACTCATAAATATAAAGTCTTGTTATAAAATCTGCTAACTATTGTAAAGCTGACCTAATGAAATAATTATTCATGTATTCACCAAACAACAAAACAATAAGTTCAACTTGAATTGTAGATTTTTATAATGTCATTTTGTTATACAGCCCTAGCAATTTTGCCCGAAACCGCCATTTAAATATAGCCTAAGATATATATTTCATGAATTTATTATTAAACAGTTAATTAATTAGCACAGAGTGTTTATTTCATAAACATAGTTTGATATACACAGGTGATTTTTCATAAAATGTCGTTTCACTACATTAAAATCATTATTATTTTCACAAAGAGAAACAAAGAGGTTGTCCTCTGCTTGATGCAAATAAACATACACACATATATATATCGAGATGATATATCTGTATATATATTATTATATCATTATTATTTGGTCAAAACTGGATATTTTTGAAAAACAAGAGTCAGTAATAATTTTTTTAAACATGACCCCATTACCATACCATCATTATACTTTGCATAGTGGTTTATGAAAGTACTATCTATTTACAGAATTTTTTTGAAAATTTTAAAAGTGGTACTTTTTAGAAAAAATCAAAAATTTGATTTACATTTTGAAAAAGATATTTTATTACAACCTATGTTATGTTGTATGTCTCTGAAAAGAGCATTAAAAGAGCTGCAAAATCACACCTGGCCCACCTCTCTAACTCAATTAAGACAGCTTTTAGAGCAGTTTCAAAATTGTTTGTTCGTGGTTTTTTTGCGATTTTTTGAAAACTTCACAAGGCCGTATAAAAAAACTATTTAAGATAAAAATTTGAAATTTTGTATTTTTATTCATATTAGCACAGCATATCAATGTACCAAATTTCAAGAAAATCTAAAGTGGTGAGGTAAAATGGGTGTGTTGAGTTGACATGGAATGACCCAAGCGTCATGCGGGCTAAACGCGAAATAATGCTGGATTATAGCTAAATGGATCATATCATTTTCATTCTCTCTCGGTCCAGACTTAAGACTCAGCAGACTCCAATAGCTTCAACCAGCAGTAGTCTCGCGATATATACCTATCTTGTTTAAAAAGCGCGATCAAAAACAATTCTCGTTGATATGTTAATTATTCTTTGATATATTAATGAGAAAATTATAAATTTATTTAACTTCATTATTTCAAGTTAGAAATATATAAATCGGATATTATTTTCACTTATTATTTGACAAAAATCATTTGCATTCGATTCGCTATCGAATCAAATACAGGAAACTTATAATTAATGATTAATTAATAGCAAACACCTAACACATGTGTTAACAGATCTACCGCGCTGTACTGGGAGATTGAATATATAACATCTCAGATTTCAAATCCATTTGGTAATCCATATCAGTGTTTGATATAAAAAGTGTCATGCGGGCTAAACGCGAAATGATGCTGGATTATAGCTAAATGGATCATATCTTTTTCATTCTCTCTTGGTCCAGACTTAAGACTCAGCAGACTCCAATAGCTTCAACCAGCAGTAGTCTCGCGATATATATCTTGTTTAAAAAGCGCGATCAAAAACAATTCTCGTTAATATGTTAATTATTCTTTGATATATTAATGAGAAAATTATAAATTTATTCAAATCCAGAAACATCAAAGTTTGAGCGTTCAATCTTTAGTATCCTTAATTTTACCCATGTTGGGTCAAAATTGCCCCTTTCAGATTTGTTCCTTTGCTTGTAAACCAAGGCCTCTGCTTGTTATTCTTAGAAAAATCCATTTATTTAATAAAAATCACTATAGGGGTGAAATCTATATATACACTCTGGTGCAAAAAAGTGGAACACTTAGAAAAATTTAGTTTTTTCAAATAATTTTCAGAAAAAACATATTTTATTTAAACTTTTATTACTTTTTGTGATTGTACAAATATTTTAAAACAGTTTTAGTGTGAAAACAATGTATCTTACTTTAATTTAAACCCTTTAAAATTAAATTTATTTAAACTATCATAAATTTTCAGGTTTGAAATCTGATAACTTTATTGAATTGTATTAAATGATTATCGTCTAATATCAAATTAAATTGAATATTTTAATGTTTATCAGTTTGATTTGAATATCTCATCTTTTAAATTCATTTCATTTGAAATATTGTCCAAGCATAATGCCTCTAAAGACCGAGGAAGTAGTCAAGCTGCAGCTCTAATAAATGATGGAAGATCGTATGGGTATGTCACTCAACGACTTAAAACATCGGTTGGAAGTATCCACAGAGCTGGAAAACGATATAGAGAAACAAACTCTTATCCCAGGAGACCGGGATCTGGTCGAATTAGAGCTTCAAATGAGAGAGATGACCGATTCATACTATTAGAGGCATTGAGGGATCGGCATTGTACAGCAGCTCAAATTCAACATCGCCTTCTACAAACTCGACAAGTCAACCTAAGTGTTGGGTCTATCAGTCGTCTCCGGGAATTAGGGTTCATGTCAAGGAGACCAGCAAAAGGCCCTCTTTTCACACCCAATTTGTTCATCATATATATTAAAACATACATATATGAAAAATTTAACAAAATCAAATATGTAAACGCTGATGAAGGAAAGATGACTGTCCAAATTTTTATAAATTAGGAAAGAGAGGAGCCAGTAAATGAATAATAAATTCCCAATTGTAGAAAACAGTTTCGTCTTTAATTATATGATTAGGTTCTGACTTTTCTTGGAATGACCATATTATCTCAGTAGCAAAAGCTGCAGCATGTAAGCTTGGCTTTCTTTTCTGAACCAAACGCTTTTTCACCCCCACTCAACTCCTTATATTATATATATAAGGCTCAAATTCGCCCCTGTCTTGAATATTGCTCGCATTTGTGGAGAGGGGCCTCCAAACATTCTCTTAATACCTTAGATGCAATTCAGAGGCGGGCTATCAGACTTATAGGCGATCCCACATTAACTGACACTCGACTTCCTAGCCCATCGTAGATCTGTCTCCGCCCTTTCCCTTTTTTATAGATATTACCATGGCTTTTGTTCTGACGAAATAAAATCGATAATCCCACCAAGGGCTTTATTTGCGCGAAATACACTATTTTCTATGATTCAACACCACTACGCGCTTAAACTGGATACTAATCGAACAAACGCATTCGCCAATTCATTTATCCCTATGACATCTAGAGACTGGAACTCTCTTTCCCCGACCGTCTTTCCAGCAAATTATAACCTTCAATCTTTCAAGACCAGCATCCACAGATACCTTCGACTCCTACCCAATCCCTAAATCTCTTCTTATCTTCACGATACAAGGGTCCACCTTGGACTACAGAGGTTGTAACTTCGTGGTGCAACTTCTTCTTGTATCAATATTATTATAAAAAAAAAAATGATGCCATCTTCAGTTCTAATGAGAATACTTGCAAACTCAATACTTTGAGTGCAGACAGAGTTATGTATTATTAAACACAAAATAATAAAAAGCATATAAAATGTGTCATCGGGCTTGGTATGCTCATTACTTTTATTCAAGCTTTTGAGATTGCCCCATAAAAGTAATGAGTATTCCAAGCCCGATGCACACATTTTATATGTTTTTACATGCTTTCTCATCTGTATGTATCTATCAATGTGACTTTTGTTCTTTTAAATTCGGCAAATATTTCTCTATAAAAATAATTGTTACCTACTCAATTTAAATGAAATGATATAAAAATAAATACATTTCATTCTGTTAAAGTCCACAAACTTTTCTCTATAGAAATAATTAAGACTAAAAAGTAAAAAAATAAATTATATTTAAAAAAAAAACTAAAAAACATGCTTCTAAAAAGTACAAATTAATGTAATACTTTTGATTTTTATAATATGTATATTATACTTGAACTTTTGTGCATATTTTGAATCGAGCTTTTTCTTCATCATATGTATAATTTACAAAACCCCCTAGTATTTATCATCTTCATATATTCTTCTAACTAAAATAATATTCATTTTTACTTTATTTTTTTCAGTGATCATAATAAACTATATGAAATCTGTCAAAAATTTTCTCCTATCTATCAAGAATTGGAAATAAAAGAATTAGATGAAGAATTTTTAAATAATATAGAACATAAATTAAATGAGAATAGTATGGAACAGAAAAAATATATATTTGAATTTATTATTAAAATTTTATTCCCAATCAAAGATTTGCCTGTCAGGTGGATCAATTTGGTAATGAATATTTTTTTATCTATTTGTTATTTATTCAATATACATGTATATGTACTTATGGCAAATTTTACGCCTCATACTCTACAAGTTGCATTTAGAAGGTTGGAATCAGAGAAATGTAAATAGAAAAATAATTACAAATTTTGATTGAGTATTGAACGTTTCTGTATATGAATGCCGATAGTAATAGATTCAAATTTCCTTAGAAAATCATAAGATGGTGTCATCTATTAAATCCGATGGAATGGAATATTTTTAATTATATGTCAGAAGGGTTGTTTTTCACCTCCTCGGGAATCGAACCCGAGTGCCAGTAACAGCAATCCGCGTCATCTGGCTCACCTGCAGGATGCGAACCCCCTCTGACTTATGTAAACGCGTTAAATATTTTCCTCAAAGATTGTTATCTTCATTTGTAAAATTTCGCGATCTAGTGATTCTAAATTTGAACATATAGCCATGCTATATAATTTAAATAAACGTCGTTAAGTGTTTCGAATTTTGAAGAGATTCAAAATTCTAATGGAATGACTTTTCCTAATTGAATATAAAAGATTTCAATTTGCCGGTGATAATAGATTCAAATTTTCTTAGAAAATCATAGGATGGTGTCATCTATTAAATCCGATGGAATGGATTATTTATATACCAGGTGTACCGGAAAGTCATTACCGGTTTTTCTAACAGATGTCGCTAGGCTTAAGTATGCAATGTTATGATTTGACACATATGCATTTTATTCTACTGACATCAAGCTTCAAAGCTATACATGTTATATTTTGCGAAAGTAACACCTTCATAGATTTATACCTCTTTGAAAATGTCAAGTTTCATGCCTGAAAACGTGCATTTGCGGCACGCATTACTTTTCTTATTTAATCAAAAGAAAAAAGCCGCTGAAAGTCATCGTTTGCTGGTAGAAACTTACGGTGAGCATGCTTTAACCTTAAAAACATGTGAGGTGTGGTTTCGAAAATTCAAAAGTGGTGATTTCGATGTGCAAGATAAAGAACGTTCTGGTAGACCAAAAAAGTTTGAAGATGCGAAACTACAGGAGTTATTGGATGAAGACCCAACCCAAACTCAAAAACAATTGAAAAAACAATACACCGACAACAAATGATCAATTTGAACCACGCATTGATCGAAAAACGTCCAGAATGGGCCCGAAGACACGGTAAAGTGATTTTACAACACGATAACGCGCCGTCTCATAAAGCAAAACCGGTCAAGGAAGCGTTGAAAGCACTTGGGTGGGACATATTATCGCACCCGCCGTACTCTCCAGACCTTGCCCCGTCCGACTATCAACTTTTCGCATCGATGGGACACGCGCTTGCAGAGCAGCACTTCGCCAATTTCGAAGAAGTTAGAAAATGGCTCGATGAATGGTTTTGCTCAAAGGACAAACAGTTTTTTTGGGATGGCATCCATAAATTGCCAGAAAGATGGGCAAGATGTATAGAATCAAATAGCCAATACTTTGAATAAATAAATTTTCCATTTTCTTAAAAATTACGTAGTTTTTTTTTCGAAAAAACCGGTAATGACTTTCCAGTACACCTAGTATATAAAATTAAGGTTATGTCTGTATATTGCTCCAAATCACGCCAAATTTTGGTTGCATACGTTTCAAGCAAAGATGTGAACGAAAACACCCTCAACAAAATTCCTATATGTCTGTCTGTATGTTTCCGTGGTTTCCGCGAAAAGTTGCTTACGTGAAAAGTTGCTCACGATTCACGTAAAAACTGAAGGCTGAAGGGATTGTTATGAAATTTCATATTTGCATCAGATGTCTTCTAACTTACGTTTTTAGCTATATAACGTTTTGATATTTTGACCCCAAAAGGGAGTTTGGGGGACGCACGAATGAAAATTATCAAATGACTTCTTAACTATTAACTCTACGGTAAATTTTATAATGAGCAAATTTGTAGTGGATGTGATTTCTGACAACTGCCCTTCGAATTTTGAATCTCTTCACAATTCGAAACACTCCACGACCTTTATTTAAATTATATGGCATGGCTATATGTTTAAATTTAGAATCACTAGATCGCGAAATTTTACAAATTAATAAAACAGTCTTTGAGTAAAATATTTAACGCGGTTCATATGTCAGAGATGTTTCTGTATAGTTAGTTAGCTCTCTTGATAGAATCAGCTTATTTCTCCATTATAGTGACTCAGACATGACTCCTGTCTATACGAAAAAGCTCTTGACTTGATCGTTGCATCTATTAACACTTTATTTATTTATCAATTTAAATTGAATATTAAATCAACCATTGAAATGTAATAAAAATACCATTATCTATAATAAATAATCAAAACCATTCAAGTAAGACCCTGGGCCTAGGTTTCCTTCTCTAAATATCTATAAAACCATTGAAAAAATTGAAGCGTCCTCTTTATCAATGTCAAGGACCAGGCAAAACGTACAAAATCTCACTGAATTTTTACCAAAATCTGTAAAACTAATTCCTTGAACAATTATTAATCCCTTAACAATTTGTATGAAGTTTTTAATATTTATCAGTAATGAAGATGTTGGGGCGTTTATTTTTGTGATTAATTTTATTAAAATCACACAAAATTAATTATAATTCTTTATTGAACACGAATAAATATGTAATACAATAAAACTACGACGTTTCGATCAACTTATTCTGCGATTGTTCTCAAGTATGAGCACACACTCCAATTTTAGGTTCAAAATAGGCTGATCGTTTAATAATTATATTAAAGTAAACTTGCTTTTCTTTAGGCTGAGATCTTAAGACAAAGAAAATGAGATGCTTTGCAGGCAGTAAGCATTTGGTCGTTTCGTGATGTGGTTTAACTAAATGAAAATAAAACATATGGATGACAATGTATATATTTTATATATTATATATATATATATGACAAAGAATTTATCATATGATTTATTTATTTATAATCCTTTTATGCTTTGAAAAACATAGGATAAAATTATTTGACTAGGGAAATCCTTAAGTGTTTTATTTTCTTTTAGTTAAACCACATCAAGAAACCATCTATTTTTTAATTGCTGCAAAGCAACACAATTTATTTGTCTGATATTTTAATCCAGTTTGTTCTAGAAAGTGGCAAATTGCAGTAAAAACGCGTTTCGCTGAATACCTTTATGAGACTAGAGTTTACTGATGTTGGCTGAGGTTGTTTCAAAGGTCTAGAATCTTCATTTTTGACTTTACGCCTCATTTTGTGTATTTATTTTAAAAAAATTTTAAACGAAAATGTCAAAAATTAGAAACAAAGTTGTAGAGGATGTAATTTTTTGAAATTTTCGTTTAAAAAATTTTGAAAATAAACATACGAAATGAGGCAGAAGGTCAAAAATGAAGATTCTAGATCTTTGAACAAAACTCAACCAACATCAGTAAACTCTAGTTGGCGTAAAGGTATTCAGCGAAACTAGTTTTTACTGCAACATATATACTTAGATTTAAGAACACTTGAAGGTCAAAACGCTTTGATATAAATTTTAATTAATTTTCTATTCACATTCAAAAAAACCTATATAATCAACCTGGCTTGAACAAAAATAATATTTATAATATATAATTTATTTATTAAAGATTAATAGTTAGTATAAAAATAACAATTTTTTTTTTAGCTAGAAAATGCATTATTTAATTTGATCGGCAACTCACCAATATCTGAACAAGTGGATAATTATAAAAAATATTTTAAAATTTTATATAAACAAAAAAAAATTTCTTTGTTAATTGAAAAATTGCGGGAAGTGATTTGTGAATGTCCTGAAAATGAACCGACTTTGCAATGGATATGTAAAGTATATTATGAAGAATTCTTTTCTAATCCAACATTCACAGAGACTAATATTCAGCCATACATTAAAAAATATTATGAACAACTCTTACAATTGAAATCCAAATCTTTTGAAGGCAATTTAGCTAAAGCAACAGATTGCTTCTATCAACAAGAATATCTTCAATCCATTGAGCTTGCCAATTTATGTAAATAATTTATAAAATCTAATTCTATCTTCTTTATAATCTGACTAGAGAAAGAATGTAAATTCTTGACTAAATTTCAATTTCTATTAATATGTTTAATATTCTGAAAATTAACTAAATCTAAAAATTATGAAGAAATTCAAACTTCTAAAATACTATGGTGACAAGAGTCAAATGAAAATATTGAGTCTATTTCTTTTTTCTAAAAATTTCCAAACAAACGCCCGAGATAAAATCTAAAAACACTATAATTTTTCTTTTTTTACTTTACCATACAGGGTATCTAAACAACTTTCGTAGGAACTATTTTTTTATACGACATCAAATAAACAAAATACATTTTTTTTTTTTTTTTTAATGCAATCGAATGCAAGAAGGGGTGCACCAGTAAAGATGCAACCCCTATGGATCTCGAAAGACCCTTGCATTACCGAAGAGAAGAGAAAGTTGATTAAGTGAGAGGGTGTAGACGTAGGTGTCTATGCACTCCAGTTTTGAAGGTTTGAAGATTATAGGTGCTGGGAAAGATAGAGGCTGGAAGAGAGTTCCAGTTCCTTGAAGTCATGGGGATATATGTATTCGCGAATGAAGTGGTCCGGCACTTTTCTAGTTTGACCGCGAGAGAGTGTTGGGAGTCGGCAAAACGCGTGCTACGTGCAAAGCATGCTTTGGGGGGAATTATTGATTTTATCTCATCGGAGCACCTGCCGTGATAGTATCTATAGAAAAGGGAAAGGGCAGAGGCATCTCTTAGATGAGCCAGCGAGTCGAGGGAGTCGGTGAGGGTAGAATCGTCAATTAGCCTGACGGCTCGTTTCTGAATTGCATCCAGGGTAGCAAGAGAATATTTAGAGGCTCCTCTCCATAGATGAGAGCCGTATTCGAGACAGGGGCGGATTTGGGCCTTGTAGATGGTGAGAAGTTGTGGGGGTTTGTAAAATCGCTTGGACCTGAATAAGAAGCCAATCTTCCTTGCTGCAGATTTCGCCACAGAGGAGATGTGTTCATTCCAAGACAGGTCAGATGCGACAAGAGACGCCCAACATGGATAGGCTGTCACACATTTTTAGGGTATTCGAATCGAAGTGAATATCAGGGAAATCTTTATTTTCGCGCCTAGAAATTAGACAACATTGAGTCTTGTTTGAATTGAAGTTAACTAAATTTTGTGAGCCCCATTTATACATGAATCAATTAGATCTCAAAAAAAATCTTAACAATTATTTAACTTAATTATCAATTAATAATGATTAAATATTTAATTATTGAATAAAAATTTAATAATTTTTCGACACTGTTCTGAGAAATTCCAGACTGTATTGCAAGTCATCTGGATGAATTCCAGTTCCAATTTCCTTATTTTGGCCTGTTCCAATTTCTTCGTAGCTTTTACATTTCCTGTTTTTTTTTTTAAACAGATTTTACAACATAATAAAATGAAGCTTGTAAGGGTGTATTCCTATCAGGAAAACGCTTGGCATTCATTTCAAGGCAGCCCCTAACACTTCTTCCACTTTCACCTCATAAATGAAGACCATTTTAATTCTGTCTTTAACAAAAAAATGCTCTATTTTTATTATGTTAATACAATATAACTATCTACTGGATTGACACGAGAAATAAACTTTTTTAAACTCAAGAATTTCAACTTGTTCTATTAAGAAGAAAATCATCTCTTAAATCTGAATATATGGAATTTTTAATATCATTATAAACACTTATTTTCATTGTTGTGAATTTTCGATTTAATGATTATTTATTTAATAATTAATTATTTAATCATTATTATTTGATAATTAAGTTAAATAATCGTTAAAAATAATTATTAAGATTTTTTTTGAGATCTAATTGATTCATGTATTTTGTTTATTTGATGTCGTATAAAAAAATAGTTCTTATGAAAGTTGTTCAGTTTTTTTTGTAGATTAAGTAGACGTATAGAAAAATATAAAGTTCCATTTAAAAAACAGAACTTGACATTGAAATACCCTTGAAAGATTGTTCTAGGTCGACAAACAATAGCGTAGTTTAGTTTCCCCTCGATATAAACAAACTTTTATCTGAAACTTTTTTCCATATAAAGCACTGTTTTTGAATTATAACACTGTGTCAAGATAAAAAACTCACCCAGTATATATGGACCGTTTATTTTGAAATTGATTTTAAGTCTATTTTTTTCAAAAAATAAGATCACATAATTTGTCATTAATTTTGTGTGAACTTTTGATTTATAACTAGTTAATAATTAACATCTTAAAAAATGCCAATGATTTGTTCAATTTAAAATTGGCCAATAAAAGAAATTGCGTAGCGATTAATATGCTAACCTTTAATTTTCTCGAAACAACAAAAATGGACTTACACCACTTTCAAAATAAACGGTCGATATTATAAAATATGTTTATATTGGATAACTTTAAAATAAACTTCCTTACATATATAAAATTATAATATAAATATCTCAACTACATCTTATGATATTTTGCTCATAAATACATAACTTGAAAGAAATTAGTTATTTTTACTCTCTAAGAGTCTCGCAGATAACCAATAGAATAAAAAAAAAATCAACCTCCCATCTTGGATATATGGCTCTTTTTACTTTTACCACCCGGGACCTCTAAACACCGAAATCCGTCACTGTCGGTATCCACCTGAGTTGTCAGTTTATTGAATTATTTGATTTGTTTTGCTTATTCATGTTTAGAAATGAAGTGGAATAAAATAATTTACAATTATGATTTTGTTTTGTCTGAATTCAGATATCCACAATTCTAGAAAAAAAGTTCTTTCTAATGCCATAATATTTTATTTCCAAAACCAATAACTGATTAGATTTTGAGCTTTTTAGCTTCACAATTTCTAAATGAAAAATCCAGAAGCTTTTAAATGATTCTATCTAATGAACTACAATTTAGCAGAAAAATTTCTATTAATAAGCTGCACTTTTATTCTAGATTTCAGCTTTCTAGCTCAGTTTTCTGACAAAGAAATCTCCAAATATAAAAATTTCCAGAGAATAATTTACGTAGCCTTGATATACATTTTCTTCCAATCTTATTTTTTAATTTATTCATTTTGTACTCGTGTATAATGATATTTAAACCACTGTCCTATTTGCCTATGGATATGGCCCTACACTTACTTATTTTAATTTATTTTGGTAATAAAATCTAAAAAATATATATTTAACATTCCTCTAGTCAGATTTTTAATACTTTTTTTTCTTTCAATACTATTTCGAAAATATTTTTTCTCTTTTAGGTCTTAATTTAGTGAATGAATCGTTGTATTGTTTCATTCTTTTAAGCAAATCCTATTTCCAAATGCATAATTATATAGATGCCAATAAATATGTGAAGAAAGTTCTAAAAATTGAATCACAAACATTAAATAAAGAATTTCAGAATCAGTTGAAAATATTCCACTTACAATCTCTAATTTTGCAAGAAGATGATGAGAAAGTAAAAGAAGGACTGAAACTTTTTGAAAAGGTTAAATTAATGAATAATCTCTCTCGAGAAGGGTTCGCGATCTTAAATGTTTTTATTTATGCTTTCAGTTGAATGATATTGAACCAGTAAATGAAATAAATCTCATACTTGCTCGTGGCCATATTTTTTTAAATAATATATTAGAAGCAGAAAAAATATTAATTCAAATTACAGAAAAAAACAAATATATTGAAAAAATAAATTTAATACTAATTTTAATTCTAAAGAAAGAAGGCAAATTAGAGGAAGCTCTTTCATTAATTAAATCGAGTTATGAAAAAAATTTAATATCAAATGATTTAATATTGCAAGAGGGTTTAATTAAATGGGAACTTGACTTATTGGAAGACAGCTTATTATCTTTTCAAAAGGTATTTATTATTTTATTTATTTCTTCATATATCGTCGGCTTAGAGTGTAAACCTGCTAACTCCATTTTTTATCATATATGACATATTAATACCGTTCGAAAGAAAAAGAGATCCAGCCAGCATCGTCCAAGTAAAATCCTACTTAAAATTACTATCGTAAGCTGTAGAAAATAAATGTGAAAAATAGTTTCTTTTCATAACAACAATAATAAATTTTGTTTGTTTTTTCTCTGCCCTGTAAAATTTCCATGTTGTGAGTTAGCAGGTTTACTCTCTAAGGCCAAGATATGCATATTACTATAATACTAACTAGCTCGGTAATTTTTTGTTACTTAAAAGCGGTATATTAATATATTTTTAATTTTAAATAAAATTAAATAAATACACAGGAGTTTTTTATCGGGTTATAGTGGTTTTTCACAAGTAGAAATAAAAATTAAAAAATTCCTTTAATTATATTTTTTGAGTTTTATTTTACTCTATACATATTTCGGGTTTTTAGCCCATCATCAAAAGTTTACAAAAGACTATAAATACCGTCCGCGTTCTCCCGAATACTTCTCTCCACCTCTTGACCCCGTATTCCCTTCAATCTTTCGCGCTCCTCCTCACCCACCTTTCCTCAGTCTCATCCCCTTCCGATTCATTATTAAGTTCCCAGTCTTCAGGTCTATATAATATCCTACCTAACACCATTTCCCCAGGGGACTAACCCGTTAACGAATTAATCATGTTCCTTAAATTCAATAAAATCTTGGGTAATTTCAGGTCCCATTTATTATGATCCCCATCCATCAACTGTACCCTGAGTAGGGGTTATAATATCTTGATTATGCGGTTCCACCGGATTTGCTCGTGGATGATAGACGGGTGTAGTAAATCTTTCAATTCCCCATTCCTCCATTCTTTTTACCCATTCTCGGCTAGTGAATTGAGTTATCCGACAAAATACACTTTGGAAAACCAAATCTCGAAAAAATGTCGAATTCCAAAAACATTCAAAATTTCTTTATATATAGATTTATAATTTATTTTTCTAGAACATTTTTTAATTAATTTATGATTTTCAGCTTTTAAAATTAGATCCTTATAATTATATTTCCTTTGTATATTTCGGAAAATATTATCAGAATATTAATCTTGATAAAGCAATGCGTTGTTATCAAAAGGCGTTACAAATTAATAAACATTGTGTGGAAGCTGGTCTTGGATTAAGTGATATATATAGGAAACAAAAGAAAGAGGTAATTATGAAAATATAAACCTAATAATAAAATTCTAGGCATTTTACATTTCTTGATATTCATCCTTTTAAGTGTTTGCATTTTTTAATTATTCTTTTGGCCCCTTCATATATTTTGTTTTTAAATTAAAACCTATCATTTCATATCTAATTTTGAATATTCAAAAACATCCTAAGCTTTTATTAATCTTCCTAAACTTTATAAATTATCTTCATAATTATTAGATATCAAAGAAATATTCCTCTTAAAAATTACTCCTATGAAGTATTAAGGACTTTTTCAATGCACAATAATATTCATTCTAATCGTAGAACTAGTTTCTCATTGGATAATTTAGATAAATATACTTTTTTTAAATAAAAATGTTTTAAATCATAAATATTCTAAGTTTTTTTTTGTTATTAATTTGGTTAAAAAAGATATATTATAAAATAATTTAAACCTTTTTCCAGAGACAATTTATTATAAAATAAGAGTCTACAAATCCGCGCTCTTCTCATAATAAATCAGGATAGTTCATTTCTAAACACAAAAGACCTTTTAATTCTAATCCGAAAAAAACATTTTAATAAAAAAAATCAAACAAATAAATAATATATATATACAGATATATCATCTCGATATATATGTGTGTATGTTTATTTGCATCAAGCAGAGGACAACCTCTTTGTTTCTCTTTGTGAATCAACAACTCTGCTACTCTCGGCAAAACAAAAACTTTTCAATTATTTTAATAAACGTTTCCAGTTTGCCTATCATGATATAAATAGCCTTGATTTTTTGATTGTTGCCGAGTATGTGTTTTTCTTTGTGAAATTTTAATTATTTATTTGTAATTTTCCAGGAAAATAACTTAGAATTTTTAAAAGAAGTTACTTCGACAAATCCACGAGCAAAATGTAAATGGGCCTGGCTGCGTTTAGGGCTTCAATATCATGACAAGGGTCAACTCCAAGAAGCAATGGACAGTCTTAGATCAGCTATTCGAGCTGATCCAAATGACAGGTGCACGTTTATACCTGATCCATTTTTTTTTTAATGACTAACTAAGAAATCATAACCCATGTAGTCTGGAAAAACTACTGCATCGTGGAAAGAAGAAGAGGGAGGAATTTCCGGGTTTGGCTCAGAGTTAAAACTTTCTGTAGATGCCAGTCTTGAAATATAAAGGGTGTACGATTGAAAGACGGAAATGGGAAGGGAGTTCAATTTTCTAAAAGTCATAGAAATATCTAATACTACTAAAGGGCATTTGTGCCAGTGTCTGTTTGTAACTACCTATGCCCCCCCCCCAGGGGATGGGAGGTGGTGTCCAGGGGACTACTGAAGGGCATTTGTCCCTGTCTCTGTATGTACCTATGTTTGTATGTCCGTCCCCCCAGGGGTCCAGGGGGCTACTAAGGGGGATTTGTGTCTATGTCTGTACCTAAATATACCATATATCTTAGGGTGGTCCTTATTTTGGATATTTTCGAATTTTTACTCTGGCAGAGGCTCATATGGTTCGAAATAAATAAAAAAAAATATCCCCCAAGTTTCAAGCTTCTATCTCAATTTTAGCCTGTGCCTCAGAGCGATCTAAGATTCCCATCTAAATAACATGGGGTTTTTGACATTGAACGATCAATTTTTTATTCGGGCCAAAGCAATGGTTTAAAAAATTTGAAACTCTAGATTTTATCCTTATAATAGTAGCTACACTTCAGAATTTTTACAGATTTGTAGCTATTATAATTGTGGAGTCTATAACTTACTAACACTAAGATATGGCAGTATTTTATCTAGCTGTAACTCCAAAATTATAATAACTAAAAAACTGAAGGATAGCTATTATTATAAGGGTAAACTTAACAAAGATTCAATTTTTTTGAAATATTACTTTGGCCAAAATAAAAAATTGATCGTTCAATGCCAAAAACCCCATGTTATTTAGATGGGAATCTTTCATCGCTCTGAGGCACAGGTTAAAATTGAGATAGGGACTTGAAACTTGGAAGATCTTTTTTTTTATTTATTTCGAACCATATGAGCCTCTGCCAGCGTAAAAATTCGAAAATACCCAGAATAAGGACCGTCCTAATATACCTATGTGGGGTTGGGAGGTGGGGTCCTGAGGTGAGGGTTGGTATCCAGGGGAAAGGTGGGGCTCCATGGTTGGAGAGTACAGGGGGTAGGTTTACTTGGTTGGAGGGTGATCAGATGCGGGGGTGAAGTTCCGGGGTTGGGAGAGGGTTGGTGGGATGGAGAGTGGTTGGAGATGAAGGAGTGGGAGTGTTCAAGTGACGGGGGGTCCAGGGGCCGAAGCTAGCAAGAGGCCCACCGAAGGCAGGCCTTGCAGCTAGTACATTAAATAAAGATTGGTTGATTCAAAGGGTGATGTATTTCCCGGAAGTTTCGATATTAGGCCTATATTATACTAAGCCACCAGGTCACCACCTCGAGAGCCTTTCTACCCGCCTTCAAACTCTTTAATATTATCCATTTCATTAACATTTTCTGAATTGACACCTGTTTCATCTGCCTAGTTACCCCACTGACCAATTTAGTTTATAATTTTTGTTCACTGAGAATGAAGCAGGTTCAAAGTGAAACATATTTCTTCTTCTTCTTCAAGTGCCATACTCGATTCCGAGCGTCAGCGATTACTGTGGAGAGCATCTTCCCATTTTCCTGGGGAAATTTTTCACAGGGGTGGTTTCCCATTGCCTTCCCCTGAAACAAATTTAATAAAATTAAAAATATAAGATGTACAAATAAGTTTCCACATTTTGACAAAGTTGGTCCCACCAATAAGTTATGATTAAAATTGTCAGAATTAAAACTTAATTATCGTAAGGTTGTATATTTGTTAACAAAATAACCTTGAAATCTTAGTGAATTTTCATCAGTATATTATATTTTTTTGTGTACGAAAATGTCGAGTTTTGAGCCGAATAAGCGTCATTTGCGGGAGCTTTTGATTTACTTCTTCAAATTTGAAAAAATCTGCAGCTGAGGCGCATCGATTGCTTGGAGAAGCATATGGTGAGTCTGCTTTAAATGAGAGAGGTTGACGTGAGTGGTTTCAAAAGTTTAAGAAGGGTGAATTCGACATCGAAGACAAAGAACGTCCCGGAAGGCCGAAAGTGTACGAAGACGCGGAATTGAAAGCATTATCAGACTAAGATTCGTGCCAAACGCTAGAAGAACTTGCACATATATTAGGCATGACTCAAAAAGCAATTTCACATTGGTTGAAATCATTGGGAATGATTCTAAAACAAGGAAATTGGGTTCCATATGAACTTACGCCTAGAAACGTTGAATACCGATTTTTCACAAAACCGGTCAAAACCTTTTTGGAAACACTCAATTGGGAAGTTTTATCCCACCCGCTATATTCACCAGACATTACTCCTTCTGATGTCCACTTGTTTCGATCGATGGCGCATGGCCTGTCCTGTCTGAGACAAGGGCGGATCCAGGGGGGGGAGGGGGGCGACCCCCCCCCCCATAGAGGCCCGTACCTGGCAAAAAAAATTTGTAAAAAAAACCTTTATTTTTTTTTAAATTTTTAAAATTGAAAATAAAGTTCTATATATATATATGTAGTGTGGGGGGGGGGGTCTCTGACCCCCCCCCCCCCCCGCTTGGACAATTCGATCGCGACACACTTTCGAGATAAAAAGTATATCTTATATACATCGGGCACCTTATATACATTCTCCCTCCCCCCTCCCCCATAAAAAATTCCTGGATCCGCCCTTGGTCTGAGCAGCACCTTACATCATAAGAAGATACCAAAAATTGGGTCGGTTCGTAGATAGCCTCAAAAGATGAAGCATTCTTCCGAAGCGGTATCCGTATGCTGTCAGAAAGATGGAAGAAAGTAGTGGCCAGCGATGGAAAATACTTTGAATGATACATGTGTAACCAATTTTTTTTCATTAAAGCCTCAAATTTTGGGGGGGAAACGGCGGAAGCAAAATTGTACACCTTGTAGATTAGTAGGTAGGTTTCACAAATAAAAGAAATATTTCTTATGAGCATTATCAATGTAAACTGGTCGCCCAAAATATATTGAGTCTTGCTCATAAGCAAAATATCTTTTATTTGTAAAACCTATCTAGTAATTTAATTTTATAATTTTTATTGATATACATGTATAGCAATTTATTTTGACATCTCCCAACACAATTATCTTAGATAGTATTAATGTTTTTAATATGTCTTAACGGTTGATTTTCTTTTTAGTCACTGTTGGGAAGCACTGGCCGATGTTTATCTTGAACGAGGTGCATGCACAGCAGCTTTGAAATCTTACCAGCGAGTTTTAGAACTGGACCCGTCAGCTCTCTATCCTGCTCTTCAAATAGGCACAATCAATCAAGTGAGTGGCAAAAAAAAAAATATATTTCAAACTAGGATTTCTTAATAAATTTTATTAATTAAATTCTAATTGACAATTTTTAGACACTTGGACTTTATAAAGAATCGGTTTCGCAATTTAAACAAGTGTTAGAAATAAATCCGCGATATGTTCCTGCTCTCAAAGGATTAGGAGAGAGTCATTTACTTTTAGGAAAATATTATATTTCGAAACACTTGCTCGGTTTATGTAAAGATGAATGTCAAAATGCGTTTGACACATTAACTCTGTGAGTAAATTATTTTTTGCTAATCTTTAAGGGTTTTTCGTCACATATTTTAATAAACTATTTTTTATTAATATTAATTTACTAAAAAGTTTCTGCCACCTCTGGATGATAATCTTCAATGCTAATCTATATAAATAAAAATGTACTATTACGCTTAAGTGATACGTTGAAGGATCTCCTTTGAAATTTTCACACAACATTCCATTCAAATACACGAATGTTTTTATATATAGTGTTTTATAGATATCACACCTGTGCCATGTAAAAAATATTTTTTTCGAGAAATGAACGCCCTCGCCTCTCTGGAGGGTAAAAACAAACAAACAAGATGGCCGATAATAGCTTTTTGGAAATCTTTCAACTGTCAATATTATTTTTGGTTAAGGAAACAATAATTATAAATCTGACCCAAAATTTAGATATACCAATCGGAGCACCAAACGGACATATGTTGCGAATATAGTTTCGATACGTCCAGTGGTTTAGGCCTGAAGCATAAGGGTTAGTCACAGCAACGCGTGGTCGGGTCAGCTATAATCTATATAATTTTTAACTATAAAACGAGACGCTCCCCGCCAGGGCTAGGTGACGCCGGGCCGAATGCCTTGGCGTCAGCCAGTATCTATATAAATTCATATAAATGAGACGAAAAACTCTTGAAAATTAAATTATTTATTAAGTTCCAATAGAAGCATTTAAAAATCAAATTGTATAATTATATATTTGATCTTTTTTCAGTGCAGCTGAACAAGAGAAAGATCTAGTGTGCATTTGGCAACTGCTTGGAGATGTGTGTCTATTATTATCGTCTTTACCTTCTAAATGGGCGTATTTACATGTATCGCAATGGCTTATTGCGGAAACCGAAACACCCACGGATTCCAAAGAGAGTGAATTAATTGAAAAGACCAAAATTTTACAACTAAGCTCAAGGTAATTTAAATTAATACAAGAGTTTATGAAAGATACTATTAAATCTATTAGATTCTTAGATAATATATAAGGTTTCCTATTTTATACTTGAGGATTTTTTTATTTTAATAAAACAAGTAATTTTGCCAGTTTATTTTTATGTAAAGTACTTATGTTATAAATAGGGCTCGGATTTATAGGCACTAAAAATCTTTAAAATAGGCAGGCAACTAAGCACTAAAAATAACTAAAATAGGCACTTATAAAGGCATTTTAAGTAAAAATAGGCACTTAAAAAGGCATGTTAAGAACAAAGAGGCATTTTAAAATAAAAGTAAAATATTGAGTATTAAGCGTTCTGTCAGTAATACCAAAAAATGTTCATCATTATTTTCTGCAGGCCACATGATACCTGTAGGTACAGTGTACAAGTACAGGGTGGGGTACAAAGATCTCCCAGATTTTGAAGAGGTGTAAAAAATGAAAAAATATAACTAAAATAAAAACGGAATATATTTTTGAAAAGAACATAATTTTTTTTTTAATGTGTTTTAAACATTATATCAGACCAAAAAAGGGGAGAGGGGGGGGGGGGGGGTGTCAAAAATGAAAATTCTAGCCCTTTCGACCAAACTCAACTAAATTTTGTATATTTTGGTCCGCAAAACACATTAAAAAAAAAATATTTTATGTTCTTTTCAAAAAATATATTCCGTTTTTTCTAGTAAAATTTTTTCATTTTTTATACCTCTTCAAAATGTGGGAGATCTTGATGCCCCATCCTGTATAATGAAAATTGCCATTAAGAAAAGGACAATACATAATATTTTTAGGACACAAGGAAATTGAAACTTACGTAATACTTTGGGAATTGCTCTAACAATTTTTGAACTATTTGCTGCTTCAAGTTCGGAAAAAGCTATCAAATATGGTCCACTTTTCGATTTTTGGGTGTCCTAGTCGACACTGCCGCGACTCGATAAATAATTTTTTCAGAATATTTTCTTAATAATTCAAAAAAACTTAAATTTAGAAATTGAGTAAAAAATGGAAATTGCTGATTTTAGTAAAAATAGACACTAACAAAGGCATTAATAGATGGAATAGGCACTAACACCCAGAATAGGTCAAAATAATCATTATAGGTACTAAAAATGCCTCTTATTTGTAATTTCATGAAACGCATAGATATCATATTGGCCTAAATTTTAAGCCATAAATAAAAAAAAGGCAAATAGGGCGAAATCCGAGCCCTAGTTATAAGAGAGTTTAGAAGAGAGCTTTACGCAAATGTTAGTAGTAATTTGGCAATCTATTTGAAATTAGATTCTTAGAAAATACTAGATGCAAGGCCCGCCTTCGGCGGCCCTCTTGCTAGCCAGGAGCCACCCCCTGGCCCCCAACCCACGAACCCCACCCTCACACTCCATTCTCACCCACCACACCCCCCGAAACCCACCCAGCACCCCCTACCCCCCGCCCCGCACCACCAACCCAACACTCCATCCCGCACCCCACCCACCTCGGACCCCAACCCCACCCCCGCACCATGCACCCGTGCACAACCCCCGCCCCCACACTACCACCCCAACACTTCATCCTGCACCCCACCCACCTCGGACCCCCACCTCCGTACCACCCCACTACGCCACTGGAACTTCACCTGAACCCCCACTCCACCAACCCTTTTTTTTAAAACAAAAGTTGTCAGAAATCACATCCCCTACAACTTTGCTCATTATAAAATTTGCCGTAGAGTTAATAGTTTAGGAGTTATTTGATAATTTTCATTCGTGCGCCCACCCAAAACCCCTTTTGGGGTCAAAATATTAAAACGTTAGAAGACATCTGATACAAATATGAAATTTCATAATAATTCCTTCAGCCGTTTTGACGTGAATCGTGAGCAACTTTTCGCGGAAACCACTGAAACAGACAAACATACAGACATTCAGGAAATTCGTTGAGGGTGTTTTCGTTCATAACTTTGCTTGAAACGTGTGCAACCAAAATTTGGCGTGATTTGGACCAAAGTACAGACAAAACCTTAATTTTATATATATAGATATAAGATGTGCCATTTTGAACTAGGGGATTTATTATTCGTTAGGTGAGCCCTATCAGACGTGTTGGAGTATTGAATTCTTAATTAAATTTTTAATGTTTTTTCGCCATTTAGAAATGTCTGAAACGTTAGAGAATAATAATATTCAAGTAGGATTATTTTCGTACGTGCTTATATCTAATATCTATCTGGATTCCGTTACCTGTAACTTAGAACGAAATAGAAAAGTTCATTCTGGTGCCAAAATGTTTGTATTTACAAAACGTAGAAGTAATTAAATTTCGGGCTTTTGTGACTAATTCTTGTCTACAAATGTAGAAAATTTGTAAAAAAAAAAATCGAATCGTTATATGAGAAGCTAACGAAAGGTTCTCTTTAGCTAAGAAACTGAAATTCGGTACACGAGATTATATTAATAAACCATACTTTTCTGCCAAGTATTTATTTTATTATCTATTTTTTTATTTATTTATTTTCTCCTATTTTGGTGAAATATTAGGGAAACTTAAAATCGTTGTTTGCTTTGAAAAAGTATACATTTTTTCTTGAATTTATAACATCATTCTCATATTTGTTCTTTACATAAAAACAAATAAACTGACATTTTTCTAAAAATTTCGAGTTTTATTAAAATAACTAATTTATCAAAATTCATAATCGGAAACACTTGAAATAAAAATATAAAAGTATCACATAAATATTTCTAATTCTAGATGTTATTGTCGAGGTTTAAGTTTGAACCAATCGAATGCCTTTTTATGGCACGATCTGGCCTTGAGTTATTATCATCAAGCCGACCAAGAAGAGGAATCCTATATGCAATGGGCCTTATCAGCAATCCAAAGGTCTCTCACAATTGAATCGGAAAATTGGTTTCAGTGGAATTTATTGGGCATAATTGCTTCGAATTCAGGTGAAAAATTATAACATACATTGATGATGAAATTATTACACTTAAGTAAAAAAATATGTATTTCTCTAAAGTTAAATAACATCACGATACCCTTCTTGTGGGTACCAGGTCATTCTAATATCCAAGAAAATGAGCAAGTTGATATTAGGTCATTCAATAAGTCTGTAGGATGACACATAGATGGCGTTACTAGAATTTTTCCATATGATTTTTATTTAGTACTAACCTTCAAACGATAGGTCTATAAATTTGACAGCAATCTGACTATTGATTCGTGAGTTATAGCATTTTGTGTGAAGCAACTTTTGTTATTGAAAAAAAAGTGAATTTCTAGTTTTAATAGAGCATTGCTTTTTGATGAAAAAAAATACAGTGGAAACCAAACAATGGCTTGATAAACATTATTCGAACTCTGCTCCGAGAAAGAGAAATCGTACTACAAAAGTGGTATTGAAAAGTTGGAAAATCGCTATACTCGTTGTATCGCCCTCGAAGGCAACAATGTTGAATAAGAAAATCGAGTTTTGTCAAAATTTTATTTTTTCTTACTTACCTATCTTACGGACTTAGTGAATGATCTGTTAGGTTAGATTGGCAAATAAAGCCTCTGTAACTGGTAATAGTTTGGATATAGATTTACCTACCTCAGACTAACTAACAGACATTTTGACAACACAATTATTATCTCGAAAAATATAATTTTTTCGATGTTCACTTATTATCATAATTTTGACCGATAATATCTCAAAACTCTGACGTGTTGTTAAAAATTGGGAAATTACATGATAATCAGCACATAAAACTTTAACGGAATCCATTGTTAGATTTACGGGGAGAAATTTTTGTTTAATTTTTGTCGAGCAGTGCAATTAGTTCTTCGTCCTATTATCATCCCTCGTCCAAATTCCTCACTGACCTGAAAAATTATCACTTTTATTCTATAAATAAATTTGCAAACTTGTATATATACCTACTATAGCTAAATAAAAAAATAATTTTAAAAGCTAATTATGATATTTCTTTGTATGGCTTTCAGAAATCGACAATTTTAAACTTGCTCAACATGCTTTTATAAAAGCCATTCAAGCTCAAAATAATAATCCAATTCCATGGAGTAATTTGGGTGTCTTATATTTAAATGTACAAGATCTCAAACTTGCCAATCAAGCTTTTCAAATGGCTCAAAAAACTGATCCTTCTTTTATGGAAAGTTGGATTGGTCAGGTAATATATACTTTTTATTAGTTCATTAATCGCACTATATACATATACATTAGGTGGCCCTTATTTTGGGTATTTTCGAATTTTTACGCTCGCGGGGGCTCATATAGTTCGAAATAAATAAAAAAAAATTTCCCCCAAATTTTAACCCGTGACTCAGAGCGATGTAAGATTCGCATCTAAATAACATGGGGTTTTTGACATTGAACGATCAATTTTTTATTCGGGCCAAAGCAATGGTTTAAAAAATTTGAAACTCTGTAGACGTTATCCTTATAATAGTAGCTACCCTTCAGAATTTTTACAGATTTGTAGCTATTATAATTTTGGAGTCTATAACTTACTAACACTAAGATATGGCAGTATTTTATCTAGCTGTAACTCCAAAATTATAATAACTAAAAATTTGAAAAAACTCTGAAGGATAGCTACTATTATAAGGGTAAAGTCTACAGAGTTTTAAATTTTTTGAAATATTACTTTGGCCGGAATAAAAAATTGATCGTTCAATGCCACAAACCCCATGTTATTTAGATGGGAAACGTGCATCGCTCTGAGGCACAGGTTAAAATTGAGATAGAGACTTGAAACTTGAAAGATATTTTTTTTATTTATTTCGAACCATATGAGCCCCTGCGAGAGTAAAAATTCGAAAATACCCAAAATTAGGGCCACCCTAATATACATATATAAAGTTTTATTTGCTCATCACACTAAAGCCATGCCCTATATTTTTAAAATCTTGAAATTTCCACAGTTGATTATCCTCTTAACGCAACAACCCACTTAGAAGAGATTTTTTAAAAATTCCAATCTTAAGGGATAGAAAAGTGATAAAAAAATGTGTTGAGTCATCATGCTAGCTAGACTGAACCTTAATGTATAAAATCTTGAAATTCATATGGTATATTCTGGTAAACCTTACCTCCGACTAAAAAATATATTTTTTTTTAATTTCAATGATAAGTGAATGGAAAATAGTAAAGACTTGTGTTCACGAATTGCTCATTCTAGAAAGTTAAAATTCGGATTGTATATTTTTGTCATGACTCCTTAAAAAGCGATTTTTAAAAATTCGAATTCCAAGGGATTGAAAATCAGTAAAAAAAATATTCACAAATTCTTCCTTTGTTAGAGTGACTTATCGCACTACATCATATAGGTATCCCCCTAAACCTATATTTTTAATTCACGGAGTATATTCTATTCATAAAAGGGTGTGGAATGTTTAATCTGGTGCCGAAAGGTTTATATATCTAAAATGAAAAACTGATTGAATTTTTGGCTTTTTAAATTCAGAACTTTCTGTTCAAAAATGCAGAAAACCAGAAAACACTCTTTTTGTTGATTAATGGGGGGGGGGGGGTGATCCGCGATTGGAAGTAGGTGTACACCTCTTTGGAAGTACTTGAAAGTACCTGGAAATCTTTGGAAGTGCTTGGAAATATTTTGAATTACTTGGAAATATTTTGAATTACTTGGAAATATTTTGAATTACTTGGAAATATTTTGAAGTACTTGGAAATATTTGGAAGTCCAAGTGGAAGTAGGTGTACACGTACAGCATATTAGGTCGCGGTTCACCCCGCGGGGGTGGGCTATCTAATTCTTGTAGCTAATAAGTTCAGAGATTCAGCACACAAGCTTGAATTAATAATCTACACCTCTATAAAAAGTTTCAATTTTCTAGCTCAAACCTTTCGTTGTAAAAAAATATCAAAGAGCTAGGATTGAAAAAGTTTTCACTTTTACTTTCCATTTCTTTATTTGGATATTCGAAGATAAATTTGTTAAAAATTGTTCTTAATCATTATCAAAAAAAACCTCACATATTTTTAAATAGACCAACTCATTAGAATGTACGACGATTCTATACTTAATTCTAGGGGGACTTAGTCGTTCAATAGATTTCCCTCAGTACTTATAAAATCACTCCAAAATTAGTTGTTTAACGCCGAGTATTCTGATTAGTTCATTTACAACCTAGATCGTTTCAGTAGGAACTTCTTTTTAACCGACTTCAAAAAAGGAGGAGTTTCTCAATTCGACTGATTTTTTTTTGTGTCTGTGTTACCTGATATCTTCGCCAATTGTGAACCGATTTTGATGATTTTTTTTCCATTGGGTTCAGTCTAGTTTCCGATTGGTCCCGTTTTTTTTTTCATTGGTATTAACCTTTTGTTATGTTTGTTCAGGCATAACTTTCTGTTTATGAACGAATTTCGATGATTCTTTTATATTGGAAGAGGGTACCTTAGGGGAGAAGGGGGTACCATATTAATTTGGTCAAGTCTGATGATATGATCAATGACGAATTAACGTAGATTTCCAATTTTTATGAGCAAATAATCGAAATTATAATAAATAAAATCTTTTATAAAAAAATCAATCTTAAAACGTTCATTTAAAACCCGCAAACGTTTCTACAGAATTTCTATATTTATGAATTTAATTTTATTATCATTTTCTGATTCATTCGCCCGACCCTTTCTTTAAGAGATGTATGCAAGGTATTATCTTAAGTCACTATTAATAACATCACTAAAAAGAGAAAAATAAAATAATTTTTATAAAAATAAAACTGACTTCAAAAAAATTAAATGCAACAAATAAAATGATAATAACTTAAAAATAAAATAAAAATACACTAAAAGGTATAAAATAATTATCTTATTTAGTTACAACTAAACGACGAAATATTTTCATGAAATCATTTTTTGAAGTCGGTGCCAAACAATTACATTTTATGAATCAAACTTGAAGGATCTTACTTAGTACGTTTCTCGGTTACGCTCGCTATATAGTATAGTTTGTTTAGCACCGACTTCAAAAAGTGATTTCATGTAAATATTTCGTCGTTTAGTTGTAACTAAATTAAATAATTATTTTATACCTTTTAGTGCATTTTATTTTATTTTTGAGTTTTTTTAATATTTTATTTGTTGCATTAAATTTTTTTGAAGTCGGTTTTATTTTTATTTTTTTTATAATTGTATAAACAACTCATCCACAAAACATCAAATCTGCAATACCCTTATAATAAACTTTACCCTGATCTTATGCTCAAGTTATATATTATTATGTTATTTATATCAATTTGTATTTTGTTAACTAGGCATTGATTGCGGAAGCCACCGACCACCACGACGCAATGGATCTCTTCAGGCATACCATGCAATTAGGTTTCAATCTCGAATCTTGTCTAGGCTATGCGCATTTTGTTGTTACTACAATTCGTGATACTAAAGATCGCAAGAATCCAGCGTATATTTATTGCATAGAAAAAATGTTCGCCCTCCCGGTGGTTTGTGACCGAGTTCTTTGGTATACCGGTAGGTGTTATCTCATTCATTATTTCCAAAGACCTTTTATTTATAAACATAATTTTTAAGCTCTTAAAAAAGACAAATATATTTTATTTCTTTTAATATAATTTACCGGGTGAGTTTTTACTTTATCCAATGCGTAGCATGGGTAAAGTATTGTAATCGGTCTCGCGCCAAGCGGGACTTCAAAGGGTCCTCAGGTAAAGACTACGGAACCCATGGACTCAATTAAGGTCACAAATTGAAGTATTCAATGAGATTGAATTTTAGCACGTGATGGTTTTGCCAAAAATTACCTGGGATCTCGCCGAGAGGCCAAAAAGTGCCATTTTTTTTGGAAGTTCGTGCGGATGGATGTATGTATGTATGTGTGTGTGTGTGTTATCGTTTTTTTCGTCCACGAATTTTTCCACACCGTTGCACCGAATGAATTGAAATTGAAAACCTACCAGTATTTTAACAAAATGAAGCGCTGATTAGTTTTTGGTACATATCGGTCTACAAACATTAGTACTTTATTTCAGTACTTTTTTAGTTTTTTCTAAATATCTTGAAAATGACTTAACCAATTTTGATAAAATTTAATATCCTAATTAAGTACCTTGGGACCCACAAAAAAGGTTAAATAAAGTTTTTAGTAAAATTATATTTTAAAGTACTTTACTCTAGAACATATTAATATTTCAAATGAATTTGGATAAAGTTTAGCAACGATCCGTTGCAGTTTATTTGGAAGTGCATGCGGATGGATGGATGGATGTTATCGTTTTTTTCGTCCACGATTTTTTCCACACCTTTGCACCGATTGAAATGAAATTGAAAACCTACCATTATTTTAACAAAATGAAGCGCTGATTAGTTTTTGGTACATATTGGCCCACAAACATTAGTACTTTATTTCGGTACTTTTTTAGTTTTTTCTAAATATCTTGAAAATGACTTAACCAATTTTGATGAAATTTAATATCCTAATTAAGTATCTTGGGGACAACAAAAAAGGTTAAATAAAGTTTTTAGTAAAAGTATATTTTAAAGTACTTTACTCTAGAGTAAGAGAGTATTTTTTTTAATTTTTTAAATTCTTTAAAATTTATTCATTTGATCGGTAATATAGCTCATTTAAACTTGCTTAAGTAAAAATGGTTAGGCTTCTCGCTGTGAAATGATAAAAATTTGGGAGGAAATTTTTTAAATAACCATAGCAACTGCGTTGTTTTCTTATCCCTTACCTTTGCTGAAGACAAAGAGGAATCGACTTAAAATCAAAAATAGTGATTGATTCTCATCAAATACTTGAGGAATAACCATTCTATATTGGATTTTTGATGTTTCGGTTTTTATTGGTAACCATTGCTGAAGACATAGAGGAATCAATTTAAAATCAAAAACAGTGATTGATTCTCATCTAGTACTTGAGGAAAAACCATTCTATATAGTATTTTTGACGTTTCGGTTTTTATTGGTAACCATTGCTGAAGACATGGAGGAATCGAGTTAAAATAAAAAATAGTGATTGATTCTGATGTAATACTTGAGGGATAACAATTTTTTATTGGATTTTTGACGTTTCGGTTTTTATTGGTAACCATTGCTGAAGACATAGAGGAATCAATTTAAAATAAAAAATAGCGATTGATTCTCATCTAGTACTTGAGGAATAACCATTCTATATTGGATATTTGACATTTCGGTTATTATTGGTAACCATTGCTGAAGACATGGAGGAATCGACTTAAAATCAAAAATAGCGATCGATTCTCATCTAATACTTGAGGAATAACAATTCTACATTAGATTTTTGACGTTTCGATTATTATTGGTAATTGCTGAAGATATGGAGGAATCGGCTTAAAATCAAAAATAACGATCGATTCTTATCTAATACTTACTCGAGAAATAACCTTATTGCACTTCATTTTTGATGTTTTGACTATTAATGGCAACCTATATTGAAAACCTGGAAGAATCGACTTAAAATCAAAAAGACTAAATTCTTTTTTGGTAAACAACTCAAGCTCAAATTCATCAAAACCTTGCAATTTTCTGTTAGAGGTACATAATATTTTTAAAAGTCTATACTAATCTTTCTATCACAAATTCACAAAAATAATAGCCCATTGTGATAAAAATCAGCTTTAAACTTAAAATGAATCATAAAATCCATAGTAGAATTCCTAAGAAGAAATCATTGATAGTGTTTTCTGCTTGATGCAAATAAGCTTATACCTAGATATAATGAATATATTATATATGTGTGTATATAATTTATCTATTCCTAACTATAGTTTCCAAGGTTTAACTTCATCATCAGTCTTTTTAATTAGAAATACTCTATCTGTTTTTTCTCATGAGTTCAAATATCCGATTGAATGTATGTTTGGAGGTCGGGATTCTTAAGGCCAATTAATTTTTCAATCAATTGACTAATATCAAAGAACGTGTTTACACCCTAAATGGACTTGCTTCCCGTGAAGTCTAGCTCAGAACGCTTTGGTTGATGCAAACAGATTCTTGGATATCAACCCCTTTGCTAAGAAGGATGTATACCGGGCCAGGAAGCGTTAGTGAAAAACCACCCTTAATAGCGCTTCGTATCCAAAGACTTCAAAAAAAAAGGAACCGTTAAATGAATTGGTTTGACCGCAGGTTCGAATAATGTGCTAGTAATCAAAACTACTTTGAAAAATGGTAAATGTTCTGGAAAATATTCTTATTTTTAAAGTTCAAATAAATTGTGATTTTGTTTTTAATAATAATCAAAAACAGGATTGGTTATTAAACAAAATAAAATATATATCTCAAAGATGGAAGACTCCTTATTATTTCTTATTTGTTAAATATGGCGGAGGAAGCAATATAAAACTCAAATTTAATATTTAAACAAAATAACAACTTTTTATTTTCTTTTAATAAATTAGCAGTGGAAAAATATCAAATGCACATATTATAGTAACATTATGTTTTATAAAATAAATACAGTTTTATATAATTAATATATTAATTGTAACATAGCAATATTTCATAAATTAATTGATAATTATATCAATTGAGTAATACAACTCTGAATTAAAGAGTGAATTATTTTCAATATAATAGAAAAATATTTCCAATATTTAATGATTAATATATAAACAGTTTTACAAATAATTATTAAACTACTTAGCTTGTTTTTCAACACGATTGTTCCAAAAGAAATGATTTTTCGTCAATTGAAAACGTTAGCTGAAGCCTTTCTCTTAAAGAGGATGTATCCGTCCTTGTTCCACACTAAAATCTTGCATTAGTTGGAAACAAAGCAATTTGAGAAATCCTTTTCTCTGGAGTTCCTTTGAACCCGTTAATTCAGGTTGATAATTAGCGTATAATTAATCAAACAAGATATTTAAAGATGGCGGATTAACACCAGCGTGGGTGAAAAAACGCAACGAACCAGCTACTGTATACGAGCTGTTCAAAATGGCCTCGCAAGGCAATGAAGATCTTTCTCGCTAAAAAGCAAAGAACAGCATCCTATGGGTCCGACCAGTGTAAGAGGAAGGACACAACGAACCAGCCACTGTATAATGGGCTGTTCAATGGCCGCGCAGGCAGTAGAGTTCTCTCTCGCTTAACAAGACGAGCAGAGCAACCCGAGTTCGGTCTACATGAAGGCAGAGCGTAAAACCAACTGAGCTCGCCCGGCTTCACTAGCTGTGAAGAGGGCCCAAACGGTCACGTGATCAAAACTAGGGTTTTGATTGGTGAACGTCACACATTTTTTATGACTGTATTTTGTTCTCTCGAAAGGCTTGCTTAAAAGCGACTGGAATTCGTATTTTTCTCTAAATAAATTTCCTTTGGAACGACAAAGTATTGAATTACTGCCAGTATAATTAATTTTTTTGAATGAAAAGATATCAGTTTTGTTGTGAAATTGAATCTTTTTCTAGAATATTTTAAATAAAGATATTAAAATATCCTTTACAATAGGAAAATGAAAACAAATTTCTATAATATCTTTTTTTGATAAATTGAAAACTTAAAACTATTTGAATTAATTTTAATTAAATTAATTAACATAAGAAAAAAAGGGCTGAAAACTCTTAAGTTTGAACATAACTCCCCAATTTTTGTTAAAAGATCCTCTTTTAACGAATTAAAACTAAAGTTTTTTAAAGTGTCTTTGACAGCTGGGTGAGTTTTGACATTTCACAGATGTTTTCAGAATATGGACTTTGTCACTTGACATATGATAAACATTTTTTTTTTTTTTTTTTAATGATCTTAAAACTAATTACTTAAATACTAATGGTGTTTGTTTTGGTTAAACAAAATCATTTTGTTTATCAACTTATAAACTAAATTTCTATTGGCAATGGGGCCAATTTGACAACTGGTCTTGTTATTGTTCCCAACTGGGTTTTTAACTTAACCACTCTCACGGTACCATCTTTGCCTGGAAAAACTTCCAGTACACGTCCTAACTTCCACTGGTTAGTCAGTGTATTTTTGTCTTGTATTTTGATGAGAGCTCGGCTTAATAACGTTGTGGATCCGTCCACTCCGCAGTGTCCTGATGTTTTGGAGGAAGACTTTGTGTCAGTTTGTTCTCCGGCCTTTTTATCCTCTGGGTCTTTTTGGACCACTCCGCCCTCCGATTTCAGTGAAGAGTTCGTTTTTGAATTACTGCAAAAATGTAAAAGTGGAGAGAGTTTAAAGCCGCAACGACAATTAAAGCGTTTACAATCATTTACATAATGAGAAGGAGAAAAACATTTTTTACACAATTTGTTTTGATTTACAAACTTTGACCTTTCTTCTAAAGAAAGCTTTTTAAATTTTTCACATTGCCACAAGCCATGCTGTTTTAAACAAAGTTTGCAACTTAGGTCTTTATTAGAAACCTGTACATTTAAAGATCTTGCACTGTTGCTTTCTTTAAATTGTACTTTTTGCTTGTTAGCATAAAAACTATGCGAATCTAAATAAGAATCTGCTTGTCTTTCTATGAAAATTAAAAGTGTGTCTAGACTCGGTATTTCGTCGTGGTTTTCTAACGTGAGTAACCAGTCCTGATGTACTTTTGCATCTAATTTGGAAGACACTAGTCTTACCAGTATGGGATTCCATTGATCAGTATTAATACTTAAATTTTTTAATTGTGCAATGGTTTGCCTAACCGTGCTGGTTAAACTTTGATAAAACCTTGAATTAGGAGATGTGATATTTTTAAATTTAATAATTTATCTATTAAATCAAAAACAATTTTTCTATACTTATAATATTTACTTTCTAATAATTCAATGGCTACTTGGTAATTTTGATTAGTCAAATCTAAGTGCCTAATTAAGTTTAAAGGTTCCTCAGTCAAAAAACTTTTTAAGTACTGAAGCTTTTGACATTGGCTGAGTGAATTATTTGAATCAATTGCTGCATCAAATTGATGTTTGAATGCAGGATAGCGTGTGTATACACCATTAAATTTTTCCAACTCAATTTTTGGAAGATTTATGTGTATGTTTTTTGGTTCAGAATCTTCTGAACACGTTTCTGAATCATTTGACGATTTAGCAGTTTTTAATTTAGATAATTTATCTAAGAATTTATATTTAAGATTATTGAGCTCGCGTGAAGTTGTGGTAATTTCAGAAATTATCGGAATAATGGTTGCTTCATTTTGTAACTCGTGTTCATAAATGTATTTTAAGCTATTATGCATGTCCAAAAGAATTTGTGTTACTTTTTCTATACTATGATTGTAAGAATCTGTAGAGCTAAATTCTTTTTCCGACATAAATTCTAAAAAGTCACTGCTTTCTAATTTTATTAAGGCCCACTTGGCTGCTACTTGTTTTATTTGCTTCTCCAGAGTCATCTTGAGATATCTATTTTATAGCTATTTATTTAATATAGTATTAGATTTGTTTTATTAACGGTCGCCACCAGAATTTATAACCAATTTTTCAAAATACTAATAACAAATTTGTTTTGAGAACTATTGCTAGATGTCTGGGGTGTGTCCTTGTCACGTGATCCAGATGTTAAGGGTGTCCTGTCACCAGGTCGTCAGATGTTTGGGGGTCGGGATTCTTAAGGCCAATTAATTTTTCAATCAATTGACTAATATCAAAGAACGTGTTTACACCCTAAATGGACTTGCTTCCCGTGAAGTCTAGCTCAGAACGCTTTGGTTGATGCAAACAGATTCTTGGATATCAACCCCTTTGCTAAGAAGGATGTATACCGGGCCAGGAAGCGTTAGTGAAAAACCACCCTTAATAGCGCTTCGTATCCAAAGACTTCAAAAAAAAAGGAACCGTTAAATGAATTGGTTTGACCGCAGGTTCGAATAATGTGCTAGTAATCAAAACTACTTTGAAAAATGGTAAATGTTCTGGAAAATATTCTTATTTTTAAAGTTCAAATAAATTGTGATTTTGTTTTTAATAATAATCAAAAACAGGATTGGTTATTAAACAAAATAAAATATATATCTCAAAGATGGAAGACTCCTTATTATTTCTTATTTGTTAAATATGGCGGAGGAAGCAATATAAAACTCAAATTTAATATTTAAACAAAATAACAACTTTTTATTTTCTTTTAATAAATTAGCAGTGGAAAAATATCAAATGCACATATTATAGTAACATTATGTTTTATAAAATAAATACAGTTTTATATAATTAATATATTAATTGTAACATAGCAATATTTCATAAATTAATTGATAATTATATCAATTGAGTAATACAACTCTGAATTAAAGAGTGAATTATTTTCAATATAATAGAAAAATATTTCCAATATTTAATGATTAATATATAAACAGTTTTACAAATAATTATTAAACTACTTAGCTTGTTTTTCAACACGATTGTTCCAAAAGAAATGATTTTTCGTCAATTGAAAACGTTAGCTGAAGCCTTTCTCTTAAAGAGGATGTATCCGTCCTTGTTCCACACTAAAATCTTGCATTAGTTGGAAACAAAGCAATTTGAGAAATCCTTTTCTCTGGAGTTCCTTTGAACCCGTTAATTCAGGTTGATAATTAGCGTATAATTAATCAAACAAGATATTTAAAGATGGCGGATTAACACCAGCGTGGGTGAAAAAACGCAACGAACCAGCTACTGTATACGAGCTGTTCAAAATGGCCTCGCAAGGCAATGAAGATCTTTCTCGCTAAAAAGCAAAGAACAGCATCCT
Organism: Forficula auricularia; assembly: GCA_024734495.1. NCBI lineage: Eukaryota > Metazoa > Arthropoda > Insecta > Dermaptera > Forficulidae > Forficula > Forficula auricularia. The sequence goes on along the minus strand of JALMQS010000774.1, from coordinate 174,714 downwards.
ATGGGTCCGACCAGTGTAAGAGGAAGGACACAACGAACCAGCCACTGTATAATGGGCTGTTCAATGGCCGCGCAGGCAGTAGAGTTCTCTCTCGCTTAACAAGACGAGCAGAGCAACCCGAGTTCGGTCTACATGAAGGCAGAGCGTAAAACCAACTGAGCTCGCCCGGCTTCACTAGCTGTGAAGAGGGCCCAAACGGTCACGTGATCAAAACTAGGGTTTTGATTGGTGAACGTCACACATTTTATGACTGTATTTTGTTCTCTCGAAAGGCTTGCTTAAAAGCGACTGGAATTCGTATTTTTCTCTAAATAAATTTCCTTTGGAACGACAAAGTATTGAATTACTGCCAGTATAATTAATTTTTTTGAATGAAAAGATATCAGTTTTGTTGTGAAATTGAATCTTTTTCTAGAATATTTTAAATAAAGATATTAAAATATCCTTTACAATAGGAAAATGAAAACAAATTTCTATAATATCTTTTTGATAAATTGAAAACTTAAAACTATTTGAATTAATTTTAATTAAATTAATTAACATAAGAAAAAAAGGGCTGAAAACTCTTAAGTTTGAACAATGTAGATAAAATGCATTTCAATAACAATTCTCGTTATATGTTAATTATTCTTTGATATTTTAATGAGAAAATTATAAATTTATTTAACTTCATTATTTCAAGTTAGAAATATATAAATTCGGATATTATTTTCACTTAATATTTGACAAAAATCATTTGCATTCGATTCGCGATCGAATCAAATACAGGAAACTTATGATTAATTAATGGCAAACACCTAATACATGTGTTAACAGATCTCGCGCGCTGGACTGAGAGATTGAATATATAACATATCAGATTTCAAATTCATTTGGTGATCCATCAGTGTTTGATATAAAAAGTGTCATGCGGGCTAAATGCGAAATGATGCTGGATTATAGCTAAATAGATCATATCTTTTTCATTCTCTCTTGGTCCAGACTTAAGACTCAGCAGACTCCAATAGCTTCAACCAGCAGTAGTCTCGCGATATATATCTTGTTTAAAAAGCGCGATCAAAAACAATTCTCGTTAATATGTTAATTATTTGATATATTAATGAGAAAATTATAAATTTATTTTTATGATTGTTTTTTCTAAAGAACTGTATTCATTTAATTATAATAGTACCTGGAGCCACCGAGCGATGCACGGTACCCCCTGACCCCTCCCCTCCCTTCCCGAAACCACACACCTCTCCCCACCCCCGGATCCCCCACAACTGCACCCCACCTCCTGCACCTCCCACATCCATCCCACCCCACACCCAGCTTATGCATTTATACCTTTCTAATGGTCCACATATTATGTGTATATTTGTTTACTCGTAAACCAATTTGCCCACATTCGTTGATTTTGATAAACATTATAAAAAATAAATAGGAAAATAATAATAAAAAAATAATCGTATAGGATCTGAAATAAAAACATAAAATTAAATAAGATTTGTTTCCAAGTTATATATATAAAAAAAGTCACTTCAACCTCTTTATTTGTAAACACACCTGTTTTGTTATGATTTAGACACCTGTTAATTAAAAACAAACAAAAAATTCCTAATTTTAATATATGTATATATTAATATTTGCTATAGCTAACCTATTAGTGGGTTTTAAAATTAAAAAACCAATTAAAAATAAAAGATAATTGAAAAAAATGTAAACAAACTTTTTTATTGAGATTTTCATCTATCAATAATTACTTTAATTAAGAAAAAAAAGATCAATTAAGATTAAATTTGTCGAGGTCCAGAACTAGACAGATCGCTTTCTCATCCTCAATACTTGTTAATAGAATTTGTTTCATCAAAATCGGTAGAGCCGTTTTCAAAATAGAACTAAGATACACATATATATATAAAGGTATATATATACAAACAAATATATAAATAAATATATATATAAACAATTTTTGCTCGTTTAATAAGAGTAGATTTATATTTAGAATCTTTAAATAATAATTAATTTTAAATTTTATATATGTATTTTTTTATAGATCTATATCCGAAGAACGCTCAAGCATTTAATACCTTGGGTTTACTTTTTGAGAGACAGAAACTTTATCGAAATGCTCTGGATGCTTTTGAAAAATCGCTTGATTTACTTTACGACGATAGCATTTCATTCGACTCTAAAATACAAACCTATAAAGACATGGTCCATCATAATTGTGGTCGAATTCAAATCCACTTAGGCAATTACTTAGAATCCATTAACCATTATCAAGAAATTAAAGAAGCCAACTTTCATTCACAATGCGGACTAGCTTTTGCATTTTTTAAAGGTATTATTTTTATTTAAAAATTACAATATTTTAATATTTAAATAATTTTTTTTAATCAATTCTAAATTTTCTAGCAAAGAATTATTCTGATTCTTATGATGCTTACAATACTTCGTTGAATTGGCTGGCGCCGGACGATGGCTTCAAATCGCATGTGCTTGTCGCAATGGCTGGAATTGCGTACATGTTCCAAGGCGAGGAGGCCGCGAAAACCCTTCTTTATCAATGGTATCTTTTGATAGCTTTTCAATAAAATTTTTATTATTATTTAGCTGAGCATATACAGGGTGATTCACGGTCGATGGCACGTTAGACATTTATGGAAAACGGAACACAGGATTTTTCTGAAAATTTAGCACCTTACATTTTCTTACCTATTCTATCGATCGAAAATATTTTCAGCATTGCGACGTTTCGGCTTCCATCGAAAAGTCGTAGCAACTTTATTTTTTTAAATGGAACACCCCGTATATTAACACGGTTTTAGAACCGTCCTTTTATTAAAATACTTTTTTGTTAATATTGTCCTATACCTATCGGTTTTCGAGATAAATAATAATTTGTGTTAAATATGATCCAAAACATGGCCCTAATTAAACTTAAATAAATTCAAAGTTTTTGTGCCGAGAGTAGCAGAATTTTTATATATTGAAGGAGACAATAAAAAGAGTGTGTCTTGGAATTTTAAATTTTATTTATTTATATAAACAAAATTTATAATTCCAGCAGAAGACACACTCTTTTATTGTCTCCTTCAATAAACTTAAATAAATTAGTGCCCTCAATTCACCAAAAGTTGATATTTTGGTGGTAGTTTAGACATACCCGAAATATTTAATTTACGCCGAAAAATCGACTCCATATTATACAGGGCGTGCTAAGATTACTATTATTTCCGTTATTCATTAAAGGGGTCAAAAGTTCGTTTTTTCAAATGATACCTCCTGTATATTACTCAATAAATCGAAAGACGAAGAAAAATGCTTTAAGTCGATATATCATGTCCTTATACCTAAAACATCAAGTTTTCTTAATAAAGGCGGTTTTTCGTGAAAAATTAATTCTTAATTAATTTAATTTTAACTAACCATGAAAATATCAAGCTTATGACAGTTTGTTGACTATTTAAGGTAAGAAAATGTAAGGTGCTAAATTTTCAGAAAAATCCTGCGTTCCGTTTTCCATAAACGTCTAACGTGCCATCGACCTTGAATCACCCTGTATACGGAATGATTTTCGTCTTTAGAGTTAAGCCAACTGACCAGAATGCAAGTTTGGTATTTGGGTTCGTCTCCCAAGGGCACCAATCCCTCCTGAGCTGTAAAACAAACTTATCTTCTAAAATCCTTAATTCTAGCCTTTAAATTCATCTTAATTTAAAATTATTTTTATTAATATAAATAATTAAATATCCGGTTTGTGGTCAAAAAATATATTGTTTTCATACATTTTTACTTTATACTTTCCCATACAAGTATTGTAATCTTCTTCTTCTTCTTCTTATTCTTCTATATAGGTGTGAACACCTGTTCTCCAACATATTATAATCAGTCATCAGGGTCATAACTCTCTTTCCATCGTTTTTTTGGTCTTTCACGGCTTCTGACCCCCTCGGGACGGTTTTTTGCCAATATTTTCGGGAGACGGTCGTCTTGCATTCTGTCTACATGGGCAGCCCAGCATCTTCTTCTTACATGAACCCAATCGACTATGTCCTGAAGACCGCTTATTTTCCTAAGGTTTTCGCTCCGGATTTTATCATGCAGGGTCTTAGAATGGAAGGCTCTTACAACTCTCATCTCAGTTGTCCGGAGAAGCTGCTTTGTAACGGTTGTGTCTGCCCTGGACTCAGCCCCATATGTTCTTATCGGGCGAACACAGGTCTTATATATCCTAATTTTACTTTCGGAAGACATAAACTTATTTTTCCAGACTAGATTGGATAGGCAGCCCGAAATTTTTGCTCCTTTGATGACTTGCGAAGTTACTTCTTCCTTAAGGTTTCGTCTGCTAGAAATCTGAACTCCCAAAGCTTGGGACTTGTTCTATTGGACTGTTGTTGATGACTAAGTTACACCTAAGAGAAGCTTTTGCAATCGTCATGCATTTTGTCTTGGTGGTAGAGACTTGCATGTTAAGCCGATCGGAATTTTCAGAGAATTTGAAGGTCATCTTCGCACTCCGCCATCAGGACCGCGTCATCAGCATAGCACACCACTGGCAAAGTGATTTCCCCCAATTTGTAGCCAAGGTGTTCGGGTAGATTTTCGATAATATCGTCCATTATCACGTTGAAGAGCATAGGACTCAATGAATCTCCCTGTCTTACTCCACTGAAGATGCTAATAGGTTTTGTTCTCTCGCTATTGGATTTGATGTAAGTCGTGTTACCTGTGTTTAGATCTTGGATAATTTTTAAAATTCTTGGAGGAACGCCTCGCTTGAGAAGGCACTCCGTAACATCCTGTAACCTTACACGATCAAAGGCTTTGGAGAGATCGACAAAGCAAAGATATGCTGGCCTATTAAACTCTATTGCCTTTTCAACTAGTTGTCTAATGATGAATATGTCATCTGTGGTGGATCTGTTCTTCCTGAACCCCTGTTGTTCTTCTCTTGGCGAGATAAACCCTAAAAGAATGTTTAGGATTATTTTAGAGAATAGTTTGGCGGTAGTATTCAACAGGCTTATTCCTCGATAGTTTTCCGGATCTGTTTTGATGCCCTTTTTAAAAACCGGTATAGTGATACTGCTTTTCCAATCTACAGGTATTGTACATTCCTTATAGATCTTCTGGAACATATTTGTAAGATGTTTGATTAGCTCAGGACCGCCGTACTTCAGCATCTCATTTGATATGTCGTCCGGACCAGATGCCTTCCTGTTTTTCAGCTTTCCTATTTCGACTTTAACATCTTCAGTTGATATGTGTGTATCGTCGACTGAAAGTGCGATATCTTCGATGTTGTTGTTTGAGTTATAGGGTTTTGAAGTCCTGTTCCCATTCCTGAATTGTTATTTTGTTGTTTGTGATTAACTCATTAGTCTCCTTTCTGCTTTTCCTCAGAATTTTCCACACCTTCTTTTGGCACCATAGAGGTCACTTTCCATCTCGTTTGTAAATTTTTGCCAGAATTCTTCTTTAATTTTTCTGATTTTAGCATTCACCCTATTCCTCACTTCAACATATACATCGTAATATTGTAGTCGTGCATGAAAAAAGTGTTTTTTTCCTTCTTTTTTTCGAAATAACTCAAAAACGGCTGAAACTATTTTGATTAAAAAAATTGAGCGAAACCATGGCATTTCGCTCTACAAAAAAGTCCTAATAAGTGAACATCGAAAAAATTATATTTTTACTTTACCATACAGGGTATGGGATTCAGATCCCATGATAACTTAAGGTAGTTCTTTCACAAATGCAAAAATTCAAGAAGTCTTCGAAACTAGTAATATAAGTCATCAAAAGCATAATAAACACACTGTTAAAATTAGAAGACGATTTACTACATCAAACATGAAATAATTGAAATTAAAAATGAAATTTTTTACATGTGATAGATAGGGAAAGGGTGGGGATATGATCATAATTTTATTTTATTTTTCATTGAAGGACTTTGACCATCTTGATGAAAAACTAATATTTGTTTAAATAATATATTTGTAACTTAAAAAAAATAGAAATTATTTACCTCGTAGTTTTGATAAAAAACAAACATATTTGGGGCATTATTTTTAGTGGAGGGGATATAAGCACAATGGCTTGGAAACAATCCATTCATAAAGAGTATATAGTAGTGTGAGAAGTACAGTCACTTTAAAAAAACATAACCTAAAATTCTAACACCGTTCATATGTATAAAGTGGTTACGAGTCTAAAACTTTTTGTGTAGATTGTCGCGAAAGAACGACCTTAACAATGAAAAGTCATAGAGTGTTAATTCTTGTACTAAAATGTTTGCATTTCCAATGCGCAGAACTGAGAGATTTTAAACTTTCTAGCTTTAGAACTTCTTGTTCAAATATGAAGAAAACTTCATTTTTTTGAATGATTTTATTGAGTCAATGTATAATATTTATAATATCTAGGCATAAATGAACAATTTATATTTAAGCTTATTATCAATTATTACCGCACGTAAATAAGTTTTCACTTTTTTATTATTTGATAAATGTGCTGGTGAGCGATTCTTTCATTGGAATCTAATCGATAAAAATATTACTAAAAACAACTCTGATAGAATGATCTCTCTTCCTTTAGGGCTAAGACCTTGCATGGATGCCAAATACAGGTCCAGATCTGTTTTACACTATTAGAGATTAATTTCTATTAATGTCTATTATTGTAGAAACTCTAGATAAGAAAATTAAAATTGAAATGAATATCAGATATAGATATTTATAATTTAAAATTATGAATTAGGGATTGAAGGCAACGATGCAACTGACCTTCTTGCCAAAATGGGAGCTAATAAGGCGGCTGTTGATTTTTCTCAAATATTTTTAGAAGACTCGAAAAAGTTTTTTAAAAATCAATTAAAGAATTCCTGGTATGATGAGTGGGCGAGGGAGAATGCAATCCTTAAGAGAGTCAAACCTAACATTTGTCCACTAAGTACATATGATATGCCTAGAAGAATGCAAACCAAATTAATATGTCTACGAATAGGGCACTGCTTTTTCTCACATGGGTTCTTGATTCTTAGAGAAAATACCCCATGGTGTGGTATATGCAACTCTAGAATCACAGTGGACCATGTATTAATTGAGTGTCCTTTATATAGTTCTGCAAGATTAAATTTTAATATTGGAAATATATCTATCCTAAATCTTCTAGGAAATCAAGAAAATTTTGAAAATTTATTCGGGTATTTAGATAAAATAGGACTTCTAAATTTAATTTGATTTTTTTTTTTTTTTTTCAAAACCAATAACAGGTTACGTTTTGTTCTGTGATATTTTTGAGTTATTGTTGCTATCACTTATTAGATATTTATTGAATACTATTTCGAACTCTATTGGCGTAAACTGTAAAACAACGGACAGATGGATATGACCTGATAAAAAAAACTATATTGAGACAGATGATTAAATGGATAAGATAGGTTTTCTGAGGCGCTAATGGCCCTAGCAGTCGATGCGCCCTTAATAAAAAAAAATTATGAATTTACCGAAACTGCAAACAGCGTATCGGATTCTTGAAAAAGTTTCACTTTTTCTTCCAATTTTGTGATTGTTCGAAATATGCATAACTGAGAATACGACCGCTGAATTAGTTATCGAAACATTGCGTATTTTGTAAATTTATTTTAATCTAAACTATATTAGTTTATATATTTCGTTCATAGAAAATATAAATATTATAATTTAATCGTTATTAATAAATATATTTTTTTCTTTTATTTTAGTATACAGCTGAGGCCGCCTTCGGTTGGTGGAATGCTAGCAGCTTGCTCCATCGGAATCTTGCATGACGATCATCTACTCACAAAATTAGTCCTCCAAGAACTTCAAAATTTTGCCGATGACCAAGAGCATATGATGGATATAGCTAATCTAAATGCGTTTGCATATACGTTTGCAGTATGTATTTATATAATAACTACAGTGAAACCCCTCAAATCCGAACGCACAAAATAGAAACTTATTTATTTAGTCATAAAACAATTATGTATAGTACCTGGAGCCACCGAGCAATACACGGTAACCAAATTAAAAAAAAACAAATAAATATAGTACACGCCCCCTGGACTCCCTCCTCTCCACCGAAACCACGCACTTCGCCCCCACCACTGCACCCCCACCGCCACCCCTACTCCGCCCCACCGCACCCAACCCTCCTCCCGCCCCCGGATCCCCTACAACTGCACCCCACCTCCTGCACCTCCCACATCCACCGCGTCCCGCACACAGTTTTTGCATTTCTAGCTTTCTATAGAAAGATAGTCAGTCGTCCACATATTATGTGTATATTTGCCCACATTCATTCATATTAATAAACATTATAAAAAAATAAATAGGAAAATAATAATAAAAAAAATAATCGTGTAGGATCTGAAATAAAAATATAAAATTAAATAAGATTTGTTTCCAATGATATATAAAAAAAAGCCACTTCAACCACTTTATTTGTAAACACACCTGTTTTGTTATGATTTAGACACCTCTTAATTAAAAACAAAAAAATTCCCAATTTTAATATAATATAATATTTGCTATAACCTATTAGTGGGTTTTAAAATTTATTGAGATTTTCATCTATCACTAATTAGTTTAATTAAGAAAAGATCAATTAAGATGAAATTTGTCGAGGTCCAAAACTAGCCAGATCGTTTTCTCATCCGCAAAACTTGTTAATAGAGTTGGTTTCATCAAAATCGGTAGAGCCGTTTTCAAAATAGAACTAAGATACAAATATATATATATATATCCAAACAAACCATTTTTGTTCGTTTAATAAGACTAGATATTCTACATTATAACCTTATTTTTTACATAATTAGTTGTAAAATTAACAAAGAAGTACAGTTAGCATATCTAACAAAGTGTAATGTGTCTACATACTTATATCATCCAGGATTGAAAAACGATAAAAGTTGGTTATTGAAAATCTTTACGTTAATCACTTTGCAAAAACAATTAAATAATAATAGACTCACATAAAATATCACTTAATCTTTCACTTGAAATCAGTTATCTTCCATTGTCGAAGCTGCTTTCGGCTAACTCGAACAAATTGAAATCCGAACAGGCTACAACCTCAATTAGTTCGGATTTGAGGAGTTTCACTGTATGTATTTTTTACTAAGAAATGTGTAACATTAAATGGAATATTTTTCGCAGAAAGAAAGAGTGAAAGCTGTGAACTCTTTGAGTGCTGTGGTGCATCGTCATCCTTACAAACCCAATCTCTGGCTTGCGTTAGCTGTGTTACTTCTCCATCACTATCCAGATCAAAACCCTGAAGCAGCCTCCCGATGTGCCAGCATTACTCTTACATTTGGACGGGATACAATAGACGTCTCCAAGGTATCAAACTCTGGCTTTACTAATTCTAATTTTTTTTTGAAGTTATACTTTTTTAGGCGCGATTATGAAAAAATGGTGAGAGTGAAATTTTAAGATGCGCGCGCATCACCGTGACACAAAATTAACAGAATGAAGCTGGCCGCTAAACCGCTCATTAAGTCTCGAAAAAAAAGCTACCAACAAAATAGAAATAGAAGCTCTATTAGTCGCGCATGTTGGCACGCTCGTCGCCTCCGATCTATGTTTTCATATACTATATATGTTTGTCTAGATTAATTTGTAACAACGCTAAGAGAAATTTCTCTAAAAAAATCTCCCTCTTGCCTAGAATCGAACCTACGAACTCTTGAACTAAGGTCATTAGCTTTAACCACTAGACCAATCTGACATTAATATTTATACCATGATTTCAGTTACTAAAACTATAAATTTTTGATTTAGACTTTGTGTCGAGATAATATTGTATTCATTTGAACTCGAATGAAAATGAAAAAACACCAATTGATTTTAAATTAAAAAACATTAAATATATAATAATAAAAACTAAGATACGAGGTAGGTTTCAAAAAAGAAATAAAACAAAATTGAGTTTTGAGTTCGATATATTCGAGGTTAGCCCATCATCGAGTCTAAGAAACAATTTTCTTAGACTCCTGATGATGGGCTAACCCCCGAAATATATCGAACTCAAAAACTCAATTTTGTTTTATTTCTTTTGTGAAACTTACCTCGTATCTTAGTTTTATTATTATATTAAAATGTTTCACCTAGAACCAACACCGAACTCCTTAAAAGTCATTAAATATATATTAATTAACGAGGCAAATTTGAAATATAATTGTCAGCTAGGATTTTAAACTGACAGCTCCAATGGATTTTCATTAACCAGGCAAATTTGAAATATAATTTTAATTTGCACTCGAATTTTGAAATGAAAGACTCCAATTCATTTTAAATTAAGAAACATTAAATATATTTTTTGTAATTAATTAAAATTAATTTGAATAATTTCCATGATTCAGCCTGCGAATTTTTTGCAGTTCATAAATCATTTCATTATTTTTGTTTTGAAAAGGAAAAATGAAATTTAAATTTAAATATATTCATAATTATTCCCCCCCCCCCCCCCCCCCGCCACTCAAAAATTAAAGAGGCGAAACTTTTAAGAGACGATGTATTTTCGGTAGTTTACGGGTATACATTTCGAGTGTGGTTTTTTAAGAGGAATAAAATTTTTGGACCGAGACGCTGCCCGCCAGGGCACCAGCCCGGAGGGCCGAGCTTCGAGGGCGTGCCGAAGGCACGCACGAAAAGCTCGTATTTATAATATTTATCCACATGTTTTTAGTTTCTACATTCACAACACGTGTTTTAGTTTCATACAAGTGCGAATTATATATGTGTTAATAAATTATATTCAGTAGTGATTTAAATTGAATATTTTGATTAATATTATTTACTATTCGTAAATATTAGTGAAAAAAATTGTGCTTATATACTTTTTTTCAAGTTCTCCAATACAATTGAGGATTAACTATCCGTATTGATATAAATTAAAATATTATTATTTAATATAATTAATACTAAAAATTATTAAATTATTAATGTTAAATCTTTATTATTGGTTATTTAATATTTACAAAATAAAGAAATAAATTTAATAAAACATCTAATAAAAAATTTGTGATAAAAATGAAATTGAACATCAAATTAAATTATTAATCTTTAATATTTATTAATATTTATTATTAACCGCCAAACGTACTAAGTTCCGTGAGTGCGATTCATAAAATATATGTTTGTCACCGACTTCAAAAAGTGATTTAATGTTAATATTTCGTCATTTAATTGTAACTAAATTAGATAATTATTTTATACCTTTTAGTGCATTTTATATTTTATTTTTGAGTTCTTATTATTTTATTTGTTGCATTTAATTTTTTTGAAGTCAGTTTTATTTTTTTATAAAAATTATATTTTTCCTCGCTGTGAAACACCACCAACTTAACTCCATGCTTTTTTGTTAAGATAAAAAATTACCGAGCTCAACTCGGTTTACTGGGTAGTGAAATTTCATCTATCATTAGAAAATTACTACTTTATTTATATTTTAATAATAATCTCGTGTTTTCTCTAATTTGAATATTTATTTCCATTAGGTGATGTCTCTGGTATCCCTGGGAGAACTACTGAACCCGAATAACAATAAAAACGGTATCAAATCGCTTAGAGCTGCCGAAAAAGCTGTTTTTCTATTCCCATATGTCACAGAGAATTGGGCCGTTTTACTTGCCAGTGTGTATGCCCGATGTTTGACATATCGCTCTAAAGCGGATGCTCTTTGGTTAGCTCAAACGATAGACCATGTCCGAAGAAGATGGCCTCCTGGAGATTCAGCCAAGTCTCTCAAAAAATGGTTAAGCAACAATGAACGCAAAATAGCTCAACTCTGTGAAGAGCTCACCTCCTAAAATTTGCCTTCTAATTGATTTCAATTTGCTAATTTATTAAGAAAAAATACTTTTTATTTTATAGTTGTAAAACTTATAATCTTTAATGATGAAAAATTGTGGTTTATTATTCAATTACATATTTTTATTTTTTACTTTATTTCTATTTTAACAAGCAAAAACTGCATTTATATTTATATTGATTTTAAGTGTAAATAAATGTTTTACTTTGTAATCGTTTCAAGATAACAATAAATAAAAAAATATCGTTATTTTTTCAATTTTAATACATTTAAAACCTTGCATTGTACTCTTATAATACCTAACCATAGGATTACATTTACATATTAATAACTATGGTGCAAAAAAGTGGAACACTTGGAAAAATTTAGTTTTTTCAAATAATTTTTCAGAAAAAACATATTTTATTTAAACTTTTAATACATTCTGTGATTGTCCAAATATTTTTAGAGTGAAAACAATGTATTACTCTAATTTAAACCCTTTAAAATTATATTTATTTAAACTAGGTTCGAAATCTGATCCCTTTATTGAATTGTATTAAATGATTATCATCTAATATTGAATTAAATTGAATATTTTAATGTTTATCAGTTCGATTTGAATATCTCATCTATTAATTTAATTTCATTTGAAATATTGTCCAACCATAATGTTTCTAAAGACCGAGGAAGTAGCTCAATCTGTAGCTCTAATAAATGATGGAAGATCGTATCGGTATGTCGATTAACGACTTAAAGCATCGGTTGGAAGTATCCACAGAGCTGAAATAAACTGCAACGGATCGTTACTAAACTTTATCCAAATTCATTTGAAATATTAATATGTTTATTCCTTTATTATTAATCAGATATCACTTGCAATTTGCAGTTCATGTTGACTTTAATTCAAAAATAATGATGGATTCTCATTTAATAGTCGAGGAATAACCATTTTATATTGGATTTTTGACGTTTCGGTTTAAAATGGTAACCAGTGCTGAAGACATGGAGGAATCGACTTAAAATCAAAAATAGCGATTGATTCTCATCTATTACTTGAGGAATAATAATTCTACATTAGATTTTTGACGATTCGATTATTATTGGTAACCATTGCTGAAGACATGGAGGAATCAGCTTAAAATCAAAAATAACGATCGATTCTTGTCTAATACTAGAGGAATAACCTTATTGCATTCCATTTTTGATGTTTTGACTATTAATGGCAACCTCTACTGAAAACGTGGAAGAATCGACTTAAAATCGAAAAGACTAAATTCTTTTTTGGTAAACAACTCAAGCTTGCATTGTACAACAGCGCCTTCTACAAACTCGACAAGTCAGCCTAAGTGTTTGGACTATCAGAAGACGTCTCCGGGAATTAGGCTTGATGTCAAGGAGACCAGCGACAGGCCCTTCCTCTTTTGACCCCAAATCAATCTAAGTGTTCCACTTTTTTCGCACCACAGTGTATAAACTTCTTCAAGCGCTATACTCGATTCTGAGCGTCGGCGATTATTATGGAAAGTATCCTCTATCCATTGTAATTTTCCTGGGGGGGGGGGGGTTTTTCACAGGGTTGTTTCCCATTGAATTTAGTGAGGCGCCTTGCATTTTTGACAAAGATAAACATTGTTCTGACTAAGACAAGATTGGATCCTAAGTCAAGCGCCTTAGCCTCTGTTCTATCGGCACTTTAATATAAACATAGGTATATGAAATGATAAATTCCTTTAGAAAATCCAAAAAATGGATTTGAAATACATTCGAATTTATACATTTTGAAGAATGAATGAAGAATCTTCCATGATTTCAGAAATGGTTAACGATGGTCATCGAAACATCAAAAATGCAATCTAGAATGGTTATCGCTCAAGTATTAGATGAAAATCGATCGTTATTTTTGATTTTCAATCAACATTGAGTTCAAATAGCCAGTGATATCTAATTAATAATAAAAGGAATGAACATGTTAATATTTATACATAATAAATAAGATCTAGATGAGTGAAAATTAAAATATTTTTTATTTCAAAAACTATTCATTTTATAGGGTATAGGGAATATTTAAAAAAACTTCTATTGATTTTTATGTAGAATTCAAAAATACTAAAATGTATGCCATGTTCCATTTGAAAAAATTAAGTATTAACAACTTTTTGATTTTCAGAAATAAACGATTATTATGGTCATCCTGGATATAAAATTTGAATTTTTATGATTAAGTAAGATTCTTTAATGTCTTTTTAAGAGTTCTTATTGATCAAATTAATTCTACAAATAATCGTTTATTTATTATTAATTTTTAAAGATGAACGCTAAATTGAGTACGATTTTACAAACTGGCTGCAAATTCAGAAGCGAGCAATTAAACTAATAGGAGACCCGAGCTCTAACCAACTCACTCCAGACTCCCTGGCTCTGCCGAAGAACCGTTTCTGCCCTTTCCCTGCACTACGAATGCTATCACGGTGTCTGTTCAGTCGAGCTGAAGTCTCTTATCCCCCTTATATGCCCTCTTTACGAGAAACACGCGGTTTTTCTAACGCCCAGCACCCCTTCGCTGTCAAATTGGATAAAAGTCGAACAAGCGCTTTCGCCAACTCTTTTATTCCTATGACCTCCAGAGACTGGGAACTCATTCCTGCCTACCATCTTTCCCGCGACTTATAACCTTAAGCTTATTTAAGACCCGTATCCACAGATACCTCTCGACCTCCGCCCAACCCATAAAATTCTTTCTTCTTCTTTTTCACGATGGAGGGGCCAACCGAGGCCTTTAGGGGCCGCACCTTTTTGGTGTAACTCTTCTCTCATCATTATTATTAAAAAAAAAAAAAAAAAAAAAACTCTCGACCCCTACACAGCCCATAAAAACTCTTCTTCTTCTTTTTCACGATGGAGGGGCCAACCCAGGCCTTTAGGGGATGCACCTTTTTGGTATAGCTCCTTCTCTCATCATTTTGATTTTATGAAAAAAAAAAAAAACTATCTAAAATAACTCAGAAATGATAAATTTTAGACATCAAATGCATTATACAAAATCTTAGTTTTTAACACTTAATATAAAATGAAGATAATAATTATTTAGGCTGATATAGGCACACAAATAATGAAATTAAATAAAAACTAAAAAAATGTGGTTCGTTGAAAGAGTAATTTATAACACTAAATTTATAAAATATAATAGGCCGCAACTGTTTGTTCAAGTTACAAGATTATACTGAAGTCGGCTCTGCAATCATTTCTAGATTTCAATCATAATAGATAAACCGATGAAAGAAACCGAAATAAATACATTTTATTCGTATTATCTTTTATTTGTAACTATTTTATAATTTCAGAATTGAGTTTTCAAGAGTATTCTATTACAAAAACATATAAATCGTTCAGCCGGTCAAATGACCGGTCGTGGTAGTTAAAACGGACTACATATTTCTCTTAAAAATCAATTAATCGGAAAAGTCGTAAATTTTAAAAAAACATTTGTATGTATATTTTAAGAGATATAAGTAATTTCAAAGACCGGTCACGGTAGGAATAGTTATACATGCAATGCTGGTTGGTTTAGTGTTAATCTAATAATGCAAAAATATTTGGGGGGTTCCATAGAAAATAAGAAAGTTGATAGCGATTGCGGCAAAGCAGAAAGATTCCAAAAGTTCACAAAGAGAAACAAAGAGGTTGTCCTCTGCTTAATGCAAATAAACATACACACATATATATCGAGATGATATATCTGTATATACCTGTATATATTATTTATTTGTTTGAGACTATAGTTTCGAAGACTTGGTCTTCATCATCAGTCTTTTTTAATTATAAATATTGTTTTTCATGGAGTCAATACCGTATGGATATTGAAAATTTGATGTTTCTTCACTGGTGGTCAGTTGTAGAATTAATAAAAATTTTTAAGAAAAAATAAAACCGACTTCAAAAAATTAAATGCAACAAATATAAAAATACACTAAAAGGTATAAAATAATTATTATCTTATTTAGTTACAACTAAACGACGAAATATTAACACGAAATTACTTTTTGAAGTCGGTGCCAAACAAACTATACCTATAAGCGAGCGTACCCGCCAAACGTACTAAGTAAGATCCGTCGAGTGCGATTCATAAAAGGTATATGTTTGGCACCAACTTCAAAAAGTAATTTCGTGTTAATATTTCGTCGTTTAGTTGTAACTAAATAAGATAATAATTATTTTATACCTTTTAGTGTATTTTTATATTTGTTGCATTTAATTTTTTGAAGTCGGTTTTTATTTTTTCTTAAAAATTTTTATTTTTCTCTTTTTAGTGATGTTATTAATAGTGATTATATCGTCAGAACTTGACCAAATTA
Source organism: Forficula auricularia (assembly GCA_024734495.1). Lineage (NCBI taxonomy): Eukaryota > Metazoa > Arthropoda > Insecta > Dermaptera > Forficulidae > Forficula > Forficula auricularia. The sequence continues at coordinate 158,554 of JALMQS010000774.1, read as the reverse complement.
ATATGACACCATCCCTAAGACACCCCCTTTCGATAAAAAAAGAACCATCGAAATCGGTTCATAAACAAAGAGGTTAGGTCTAAACAAACCTAATAAAAAAGGTCTAATACCTATGAAAAAATCGAAAAAAAATGGGACCAATCGGAAGCTAGACTGGACCCAATGCAAAAAAATTTTTCAAAATCGGTTGACAATTGGCGGAGATATGAGGTAACATAGGCACAAAAAAAAAAAATTCAATCGAATAGAGAACCTCCTCCTTTTTTGAAGTCGGTTAAAAACATTTTTCTGGTTCATACTCAAATATAAACATATGTTTCCCTTTTTCTTTGTTGACAAAGGACTATAGTCTCAAACAAATAAATAATATATACAGGGTGGTCCCGAATTCATGGTACAAACGTTAATGGTAGGTACAGGACATTGTAACAATGAGTTATTGTATAGGAATGTATAGTCGCAAGTGACGCGGTGAGGCGTAAACAGGGGAAATAACGGCTATACATTATACACTATATTACTATTACACTATACATACATATACATATTACATATACTTATTACACTATACATTCCTATACAATAACTATATACAGATATATCATCTCGATATATATGTGTGTATGTTTATTTGCATCAAGCAGAGAACAACCTCTTTGTTTCTCTTTGCGAATCAACAACTCTGCTACTCTCGGCAAAATAAAAACTTTTCAATTTAGACCAAAAGTTGTTAATAATTTATTTAAAAAGAGCATATTCCAAAACATAAATATGTCAAAGTTCAAAATTTTCTCTCAACTCCTTCCATGAAAACTTTTAATGTTCTGTGGAACCCCCTGTATAGAGGCTGATGATGCCGTGTTTTCGGCGAAACTAACTTGTAGAATTTAATCTCCACCTATTAACTGCATACACATTAAAAATATTGATATTATATTGTTGCTCACTACATTATTTACAAAGAACAATAAAATGGTTTCCCAAGCCCCCAAAATATTCTAGTTAATTATAAAAATAATAAACCGACTTCAAAAAATTAAATGCAACAAATAAAATAATAATAACATAAAAATAAAATAAAATACACTAAAAGGTATAAAATAATTATATAATTTAGTTACAACTAAACGACTAAATATTAACATGAAATTACTTTTTGAAGTCGGTGCCAAACAAACTATATAAGCGAGCGTTCCCACCAAACGTACTAAGTAAGATCTGTCGAGTGCGATTCATAAAATGTATATTTTTGGCACCGACTTCAAAAAGTAATTTCATGTTAATATTTCGTCGTTTAGTTGTAACTAAATTAGATAATTATTTTATACCTTTTAGTGTATTTTATTTTATTTTTATGTTATTATTATTTTATTTGTTGCATTTAATTTTTTTGAAGTCGGTTTTATTTTTTTATAAAAATTATTTTTATTTTTCTCTTTTTAGTGATGTTATTAATAGTGACTTAATATAATACCTTGCATGCATCTCGTAAGAGAAAGGGTCGGGCGAATGAATCAAAAAATGATAATAAAATTAAATTCATAAATATAGAAATTCTCTAGAAACGTTTGTGGGTTTTAAATGAACGTTTTAAGATTGATTTTTTTTATAAAAGATTTTATTTATTATAATTTCGATTATTTGCTCATAAGAATTGGATATTTACGTTAATTCGTCATTGATCATATCATCAGAACTTGACCAAATTAATATGGGACCACCCCTAAGGTACCCTCTTTCCAATATAAAAAGAATCATCGAAATCGGTTCATAAACAAAGAAGTTATGCCTAAACAAACATAGCAAAAAAGGTCCAATACCAATGAAAAAAAACGGGACCAATCGGAAACTAGACTGAACCCAATGCAAAAAAATCATCAAAATCGGTTCACAATTGGCGAAGATATCAGGTAACATAGACACAAAAAAAATTCAGTCGAATTGAGAACCTCCTCCTTTTTTGAAGTCGGTTAAAAAGGAGTTTGAATAAAAGAATGGAAAAATAGATTTATTTTCTTTTTATTTATAAATACACACTAAAAGAAAATCATTAGACTTCAGGAGGAATATAATTTTCCTCAGCTAGATTCTTCTTTTGCTTTTTTACTCCAAAATATCTCTTAGGATAATAAACTCTCTTTTTGTCGATGATTAAATCCCATTTCTCTTCATTTTCAAAAAAGTACAAAACATCTTCGCGCTCTTTCAATTCTTTCTTTTCCTTTTCAATTTCTTTCAATCGTTGTTCTTTCCGGGAATTTTCTAAATGCTCGTTTAAAACTTTTTCCCTGTTTACATTCCAATCTAAATAGAATTTCTTTTGCGTATTAATTAAATCCTCTTCATTTTCACTGACAGTTTTTATCAGTTCAGCTTCAATTATTTTTTCAAAATCTTCATTCTCAATATTATTTGATTCTAACGATTTTAATAAAGAAAGAATTTTAGTTTTAGTTTCCTCGAGAGATTCGTCTTTGGACGTTTCGAAATATTCAGTGATCATCGTTATCTGTAAAAAAAAATAGAAAAATATAGTAATAAAAAAATAAATATGATATGTTCAGTGCACACCACATTACTTTGAATTATCCTAGCTCCCACAATAATAATAAATTAATATTTTTTATTTTATTTATTTAGGTAGTTGTTTTGTGACAATACTAGCAAAAAAGTTAATGGTAGAGTATATAGTACAGACAATAAGGATTCATAATAAATTCATAAGCCCATAACTTTTTGCTGTTTATGTACCACTACTAGCCAATCCCGTGTCTCATTTGACATATCTAGCAACACTGTCCGAGCTTGTGTATATTTTATCATATAAATTTTAGATAAAATACATTATAAAGGGAGATTTATAAAACAAAAAGTTCTTAAAAAGCGATTGAAAGCTGTTGCGACAATAGCTGAAGCGAAAAAACGTCAAAAAGTACAAAGTTAACCTACTTTTTAGGTTAAATATATGCGTTGTTGCCATCTTGTTTTTAGTGTAAATTTTTCATTATAATTTTTCATTATTATCTCAGAAACTGTGATGTAACTTTGAATTAAAATTTTCTTAAAAAATGTATTTTTATAACAATGGTAAGAAGAGTTTCTTAATTATAATTAAATATATGCGTAAACTTTCCCATGTCCCGTATAGTGCAATGTATAAGAGTCTGAAAAACTCTATCTTTGGAATTTAATATCTCCGGAATTATATTGTTCATAAATTTCGTTTTGCCACCAATCGATGCAGAAGTATTTAAATAATAATCTGTCTAAATTTCAAAACAAATCCTAAGAAAACCCATATTATGGTGAAACAACTAACCTTAAAATAAAAACTCTTACGATATTTGAATTATGTGATCATATTATATAAAATTTTACAATCGAATTAATTCGAAAATATTTCAGAAAATTAACAATTATATAAAAGACAAATTCCGATATTACGAGTAGTAGGTTTAAACAATTACTATAGAAATTCAAAGATATGGATTATTTTTTATTGTCATTAATCATTATTATTATGAAATAGTCGTTCCATTGACATTCGATTTTTGAAAATTTTCAAAAATGTCAGCTGAGAATTGGAGTGATCCAAGTACACATATTCTTATTTTGAGAAAGTGAAGTTCAAAGTTTTCAGATCCATTGTTTTTAAATCGACAGTACATTTATTACACTGAGTTTTAGAAGATACACAACTAAAAATACTATGGGACCAAGTGGACTTGGTTCTTTTTTTAAAAAGAAAGTCTTGTACATTAAGAATAAAAAAAATTTTAAAAATGGACTTGGTTCACACCAATTCTCAAAATATATAGTTTGTCTGTATGTTAAGATTTATAATCAACGGACCGTGAAATTGTTTAATGATGAAGATCGATTCTTTTTCGCGAATTAAATGTGTCAGATGTGGTCCAGCTTGAGTGCAAGCCAGGATTGTATTACTCTTTTGGCATTCGAGTTCAATTCCTGAGGGAGAAACAACCCTTCTGACATAATAAAAAATAATCGACAACATCTGGGATCTAGTAATAGATCATCTCTCTTGAATTGTTATTCTAATTAACAATTAATTAAATGTAAGCTGCAAACATATACATATAGGAAAATATTTAACTTTTGTGATATTTGAATCAGCTATAAGAATTCAAACTAATGGATATTTTTATTAAATATTGACGTTATTAATATCTGAATGAACATCATCAAATGTCAATGGCTGCGCATTGATAACTCTATCCGATCAACCCAATTTTTCAGTACATTTTCAATTGGGTTGTTCGGATGGAGTACTGTCAAGCCAGCCGTGGCAGTCATTTGAATGATGTTGTGTTTCATTCTTAAATGAAAATGTCCAATCTTTCTAATAAACTCATAATTTTGAAAAAATATCCATTAGTTTTATTTTTATAGCCGATTCAAATTCCAAACGTTAGATGGCCCACCCTATATTAGTGTTTTATTTGGAAGCAATAATGTATTTTTTTTATTTATATATACTCGGAAAACTTTCAGTATATTATACAATTTTTATTTTTATTTTTCTACTTTTTAGTCAGAATTACAAGTTATCAAGCCTTTAAAATGTAAAAGACTTATATATCAGTTAGTCGATTTTTGCACCAATATTTCCGCAAGATAAACTCTGGAGAATAAGCCCAAAGGGCCTAGATTTTTTAAAAAAAAAGAACCAAGAGTTTCACAGGATTTTTAAGAGTAACTGTTTTAAATTTGATCTGGATCGGATAAAAGGCCGAGAATTTTAGTTTTCTACCCCTCCCCCCTTTAACAGCATTTTGGGTATTTGGTTAGTATTATTGCGCGCTAGTGTATATTAATAAAATTAAAAACGTATCTTATACTATTATATGAGCAATTCTTGTTTATTTAGAATCGGATTCTCAGAAACAGCTCGTACGATTTCAATGAAATTCACGGGATAGGGGTTTTTTAGATTGACAATTCGATCTGCCAAGGTCTGATCTTCAGGTTACTTCTAACTTGATTGCTTCTTTTTTAAATTAATGTAATTATTAAGAAGTGGATGAGTCAATTAAAATTTTTAAATTTCCTAATAATAATTAATTTGGAGGTCGGGTTGGTCGAGTGGATAATGTAAATTCCTTCTAATCAAGCTAGCCCGAGTCGCTGCAATCCGAATTTAATCTGATCCCTCCACTAATTTACACACACACACGAACACACTAAATGGCCATAATGGACTAGTTTCCGAAGGCCATTAAAAAAAAATATTTGTTTTTTAATTTTTAAACACACTAATAGTTCATTACAAATATTATTGTATATTCAAATTAGGAAATTTAATTAATTAGATAACTGGTTCAATAGATTTAAAAAAAATGACAATTCGGGGATTATGCGTCCTTCTTCAGGATTATGGGGAGAGGAGTGGATCCAGAGGAGACGAGGATAGGGTTGGTGGGTTGGGAGATGATTGGATGTTGGGGGGAGGGTCCAGGGGCGAAGTTTCTTGGCTAGCAAGATGCCCGGCTGAGGCGGGCGTCCCCGGTAGTTATAATAAAGGGATATGAAAACATCAACTTTTCGTTCACGATTACAAAACTTCTCTATGCTGCGAATGGTAAAGTAAAAAAGATAATTGTCTTTACTTATGGCCTGTTTATATATTTTATGATCGGGACTCTTTTTAAGATAATTTAAAAATTTGGTCAATTCCGTCCACTTTTGATAATAACACCAGCCAATGGCTTGATAAGTATTTCCAATAACATTTTCCAATGTTTTGCCACCCCAAGCCAGTGCTTTGCCAGTCAACAGTTTCGGATCAGTCAAATCAAAATGGTCATCAAAAAAAGGATTACGAATAAAATCCACTCGAATCTTTATTTCCTGAAAAAAAAAATTATACATTCACAAGTTTGTATACATTGTCTTTGAATTTTAAAAAATCCTGAATATTTTATTCTATTTTTATTTATTAGTAATACAAATTATTGATTTCAATTTTACTAATATTAAGTATTGACCAGACCCAAAATGTATTTAAATTTAACATAAGTATTGATATCATTTAATAAAATAATTTTTATAAAAAAAATAAATAAAACAGACTTCAAAAAATTAAATGCAACAAATAAAATAATAAAACTCTAAAATAAAATAAAATACACTAAAAGGTGTAAAATAATAATCTAATTTAGTTACAACTAAACGACGAAATATTTACATGAAATCACTTTTTGAAGTCGGTGCCAAACATATATATTTTATGAATCAAACTCAACGGATTTTACTTAGTGTGATTGGTGGGTACGCTCGCTTATATAGTTTGTTTAGCACCGACTTCAAAAAGTGATTTCATGTTAATATTTCATCGTTTAGTTGTAATTAAATTAGATTATTATTTTATACCTTTTAGTGTATTTTATTTTATTTTTGAGTTTTATTATTTTATTTGTTGAATTTAATTTTTTTGAAGTTGGTTTTATTTTTTTTTACAAAAATTATTTTTATTTTCTCTTTTTAGTGATGTTATTAATAGTGACTTAATATAATACCTTGGATGCATCTCGTAAGAGAAAGCGTCGGGCGAATGAATCAGAAAATGATAATAAAATTAAATTCATAAATATAGAAATTCTCTAGAAACGTTTGAGGGTTTTAAATGAAAGTTTTAAGATTGATTTTTTATAAAAGATTTTATTTATTATAATTTCGATTATTTGTTCATAAGAATTGCAGATTTAAGTTAATTCCTCATTGATCATATCATCAGAACTTGACTAAATTAATATGGGACCCACCCTAAGGTACCCTCTTTCCAATATAAAAAGAATCATCGAAATCGGTTAATAAACAAAGAAGTTATGCCTAAACAAACATAGCAAAAAAGGTCCAATACCAATGAAAAAAACGGGTCCAATCGGAAACTAGACTGAACCCAATGGAAAAAAAAATCATCAAAATCGGTTCACAATTGGCGAAGATATCAGGTAACATAGACACAAAAAAAATAGTGTTTAAGGAATTTGGTGTTGGTACTTGGTGAAACATTTTTTAAAAATTATTGGATAAAAAAAAAATTCAGTCGAATTGAGAAGCTCCTCCTTTTTTGAAGTCGGTTAAAAATACATCTTTTATTACAAACGGGGTGTCAAAGATGGTCAAATTGCTCATTACAGCTCATTAGAACTGAAGATGACATTATATAATTAAAGCCGAAACTGTTTTCTATAATTGGGAGTTTTTTATTCGACAGAGGCTTCCTTTACTGGCTGAATTCCTCTCTTTTTTAATTTATAAATTTTTGGACAGCCATTTCTCCTTCATCAAAGTTTGATCTTTAATCTAATTGATAGAGTTTTTCTTTAGGAGACGGACTGGTATAAATATGCAATTGGAATGTTGATGAAAGCAGTCCACGGTGGTTGTAAAAAAATAAGACTATAGAGGTTTTATTATTTTACATTTATTTGTTAAACCGACGTTTCGGAGATTTATTCTCTCCTTCTTCAGGGTCTATATAATTCGACGTCGAGTTTTTTCGCCAATTTGGTTTTGGAGGATTTGGAAGAAACAGTAATAAAAAGTTTAAATCTGAAATTCTTTTTTAGATACGTTGATGATTCTATTTCCTGCATTGAGCCATCAAGGATCAATGAAACGATAATAACATTAAATTCATATAATCAATATATCAAGTTCACTTATGAGATAGAATCTAACAACAAAATAAATTTTCTGGACAGTACACTAATTAAAGACAACAATGGTTGTATACAATTGGACTGGTTTAGAAAACCCTTGCAGACATCCCGAATCTTAAATTTCAACTCCACCCATCCTTTCACCTACAAAGTTAGCGCCATTCAGAATTTGGTTTTGAGAATGACTCGAATATCCGACAAAATATTTTGGAACAAAAATATTAACATCATTCAACAAATTGCATTTGACAATAATTATCCTAATAGCTTAATCAGGTCCATCATCCGGCGTACTCTGTATAAATGCGATAACGTTAAAAAAATAAATAACGAGCCCAAAATGTACGTCAGTATTCCATACTACCCCCAACTTAGCGATCAATTAAAAAAATTACTATCTGTGGGCTTGGTCAGCGTCGCGTTAAAACCAACTAATACTATCGGATTTCTATTTAACCACAAGGATAAATTCGATACGAAAACGCGAACTGGCACAGTCTATATGATCGAGTGTATGGGGGATGGAGTACTGCCATGCAATAGCATATATATTGGGCAAACTAAACGAAAAGCAAGTGAGAGATTACGTGAACACGAACTGTCCATCTCAAAAACGAATAAAAATAATACAGCCCTCGCGATTCACGCCCAAGAAAAAAATCATAAATTTAATTTCAACGAATTTAATATCATTTTCCAGGAAAATAATTATTTTAAACGAAAAATCCTGGAAATGATTACAATTAAAAATCTCTTATCGCGCGCAGTAAATTACAGATCCGACGTGATGGACCTGAGTATTTGCTGGGATGGCTTAATTAATAATTTAAAACTCCTGTGACGAATTTAATTAATAAAAAAAAAAAAATATGAATAATATGTAAATATATTAATGACGTTTCGAACTATGTTTTTTAAAAGGAAAAAAAAAAAGAACTTTGTATATATTTTGTAAAAATTTTTGGGACTGATAATGACCATATTTATAAATTTTGTAAATAATTGTAATATAAATTTAAAAAAAAAACCAACAACTATACCGATATGCGCAACGATATTCTGCGCATCCAATGATTGGTGGGGACATGTTATACATTCATTCATTTATATATATCTCATTAACATATTGATCATCAATTGCTTGTTACTTTATTTTCTATTCGAGATGAAAAAAAATTTTATAATGTTTTTTTTGGCATTGTCAAAGGAGACAGAAAGTAATTATGTTTTGAACTACTTTCATTGACTTTTTGTTGTAAGTAGATTTATGATTATTATTTTTGTTTTGTGTATATTGTTTTTATATTATGAATGACTTGTGAAAATCCCAATACTAATTATTGTTCGTCTTCCCCTCAATTATATAGACCCTGAAGAAGGAGAGAATAAATCTCCGAAACGTCGGTTTAACAAATAAATGTAAAATAATAAAACCTCTATAGTCTTATTTTTTTACAACCACCGTGGACTGCTTTCATCAACATCCAATTGCTTTAATCTAATTTTTTTTCCATCCATTAATAAATATTTTTATAAATTTATTACTTCCTAAAAGAATAATGATAATCGAATACCTCTTTTGTATCTTTTGGAACTTCATCTTCGTCTTCAGTCCATGGTAAGGGATTTTTTAAATAATGATAGCAAGAGTAAAGGGACATTTGTGTTGTCAAGGGATGCGTCCATTCTTCTTGTAGCATTTGGAGAATTCCTATTTGGGCTGCTCCTAAAAATTTAACAGACAAAGCCTTTCAAAAATACTGTAAGCAAACTTATTAACCAGTTTTTGAATATTGACTAGAGTGGTTTTAGTATATATGGGGAATTTCAAATTATGTGAAAATCAACGGGACAACCCGGAAACTTGTTCGTATAGATAAAAAACTAATACTAGCTATATTCGTTTTGGAATTAGCGTGTGTGCCTCAAATTGCGTCAAGTGCTCTATTTGGTGTCACTTTTTTTAGCTGGGTCACTTTAGGTGACCCTTAGTTTGGTGCACTCTAAAACGAATGCATTTAGAGCACATGGCAATATTCGAATAACGAAATTAAAAAAAATATTATTTTTATTATAGTTGAATAATTAAGAGTGTGGTAGCTATACATATATAATAAGTTATTTATTTATTTAATTCAATTATTTTAAATAAATAATATATTTACAAATAAATAATTTTAATGGATACTTTTATGGTAAATGTATTTTCCATAATAAAATTAATTGGAACTATAAACTTTTAATAAATAAAACATTTAATAAAATCTATCATTTTTAAATGGATCCTAATTTACTTCAAGCAGAAAACATTGTTGAATTATTTTCCCATTATTATGATTATATAAATAAATTTGTACACATCTTTTATCAAAAACAATCTTCAAACTTTTACTAAAATACCAAGAGTTACGGGAGAAATTTTCCCGAAAGCTTTGGTTTTTGAGAAGACATTTGAAGATTATTTTTACTTTACTATTCAGAGTCAAAAAAAATATATTAATTGTTCTGTCAAAATGTCAGTACATTACCAAATTTTGTGTATCTACGTTTTAGCTCAAAAACTAGTTTGAGTACCAAAATTTCACATGTATGATGTATTGAGATTAAGAGCTGATTAGATTTTGGTTGAAATCGAACCAAAAATAAAGGTGTGGGAGGGGGTGCTTAAAAAATTAAAATTATCAGATTTTCACATAAAAATATTTGAAGCTATTTCCCTGGATGATTTCCATATATAAAAGAAGATATATTCAATTGCTAATGAGCCCAAAATTAAAAGCAGGGGAAGGGTTCTTTCGTAAATGATTATAAATTATTTTTTTAAATATTGAATTAAAAAGAAGGGCCAGGTGTATTGTATGGTGAACTCATTTGGATGGCAACATCAGCTCATCTATATTCATAAAAGATTTGTATTTATTTATTTATATATCAAAAAAATCAATGAAATTTTTTCCAATATATAATTATAATATAATATAATCTATTTATTAATAATGTTATTATATAATAACAAATAAACGATTTCAAAAAATAAAATAATAATATACCTGGTCAGTGGTCACCCATTATCATAAATTAAATAAAAATAATAGGTGTACAACTTTGCTTCCGCCGTTTCGCAATAGATGGCTGTAGCGGTAAGTGGTAGTCGAAATAAATAGATCGTAGATGTCATACAATAAGCTTAGGAATTTGTAAACACAACCCCATTGAAATATTAGTCGATTTGTGTCTGCATCATAAAGTTATTCTCGATTAAACATGTCAGCTTACGAGCCAAATTCTCCTCATTTGCGGGAGGTTTTAATTTTCTGCTTTAATATGAAGAAATCTGCGGCTGAGGCTCATCGAATGCTCTCAAATACCTATGGTGAGGCCGCTATTAGTGAAAGAACGTGCCGAGAGTGGTTTCAACGCTTCAAGAACGGTGATTTTGACGTCGAAGACCAGCATGGCGGTGGAAGAGAGAAGGTTTTCAAAGATGCAGAATTGGAGGCATTACGTGATCAAGACTCGTGTCAAACGCAACAAGAATTGGCAGGATCATTGGGAGTGACGCAACAAGCCATTTCAAAACGCCTAAAAGTAATGGGAATGATTCAGAAACAAGGAAATTGGGTGCCGTACGAGATGTTGAACGGCGTTTGTTTGCTTGTGAACAGCTGCTTGCAAGGCAAAGACGGAAGGGATTTCTGCATCGTATTGTGACTGGGGACGAAAAATGGGTTCATTACGATAATTCCAAGCGCAGAAAATCATGGGGATATCCCGGCCATGCTTTTAGTCGACGGCCAAACCGAATATTCACGGTTCCAAGGTCATGCTCAGTATTTGGTGGGACCAGCTCGGCGTAGTGTATTATGAGTTGTTAAAACCGACTGAAACAATCACAGGCGATCGTTATCGAACGCAATTAATGCATTTGAGCCGAGCATTGAAAGACAAACGGCCGCAATACAACAAGAGACATGATAAAGTGATTTTACAGCATGACAATGCTCGACCCCATGTTGCGAAAGTGGTCAAGACATACTTGGAAACGTTGAAATGGGAAGTTCTACCCCACCCGCCGTATTCTCCAGACGTTGCTCCCTCGGACTATCACTTGTTTCAATCAATGGCACACGGCCTGGCTGACCAGCACTTCCGGTCTTATGAAGAAGTGAAAAATTGGATCGATTCGTGGATCGCTTCAAAAGATGACCAGTTTTTTCAACGCGGGATTCGTACGCTGCCCGAAAGATGGGAGAAAGTAGTGGCCAGTGATGGACAATACTATGAATCATAAATGTATAACCAGTTTTTTACAATAAAGCCTCGAATTTCGGAAAAAAACGGCGGAAGCAAAGTTGTACACCCTTTAATATACAAAGAGAAACAAAGAGCTTGTCCTCTGCTTGATGCAAATAAACATACACACATTTATATCGAGATGATATATCTGTATATATATTATTTATTTGCAGAGGACAACCTCTTTGTTTCTCTTGTAATCAACTAACTCTGCTACTTTCGGCAAAACAAAAACTTTTCAATTAAAAATAATATATTTAAGTTTAAAACAAATGATATAACTGTCGGCTGTGCTTGGAAATTCGAACTGAGCGCTGCTTTACTTGTGTGTGCCTCAAGTGCACATGCTATCTGCTCACTTATGGTACGACTCAAGAAGGGCCAGGGACGCCACAACGATCTCAAAAGGAATAGCACTGAGGCACACCAAATGGGTTGGTAGACAAAAACGAATATGGTTTGGTGACTTGGGGCTAAAATAGGGGCGCCCAAAGCATCCAAAACGAATATAGCTACTGTAAATTTTGAGCGTAACTCGACCCTAGCCCTCTAAAGTTTGAAAAAGTAGATTTTTCATTTTGGTCCACCCTAATATTAAACGGTTTTCCCAAATGGCCAAATTATGAATTATATCGATAGAGGACGTAAATACGAATCCAAAACATGTTTATTTATTGAAATCGGACTAAGATTGACAGAGTTTTTATTATTAACTATTGAAGAGTATCGCGTCCTCTATCGATATAATATATAAGAGCGGTGCTCGGTAACTTTTTGCTTCAAGTTAAAACCTATATATATACTAGACGCTCCCTGGACACCCCCTCCCCAGAACACCACACTCACACACACCCCTGCCACCTCCACCCCCCGAAAATCCCCACCGCCACTCCTGCCGTAACCTCCACCCCAACACCCACCTCCCGCCCCCAGTTTTTGCATTTCTAGTCTTCTAGTGACCCACAGATTATGTGTATTTAGGCATATAAATAAATACCGTATAATTATTTTATTTAATTAAATAACAATTTGTCGAGTTTTATAAATAATTAAATTGTCAAATTCTAATATTTAATATTTGTGGGATTTAAAACAGGATTTTTAATCAATTAAATTAAACCAATTATTTTACATGAATTAATGTATACATGAATCGGATTAGCCGAGAGCTTAAGACACTAGCCTTCTAAGCAGGAGTCCCGGGTTCGAGTCCGAGTCCCTGCATTGATATTTGACCGGCTATAATCTGATTCCTAGTCACCAATCCGTCTGGCAAGCGTGGTGACTTAATGCCAACCCCCTTCCATTTGATGGCCTATATTCAGGAGTGGATTGTCGCTATCGACAGGCTAATGATGATGAATGTATACATTGTATTTTAGCTTCGACTCCGGAGATTTCTTCTCCACCATCGAGTGTCCTTGATCATCTTTTTAGTCCTTGTTTTTAATAAGAGGAAAAAACTAATTAAAGAAAAAACCTCTTTTCCGATAATTATACCAATTCCATATTTCTCCTTCCCCTCATCCCAATCCAATCAATTAAATTGATTAAAACTTTTAATATATAATAATAATAAAATAACAAAACCAATTATTTATTAAAAGGAAATTGAATAAAAATGTAAATATAGATTTTTATCGAGACAACCACCTGTGAATAATTATTTCAATTAAAAAATACCCACCAAAAACAACTTAGCCGAAGATGAGACCGTGACAGTTTGAATCGCCAACACAACCCCCCCCCCCTCCTAACCCGTGAATTTCATCTAAATCGTTAGAGGCGTTTTCGAAAAACCGATTGGATATATATATATACAAGATTTGATCGTTTAATATAATAAGATAAGATAAGATTTAGGACCGTTTAATATTAGGGTGCACCAAAATTATAAATAGCGAATAAACCGATTTTTCCAAATTTTAGAGGGTTTTTTATTTTTGTGGAGGGGAAATCCGTCATGGACACCATTTTAGAGGGCTAGGGCTCGGTTACGCGATGTTCAATTTGGCTCAAAATCTACAGTTATTAGTTTTTCATCTATACGAACAAGTTTCCGGGTTGTCCCGTTGATTTCTAAAATAAAAACCACTCTAATACTGAGTCAAAACAAAATCTCACCAACAAAATCTTTCTTCACAATAAAATAATCCATTAATAAATTACTACAATAATCATCTGGAAAAATGCCATAATTAAGCCTGTCATTGAAAATAATTAGGAGATCTTTAATTTTTTCATGTTGTAATAATAGTCGAATAAGCGTATGTGGCGTGGATGGTAACATTTCTTGTGTATTTTTCGTTAATCTGAATTTATGGACTAAATCTTGAAGTCTTTCAAAATAATCTTCATTTTTCGTTCCATTAACAATCTGAAATAAAAAAAAATATTAAAAAAATACCAATAATTAAAAATATATATAGTGAAAAGCAAGGCCTATCAGACGGGGGGGTTTCAGTAAAATAAATAAACGTTATAACTTTAGTTAAAACAGGAATAACAAGGAATTGGACAATAAATAAAAAAACAGAGTTTTTATTAAATGGGCTAGACGTTTTCGTTGATTTATTTCGACTTCCTCAGTGGCTAGAATGATAAAATAGGAAATCAAAAAAATTTATAAATACATTGATTACAAATAAATTTAAATAAAGAGAGTTATAAATACCCCATTTTATCATTATAATAAAAAAGATTAAAGATAGTGGAATCGTCTTTGACAAAGAGTGTTAAAGAGGGGTATTTATAACTCTCTTTTATTTAAATTGATTTGTAATCAATGTATTTATAAATTTTTTCTGATTTCCTATTTTATTATTCTAGCCACTGAGAAAGTCGAAATAAATCGACGAAACCTCTGGCCCATTTAATAAAAACTGTTTTTTATTTATTGGCCAATTCCTGCTATTCCTGTTTTAATTAATACTTATTGTGAATGCGAGTGATATTGTGTTTTAATTTAATAATTATAAAATAAAATTGTTTTTATTTTCTTGTCTAAAGTTTTATTTGGATTTTTTTCACTATATCCTTCATTATCTTCGCCGCAAATTTTTGTTTTCAATATTTCTTTACCAGCAGTTCTATAGTCCATTTGCCTTCCAATTTCACTGTTCGACAAAAAAATTTTCCCCTTAAACCTAACAATGGACTCCAGTAGAGTTTCACACCCTGATTATCATGCAATTTCCGAATTTTTACAACACGTCAGAATTGAATTTATCGGTCAAAATTACGAAAAAAGGCCATTTTGACCTATTTTCGAGTCCCATTAAATATTAAACAGCAATATTTGAAATCAAAATATTTTGTTGACGTCATAGAAAACAGCTTCCTCTTTTGATTTTCAAATTACCACTTGACTTTAGTTCAATTAGAACTCGAGTTATAACTAAAAAACTAAAACTACGTGATTATAAAGGATAATAAACATAGATAACAACACACGGTCTTAGATCTTTAGTTATAACTCGAGTTCCAATTAAGCTAAATTCAAGTGATAATTTGAAAATCAAAGAGGAAGTGGTTTTCTATTACGTCAACAAAATATTTTGATTTCAAATATTGCTGTTTAATATTTAATGGGACTCGAAAATAGGTCAAAATGGCCTTTTTCGTAATTTTGACCGATAATATCTCAAAACTCTGACGTGTAATAAAAATTTGGGAAATTGCATGATAATCAGCGTATAAAACTCTACTGGAATCCATTGTTAGGTTTAAAGGGAGAAATTTTTGTTTAATTTTTGTCGAGCAATGTTATCTTGAATACCTAAAATTACTACAGGTTTATAAGTTTTTCATATTTTTCGATTCATTAGGTAAACATTCGTTCACGCTAATTCTTTCAGTATTATCTTCAAACTGAGAAAATTGAATAACATATTTATGTATCCCATTCGAGTTCAGTCTTCTTTTGTGCCTAATTCTGGTCTTGCTTTCCTTTTAACTTTTTCTAGCTCGTTGATCCATTTTATTTATTATTTATTTAAAATTTCTTAAATGTAAATATATAAGATTTTTTGTTTTAATATTTGTTGAAGAGGATTCAAAATATCATGAGGAATTTTTTTTCAAATTAAATAAATTGGTTTTGAATTTTCAAGGCCCTTAATATTAATTGCCCCGGGGCTCGCAACCCCTAGAATACAAGGTCTCTTCTGTAACCCCTCAAAGGTTCGTGACGTCAGGGATTATTGTTTTTTTTTTTATCTCTATATATCGTTTAATCAAAAGATGGCTCAATTTGACATTCCAGTCAAATATAAATAAATTATACTATCACTTTTGAATTCCATATCCAAAAAATTTTTTGGAGAGCACTATGCGAAAATAATGTTTCTAGAGAGTGGTAAATAATGTATTCTAGTATTAAAATATCTAATTTGCATGAGTCGATTTGATTGGTTTCAAGGTCGTATATAAATTCATTTATACAGCGTGGGACAGAAGTAATGACCCGGTTTTGAGGAGGTATAAAAAAAACTAATAAACTTAAAGACTTAAATTTTTTTTTATTATGATCTGTATATAATCCCATTATTTTTTTCATTAAGTTTTTAATACCACTTCAGCAAGATGATGGCCTTCAACAGTAATAGTCTATTTCTGAAGTTTTGGGCTGCTTTTCTGCACATTTCAAGGTGATATTTCCTCGATTATTCGGTTTTTCAGCTCTTCTAAAGCTGAAAACTTTCTCCTTCAAATAACCTCACAGGAAAAAGTCGCACATGATTAAATCTCGCGAGCACGCTGGCCAGTCCACGTCACCCCTCAGAGACACAAGAAAAGCAGGGAACATTTGTCTCAATTTGGCCATAGAAATCCAAGCTGTGTGTGCTGTAGTAACCATAGATCTCTCAATTTTTGCAATTGTGGGTCAAAAAAGTTTTCCAGCATTGAAACATAATGTCCAGCTATGACTGTTACTGTTTGGCCATTCTCCTCAAAAAAATAATGCCCACTGATCCCAAATTGGGATATAGCACACTACACAGTCACTTTAGGAGAGTGAAGTGGCCTCTCGTGCAGTTGCTTTGGGTTAAAGTTAGCCCAGTACCGAAAATTATGTTTAAAGAGCGGTCTGCGTGGCGATGACGGAAGGCCTATTTTCAAAAAAAGTGCACACAACGAAGCCACGATGCTCTCCTGTCCAAATAATGACGTCAACTGAAAACAGGATGATGCAACAGTAACAATGAGATCCCGTCCCACTCCCTACCCCCCACCACAGAATTTTACAAACCGGGCCATTACTTCTGCCCCACCCTGTATATAAGAACTGCCCGCCTTCAGTCTCTGGACCATCGCCTTAAGCTTTCTATAAATCCCCCTCCCTAAGTTTAAAAACATAACTTTATCGTGTAACTTTAGGAGGGGAATTAGTTAATTAATTTCAACTTTCTAGCTTATCGGGCAGTATGAAATCTTTTCTAGTCACTTTAAATTTGTTCTTTTATGTATATACCGTATGCATCAAGTATATAGTAGAGTACACCTTCATTGATTTCTTCTTTAAAAAATAAATTAAAATTATGGAGGAGGTTGACCAATTACTGATATTGGCTCAAAATATTGATATCGGGCTTAGGAATTGCAATCCAGCAGTGTTTTCAATCCCACTGGATTATTGCTGGATTGGTGCTAATCTCGCGGATGTATTTTATATTTTATGAAATTTGTCATTTCTTTTTTTGGAAAAATGATCTTCAAAAACAAATAGCATCAATTGTGTTATCTCCCAATCTATTTCTTATAGAACTACATATCCAGTGGCCTCTTTCTGGGTTTGAGCGTCACATCAAGTATTTTCCTCTCACTCCATCAATTTCGTATGCCGACATTTCTTTTTTTTAATACTTTTTCAAAATCTTTCTCTTTTTTAGTTGCTGCCTTTTTAGTGTAGTCTTCATTGTTTTGCTTTATCTGAATTTCTAGTTTCGACGAAAATGAAGAATACCATTTTTCGAGATTTCGCTTAGTTTTCGAGATATCGAGTTTAAAAAATACTGTTTTTTTTTTTATTTCACAATTGTTTTTTTATAGAAACCACGGAAACCGTAGTATTACGGGTTCCGTGTGGCGCCGCTATCTGACGACGGATTCTTTTAGAACTAGACAAAATAAGTCGGAAAGTAAAAATAAAATTTTAAACTACAAATTTGAACTATAATATTAATTTTCTAACAGAATCCGTCGTCAGTATCGGCGCGACACAGGACCCCCGTGATACTACGTTTTCCGTGGTTTCTATAAAAAACAATTGAAAAATAAAAGAAATAAAAAAAAACAGTATATTTTAAACTCGATATCTCGAAAACTAAGCGAAATCTCGAAAAATGGTGTTCTTAATTTTTGTCTTATTTTGGTGAGTACTATAAGAATCCATCGTCAGATCGCGGCACCACAGTTACCGTAGAATTTCCAAAATTTTAAATTCCAATCTTTTTATTTGATACTTACACAATCTATATCAATAGATGACATATTTTTAGTTACATTAAATCTATTATTCACTGAATGATATAAAAGATCTAAAAAAAGAAACAAAACAATTAATACGATAAGAATATATTTGTTTTTTTTAATTCAATTTAAATAAGCATAAATTCTACCTAGGTCCAAATTTTGAATAATAGGTGTTTCAAATCGACGATTCCATTCTTCGAGGCAATTATAGGTTTGCGATAAAAATGTTCTTTTATCTGAAATTTCTTTAAAAAATAATTTTAATATTAATTATAGGATTTGTTTTTTTAGTAAGCCTATCAGTGTTTTTTTTGAATTTATTAGAATATATCGAAGAATGTCTCCTATGCTTTATGTAAATAAATTTACACATATATATTATAAATAAAAATATTTACAGTATATATATATATTAGTGTTTTTCTTTGAATGCAACTATTTTTTTATTTTTTTATTTAAAAATCTTATAGTAAATGTATAAATAACAATCCCCCACGCAGGTTGCTCTTAATTTTAATATTAAGATGTCACTCAAAAATTTGTAAGTTTTCCCATTTAAAAAAAAAATGCCCATTGATTGGCTTTTCATTCTGCCATATTCATATTACGCTCATATTGTAGAGGAAGAAATCAGCTGGAGTGCGGGTCATGTGACTTATGCTTACACACTCCTCTTATTTGAAATTATACTAATTTATACAACCTTTAAAGTCTTTCAATTAGAATAAAAAAAATTGTTAAAAACCGCTAGGGCTTAACAAAACATACCTACCCAGACAGACTGGAATATTTCAGCAATATTGTGAACCATGGACAATATTGGTAATCTTGCAGCAACATTGAAGTGGCAATATTGCTGCATTGTTCCTGCAACATTGGAAACCATGGCAATGTTGCTGCAATGTAAAAGAGGCGGACATAGGAATATTGCTGCAATGTTCCTGCAATTTCCCTGCAAGATTTAATTCCCTTCTGTCTGTCGGTACTCTACACTCCTTTTATTACAAATACAACAATTCCTTTTCCTCGGGAAGAAGTTTAGTAGTCCTACTGTTATTCCTCCTATTTTTAAGGGCAGTAGTTAGGAGCGGAGGCACACTTGACATAAATATTCAATTAGAACAAAAAAGTTCAGAATATTCCATGCTAGCTAGCCTTTCAAACAATCTGGGACACAATTTTGATTTTTCTAAATCCAAAATTTTAGAAAAAAAGAGTAATTTTAGAAATGATTTAAACAACATAAATTCAATTAACAAAAGGTCAGATATGGACTGTTTTTCTAATATTTATCAAAAAATTTTACAGACAAATAATATAAAAATAAAAATATTATAAAAAAACAATACTTAATTGTCGAGGCAAAAATTGACAAAGGGTGAAATTCTCCCGAAACGCTTGTATTTTGAAACTTTTTAGTATTGTTTTCTATATAAGATTTGTATTTATTTATGTATCTGTTTGTTTGCATCAAGCAGAAGGCAACCTCAATGATTTCTTTTATATTTTACGAATATCTCATTACCAAAAAACGTATTAAATTAAATTAAATTCAAAAATTCATCACTCATAAATTAATAGCAAGCTAAAATTGTATTTGTAGTTGAAAGTAATGGAAGGCAGCCCAGGGTTAGTGAAGAAAGAAAAAATTAACACATATCCAAATAAGGTGTAATTTATTGGAATCCTTCCTCCTTTCACTTCAAACCGACGTTTCGGAGGATTCTTCCTCCTTCTTCAGGGCTTCAAGGGGTCAATGAAGGAAACAAATAAAATGCTTCCTTCCTCTCTCCACAGCAGTGTTTAAAACATTTTTCTTCCTTAGCAGAAACATAGAAAAACAATTTTTTTTATCTTCTTTCTTAAAATTATTATTAGAAAAAAGTTTTAACACTGGTGTGGAGAGAGGAAGGAAGCAATTTATTTGTTTCCTTCATTGACCCCTTGAAACCCTGAAGAAGGAAGGAAGAATCCTCCGAAACGTCGGTTTGAAAGGAAAGGTGGAAGGATTTCAATAAATTACACCTTATTTGGATATGTGTTAATTTTTTCATTCCTCACTACCCCTGGGCTGCCTTCCATTACTTTCAATTAAAAGTTCTACAAGTCCGTCTCTCTCCAGAGAAAATTTCGGTGCAAATGTATTTGTAGTATTTTCAAAGGTATTTTTAGTCGAAATCTCATAAAGTTTGCGATTTTTATTTTGTCGGGCCGCATTAATAACAGTCTTGGGTCATATTAAATTGGACAGGCCAGTTCTAGATAATGAGATGAAATTTGGCACAAAAGAGTAGCTTAGGGTGATCCTTATTTTTGGTATTTTCGAATATTTACGCTGACAGGGGC
The DNA here is from genome assembly GCA_024734495.1 of Forficula auricularia. Taxonomy (NCBI): domain Eukaryota; kingdom Metazoa; phylum Arthropoda; class Insecta; order Dermaptera; family Forficulidae; genus Forficula; species Forficula auricularia. Next base: position 137,750 of record JALMQS010000774.1, on the reverse strand, counting down.
TCATATGGTTCGAAATAAATAAAAAAAATATCCCCCATGTTTCAAGACTCTATCTCAATTTTAACATGTGCCCCACAGCGATGTAAGTTTCTCATCTAAATAACATGGTATAGAATATATTTATAGAATCGGTTTCTCAAAAACGGCTCTAACGATTTCGCTAAAATTTGGTGAACTTATCAAGTCTCATGAGTTATTAGTGGTGTATAAATTTTAATCCGATTGAAATAAAGGAAGGGGGGGGGTAAATTAGTCATGTCGCAAAATAGATATTTTAATCGTTCATATCTCGTCTTTGGTAAGTCGTAGAGCCTTGAAATTTGAAACTTAAGGTATCTAGAGACTACAAGAAGTACCACAAGATTTTGGTTAAAATAGAAGTACCGGAAGTTGATGTTTACATACGTAAGAATGGACCCCCCTGCGTTTCGCAACCATAAATCTGAGAGCTACGAAATTTGAAACTCACAGAACATGGCGAGTCTTAAAAAAGAATTAATATTTTTCTACAATATTCGGATGATTTCAAAAGCTCGGCCGGCCGGCGAACAAAACTATCTCTATGTATATGTATATGACCCTGTTAAAGCCGAAGTGGTGTAAGTCACATTGATATCAATTGAGAATAAAGAAACTTTTAGTATACTTGTTATAAGAAATTCCATTGTTATTATGGAGATACCATTTCCCTAAATACACTCACGAGCAAAGAAATGGAATCACTCTCTTTTCATTAATTTAATAATACTTTTAATTTATTAGAAATTTAAATATTTTTTCTAAAAAGTTTCATTTTTCACAATTTAATGAGCCAAACATGTTGGCCACCAGTAAAGTTAATTTGACGGTGCCTCTACACAGTGGTCCAAGAGTTGGGCCAATGTCTATGGCCTTGTTTTTTTTTTATAATGATATTGATACAAGAAGAAGTTGCACCAAGAAGTTACAACCTCTGTAGTCCAAGGTGGACCCTTGTATCGTGAAGATAAGAAGAGATTTAGGGATTGGGTAGGAGTCGAAGGTATCTGTGGATGCTGGTCTTCAAAGATTGAAGGTTATAAATTGCTGGAAAGACGGTCGGGGAAAGAGAGTTCCAGTCTCTAGAAGTCATAGGGATAAATGAATTGGCGAATGCGTTTGTTCGATTAGTATCCAATTTAATCGCATAGGGGTGTTGAATATTAGAAAATCGTGTATTTCGCGCAAATGAAGCCTTTGGTAGGATTATCGATTATATTTCGTCAGAACAAAAACCATGGTAATATCTATAAGAAAAGAGAAAGAGCGGAGACAGATCTACGATGGGCTAGGGAGTCGAGAGTGTCAGTTAATGTAGGATTGCCTATAAGTCTGATAGCCCGCCTCTGAATTAAGAGAATGTTTGGAGGCCCCTCTCCACAAATGCGAGCAATATTCAAGACAGGGGCGAATATGAGCCTTCTATAATATAAGAAGTTGAGTGGGTGTGAAAAAGCGTTTGATTCGGAAAAGAAATCCAAGCTTACATGCTGCAGCTTTTGCTACTGAGATAATATGGTCATTCCAAGAAAGGTCAGAGCCTAAGGTGACACCTAACATTGACATTTTATTACGGAATTCCAATGAGCTAGAATCAAAGAAAATGTCCGGAAGGTTCCTATCTGCGCGCCTAGAAATTAGACAGCATTGTGTTTTGCCAGCATTAAAGTTTACCAAGTTGTGAGATCCCTATTTTTTAAGCATGCTTAAATCTAAATTTATCGAGGAGACTATGTTTGCGCGATTGTTTAGTAAGGTTATGGAGGGTGATACCGTCATAACAATGTATTGGATTGGAGGGCAGATTTAATAGGTCATTAATATAGATAATAAAGAGCGTGGGAGAAATGACTAAGCCCCGAGGAACTCCAGCATTAGTATTAAAGGACGAGGATGATATTCCATCAACCTCGACTTTAATAGAGCGGTTTGAGAGGCTCTCAAGCAACTTGCAGAGGCTCGATGGGAGGCCAAATGCAGGTAATTTGGCAAGAAGATTTTTGTGCCGACGGAAACGACACCCAGCCACAGGGCTTTCGTTAGGTAACATTGGCCCTCTTTGATATATAGAAAAAACCGCTCTGAAGGCCAACCATCGCAAGCGTCAACCATTGTCGACCATCTACACATTGGCGTTGGCTTGAATTGGCTCATGTGTAGAGAAGGCATTAAATAAATGTAGCATGATAACCTAATGGAAATATATTATATTATTATTATTATATTTGAGAATGAAAATTACATTTAATAACTCGCAAGGGAGGTGATTCCATTTCTTTGCTCGTGAGTGTAGTTTGCCGTACATATAATACATTCCCGGATTTAACTCCGATATTTCAAAAAATAGACTTACATCCCTTTGGCTTTACCAGGCTCATATATGTGTGTATATTTGTTTACATCAAGCAAAAGATACAAGCATTTATTTTTTTGTGTATTCTTTGACTAATAATATAAGGAGAATATAACCTAAAAATTACCTTGGAAATAAGAATTATAGAATTTAAATAAATGTCTTCTTTTTAAACTAGAAGAAATCACTTTAAACATTTTGAAAGAAAATATTTTTCTTTTTTTTTTTATTATTATTATTATTTCAATTCAATTAAATGAAAGCGAGCGAGCGAAATATACTCTGTAATTATTTCTTCTTAATCACATATAATGTTCAAGTTTCATTATTCATTTATCAAAAGGCAAATGACTATTTTAACATGTGAATATTTTATTTCCAAATATAAAAATTAAAACATTTTTCCTATAAATGTATTTGCCTATGTACTTGTTGACATTTATTTTGCGATTCGAATAAATTCACTAAATTCCGAGTAGATGGCAGTGCAATAGTCACCAGCTGCGGCGGAATCTATTTGGTATACACACAGTAGAACTACTGTGGTATAAACTTGTCCGTAAAATAAGAAAATTATCACAAGGATCAGTACCATGGTCTTAGTTAGATGGAGAAAGGGGGTGAGGCAGTGCCCCCTCTACAAAACTCATTGCCCCCCCCCTTAGAAAAATCGAAACCCCATTATTACGAGGCATCACTTATATTTATCATTACATTACTTTCAAAATTTATCAATTCTACTAAAAAGTCAGTTGATCTCTAATCGTATTACCGCAATTGAAACCTTGTGGTAGCTAATCAGCTGGCCGGCTGCCCCTCTACTAAAACTCCCTACTCTTTGAGGGCCTCTATCAGCTTAAGAGGACGAACAATTGCCTGCCCTTTTCTAATAAAAAATTCCTTGTTAGTTCACTTTTTCTTCCTTGTTTCGATTATTGTTCCTTAGTTTATTATGATTTAATGGTGAATAAAATGCTATGTTGTCACGCCTCATGAACGCATGTATAAGATATGTATATATAACGTCCCATTACATGACCACATAGCCCCCGCCCTATTACAATAGTCTTGGCTGGTTGAAGCTACCGGAGAGAAGAGATTACTTTCTTGGAAGTTTTCTCTTCAAACTGTATCTAGAGAAAAGACCGTCCTACCTTCATGATGAATTTACCTTTAAAGGAAATATCATTTCCAGAAATTTACGAGTTCGGGGGTCTGATCTACAGATCCCAATTCATAGCACTTCCTCTTTTGCTAGGTCTTTTCTAGTATCATTCGCAAAGCTGTGGAATTCTATACCCAGTGATATCAGGGAATCCAGATCGATTGGAGCATTCAAGAGTAAATTTTACAACCTTTACTGACAAAGCAGAGGTCTGAGTGAGATTGTATGGTGATGGGTTGATTGGTGGATTGAAGGAGAGTATTTGTATTTTATTTTATTGTTGTATGGTTTAATTTTGTTTTATTTTTTTATTATTGTTTTGCTATATTTAATTATATTTTTGTATTGTTTTTTTGCTCCAGGAGGAGAACATCCTCAGAGCATTCAATAAATATTATTATTATTATTATTATTACTAACACCAAAGATCAGCAAAGAATATATTTGTTGTTGATAAATTGATAATATATATCTGGTGTTAATAAAATTTCAAAATAATTGATAATGATGCATCAAAGAGGATCTCATCCTCTTTGTGATGCATTTCTGATTTACAGGTTTAGTCAATTCCGGACCCTATTCATTTCTAGCTCTATGTTCTAGGTTACCAATTAAGCAATGTATAGGGTCTATATCATTGCTTCTGGACTCAGAAGATTTTTACGCAACTCCGCACGGATCTTGCTTTATTGACGTTAATTAAGATCGCAATTAGCACACTCTATTGAACTTAATCAACTCAAAAAGGTTTCGGGCAATTGCCCAGTTTGCCTAGCGGTTAATCCGGGCCTGGCAGGGATATGGAGGCCTAATTAATTTTTCAGTTCAGTAACCTGTCTACCTCAACAAGAGCATACTTAAATTATTACTTAATGACAATAAAAATTTGCTAATCACTAATAAAGGAAAGATAAACTGAAATGATTCAACATATAAAGAAAAGAGATAATAAGCCGTCTAAGTGCGAGTAGTACATGTATACTAACTTTCCTACCTTATATCTTGTAAAATACTAGAGATATCAAATCCGTTCTTATTTGATATTGATAAGGAGAGAATACTTGTTCGGTTTTCATGGCAATTTGCCACACGGCCTCTATAGAAGTTTTCACTTTAAAAAAATGACCCGACTAAGTGCAAGTCAGACTGAGATACTGAAGGTTTTTTACCTAATTTATTACGTATTTCTAGCTGAATAGCAGGCGTCGCTCCGAAAAAAAAATACTTCGGCCAGCCCAGAGGCCAGCTAGGCAGCAGAAAAATGATCATTGATTATATTTCCCAAAGAATATTTAAGATATCAAATTCGTTATTATTTTTCTTTCAAAAGGAGATAGAGAACTAATTTTGAGAATTGTTTGAGAATTTTAATTTAAGTACTCAAATGAAATTAGGCTGGTATAAAAATCACCTAAAAATGACCAATTTGGTGATCTATCACACTGTCATTTTAATTCGAAATAAATTTTTAAAAGTTCTTATTATTCTATTCTAATTAAAGATATACCTATAGATTACAGGGATCACATTTCATATCATCATCATTGAGTATACAGTCCTAAGACTGGTTTGATGCAACAATCCGTCTCCACTCGACTCTGTCCCCCGCCAGCTGTTTAACCTCTCTAAATGTCTGGCATCCCATATCCCCAATTATTTGGTTGAAATATTCTAATCTGGTTCTTCCCCTTCCCCTTTTCTTTCCCACCTCCCCCTCCAAGATATCCCTAAGCAGTCCCCCATGTCTCAGTGTGTGCCCCATCATCTGACCTCTTCTCTTCTTCAGACTCTTCCACAAGGTTCTTCTTTCTCCGATTCTTCCAAGAACTTCTTCATTTGTAATTTTATCCATCCATTTGATATTCGTCATTCTTCTGTAGCACCACATTTCGAAAGCCTCTAATCTCTTTCTCTCCGCTTCTCTAATTGTCCAGGTTTCACACCCGTACATGGCTATGCTCCATACATATGTCTTCAATAGCAACTTCCTGTTTGTTAAGCTGATTGAGGAGGAGCATAGTAGTTTTTGTTTTGAAATAAACCCCATTTTTGCTTGGGCAATTCTTGATTTAATTTCGTTTTCGCTCCTCCCATCCCATGTTATTTTACTTCCTAGGTAGCGGAATTCCTTAACTCCTTCTAGGTTTTCTTGGTTAATTTTGATGCATTCCTGTCTCGTTTGTTCTTTTTTTGTACATACTAGGACCTTGGTTTTATTCTTGTTTATTTTCATTTTGATTTCTTCTATTAGGATTTGGTTAATTCCATTCAAGGCGTCCTCTAATTCTTTTTTATTGCTTCCTAGAAGGGCAATGTCATCGGCAAATCTTAACATAGCGATCTTTTGACCTTGGATTTCTATACCTGTATCAATTTTGTCTTTGAATTCTTTAATCGCTTCTTCTATGTATAAGTTGAAAATCATGGGTGACAGCACACATCCTTGTCTTACACCTTTTTTTATTTTGGCTTCTCTTTGTTCATCACCAATATTTATAATTGCCGTCTGGTTTTGATATAGATTGTAGATTAGTCTTCTCTCTCTGAATTTTATTCCCGCCTGTTTTAATATTTTAAACATAATTTCCCAATTGACGTTATCGAATGCTTTTTCTAGGTCTATGAATCCGATGTAGACAGATTCTTCCCTGATAAAAGCCCTTTCTATTATTAGTCTAAGAGAGAGAATTGCTTCTCGGGTGCCTCTGTTTCTTCTAAAGCCGAACTGGTCTTCCCCCAGATTTTCTTCAACTCTTTGTTCTATTCTTCTCTGGATTATTTATAATAAATAAATGTGAAAGTAAAAAATATTCATCCTCTTCAATATAAACATTCGATTAAAATTTTAAAACGATTTTTAATTTCGGGTAAAATATAATAAATACATATAACTTGTGAATATCAAGAACTAGTATATATTATCTTATTTAGATTACTGCGGCTACAATGATTTGATCATCTCTGACTGACGAAAATGTACATTGTAGCGACAATAATAGACTTTCGTTATACAAAAGTAGTTTTGTACGGAACTCTAAAACTGATAAACTTGTTATTAATTAAAAACAATGTTAATTTTACAAAAATTTCCGCTTTCTCTCGTTATCAAAGACAAATAAAGACGAATTTGATATCTCAAGTAACTTTTAAGTCCATATAATAATAAAACTTGAGCAAGATGCCAGGTAGGTTTCTCAAAAAAGAAATAAAACAAAATTGAGTTTTGAATTCGATATATTTCGGGGTGAGCCAGCCAGTCAGTTTTCTTTGACTCCTGATGATGGGTTCATCCCCGAAATATATCGAATTCAAAACTCAATTTTGTTTTATTTCTTTTTGTGAAACCTACCTCGCATCTTGCTCAAATTTTATTATTAATTAAAATGTTTCACCTAGAACCAACACCTAACTCCTTAAAAGTGAACTTAAGTCCAACTCGCACGTGGCTGGCTATTTTTCTTTTTACTTTATCCAATGCAAAGCATGGGTAAAGTATTGTAATCGCTCTCGGGGCAAGCGTGGCTTCAAAGGGTCCTCAGGTAAAGACTACGGAACCCATGGACTCAATTAAAGTCACAAATTGTAGTATTCAATTAGGTTGAATATTAGCACGTGACGGTTTTGCCAAAAATTACATGGGGTCTCGTCGAGAGGCCAAAAAGTGCGATTTTTTCATTTAGTGCGTGCGGATGGATGGATGTATGGATGTATGTATGGATGGATGTATGTATGGATGGATGTATGGATGGATGGATGGATGTATGTTATCGCTTTTTTGGCCCACGATTTTTTCCACACCGTTGCACCGATTGAAATGAAATTGAAAACCTACCATTAATTGCTTAAGTAAGAATGGATAGGCTTCTCTCTGTGAAATGCTAAAAATTTGGGAGGAATTTTTATGAGTAACCACAGCAACTGCGTTGTTTTCTAATCCGTTACCTTTGCTGAAGACAGAGAAATCGATTTTAAACCAAAAATAGCGATTGATTCTCATCTAGTACTTGAGGAATAAACATTCTATATTGGATTTTTGACGTTTCGGTTTTTATTAGTAACCATTGCAGAAGACATAGAGGAATCGACTTTAAACCAAAAATAGCGATTGATTCTCATCTAGTACTTGAGGAATAATCATTCTATATTGGATTTTTGACGTTTCGGTTTTTATTAGTAACCATTGCTGAAGACATAGAGAAATCGACTTTAAACCAAAAATAGCGATTGATTCTCATCTAGTTCTTGAGGAATAATCATTCTATATTGGATTTTTGACGTTTCGGTTTTTATTAGTAACCATTGCTGAAGACATAGAGAAATCGACTTTAAACCAAAAATAGCGATTGATTCTCATCTAGTACTTGAGGAATAATCATTCTATATTGGATTTTTGACGTTTCGGTTTTTATTAGTAACCATTGCTGAGGACATGGAGGAATCGACTTAAAATAAAAAATAGCGATTGATTCTCATCTAATACTTGAGAAATATCCATTCTATATTGGATTTTTGACGTTTCGGTTTTTATTAGTAACCATTCCTGAAGACATAGAGAAATCAACTTTAAACCAAAAATAGCGATTGATTCTCATCTAGTACTTGAGGAATAATCATTCTATATTGGATTTTTGACGTTTCGGTTTTTATTGGTAACCATTGCTGTAGACATAGAGGAATCGACTTAAAATCAAAAATAGCGATTGATTCTCATCTAATACTTGAGGAATAACAATTCTACATTAGGTTTTTGACGTTTCGATTATTATTGGTAACCATTGCTGAAGACATGGAGGAATCGACTTAAAATCAAAAATAACGATCGATTAATTTTAAGTCGTTTCCTCCATGTCCTCAGCAATGGTTACCAATAATAATCGAAACGTCAAAAACCTAATGTAGAATTGTTATTCCTCAAGTATTAGATGAGAATCGATGGCTATTTTTGATTTTAAGTCGATTCCTCTATGTCTTCAGCAATGGTTACCAATAAAACCGAAACGTCAAAAATCCAATGTAGAATGGTTATTCCTCGACTCTTAAATGAGAATTATTTTTGAATTAATTTCAATATGAACTAAAAATTGCAAGTGATATCTGATTAATAATAAAGGAACAAACATATTAATATTTCAAATGAATTTGGATAAAGTTTAGCAACGATCCGTTGCAGTTTATTTTTTTAGTTGCAATCTCACCTAGAACATTTTCATTAGTCATTAGATAAAATAAGATGAAATTTTCTTAAATATTTACGTCTTATATTTAACTGTAACTTATTCAAATAAGATGTCTTATCTTATTGATTAAAATTAGCATTATCATTATAAGTTTTAGTTTTCAATTTATTTTGAGTGTCATGACTGTTGCATTTTTTTATTATTTTAGATTAAATAGCTTGCCTATCTATTAACTCTTGTATATATATAATCATTCCGCCGCATTGAACAGTTTAACCAAAATGTTTCTCGAAATTGGTTTGTTTCTTGCCTTAGTTGTCGGTTTAATTTATTTAAGTTTTAAAAGGACTTTTCAATATTTTAAAAATCGTAATATTCCCTATATAGAATCAGTCTCATTTCCATTCGGAAATTTTGGAAGTAATCTTTTAGGGAAGGAGTCTTTAGCAACGTTGACTAGAGATTTTTATAAAAATTATAAAAAACATCCGGCAGTCGGGATTTTTCAATTCAACGAAGCGAATTTACTTATAAATCATCCGGAATTGATTAAACAATGTCTAGTACGTGATTTCAGTAGTTTTGTGGATCGCGGGTTTCCAACAAATGACGAGATTGACCCACTGAATGGTCACTTGTTCTTCTCCACGGGGGCGAAATGGCGAATGCTGAGGAGCAAATTGTCCCCGACGTTCACTTCCGGGAAAATCAAGCAAATGTTTTCGATTATCGAAAAACGTTCAAGCCATTTGGTCACCTATTTGGAACAGTTTGACGGAAAGGAAATTGAATTGAAAGAATTTCTCGCTCGACTTTTAACCGATATTATTTCGGAATGCGCCTTCGGGGTCGAATCGAATTGTATTGAAAATTCGAAATCAGAATTTCGCGAATGGGGAAAAAAAGCGTTCACAGTGGACATGAAGGGAGTGTTGGTCACGTTTTTGGCCACGATCTCGCCCAAGATCCGGGATTATTTCCAAATCAAAACACTCGACCCAAAAATGACTGAATTTTTTATCAACTTGGTCAGGGATACGATGAAATACCGCGAGGAGAATAATATCCAAATTAATGATTTTATGCATTTTTTAATCCAATTGAAAAATAATGAAAGAATCAAAGATGATGATGACGTATCTGAGAGCAAGAATAATCAATTGGACGGGAAAGGGTTGACGATTGAAGAATGCGCTGCTCAAGCTTTTGTCTTCTTCCTTGCCGGCTTCGAAACATCCTCGACCACAATGTCCAATGCTCTCTATGAATTAGCGAAAAATCCGGAAATTCAAAAACAAACTCAAGAGAATATTGATCAAGTTTTTGAGAAATATAATGGCAAATTTACATATGAATCGATGGCGGAGCTTGGTTATTTGGATAATGTAATTAATGGTGAGTTTAAATTTATCTGATTAATTCATTTCAACGAGCTTTGTTCTTAATTTAAAATCAATCAGCTGCAGCTCTTAGCCACGAGTTGGAGTATCTCGTATTTAGTCTTATTTATTTTAGACTAGCTGACGCCCGGAGCTTCGGCAACTCCAACCATTGACCCACAGTCGCCTACTTTTAAGGATAACAACTAATAATAAATAATTAATTAAAATAAAGAATTATTTTTATTTTTTTTATTTTTTAGAAACTCTTCGAAAACACCCTCCTGTGCCATTTCTAAATAGACAAGTGATTAAGCCAGTCGATATCAAATGGGGAGATGAAAACAGATTAGTTCGCCTCGAGAAGCATTTAAAAATAATTATTCCTGTCTATGGATTGCATTATGATCCGGAATATTTCCCTGATCCCGAACGTTTCGATCCGGAAAGATTTAATGAAGTGAATACCTCACGACGCCATAAATATGTCTTTTTACCTTTTGGCGAAGGACCACGAAATTGTATCGGTAAATAAATAACTAATTAAATAATTTAATGCATATTATTAAATTTACAATTGTCATTTTATATATATATTTCGTTTTAGGTGCCCGATTTGGATTTCTTCAGACGAAACTTGGCTTGGCGCTTCTTTTGAGAAATTTTAATTTCCACTTTACTGCCAATACTCCACAGAATTTCACTTATCAAGCATACTCTATAGTTCTTGCAACAAATGAAGTTTTGAAATTGAAAATTGAAAGGAGATTTAAAGAATAATTTAATTCATGATTCTTATATAAAATGCCTAATCAAAGGTTTAAATTTTGTATATTTGATTTCATGTTAAAAGAAACCATCATCATCATCTTCTCGAAAACCGAACCCAAGTGCCAGACTCGATTCCAAGGGGTGAACCGTGATTGGAATTAGGTGTACACGTCTTTGGAATTATGTTGGAATTCATTAGATAATGCCCCTTCATCTATTGTCTTCTACTTGGAAATGAAAGTGGAAGTGGAAGTAGGTGTACACGATATTAGGTCGCAGTTCACCCCTCGCTCGATTCCATTGGAGACGATGGTTCTACATGTAATCAAATATATCAAATTTTGACATTTGGATTGGCTTTGTAATAGAATTTACCATTAATGTTGCTGAGAACCTCGCTCTGATGTTTTGAATTCTGTAAGTCAACCATTTGTTTTGTTTTGATTCACATCTGTTTTGTTTCATACCTGTTTTGTTTTGATTCAAAACCACCTGTATCATTCATATTCACTCATCTAGTTTAATTAAAAAAATCTATTGTATTGAAATGATTTAGTCCAAATTTGATTCCATGGTTAGATTTTTTATTTATTTATTTGTCTGTTTTGTCTTGGAAATTACCATATATATTTAGTCAAAATCATTTTTCGAGATAGACCGAACATAAATAAATAAATAAATATATAATTTTGGCTCGTTTATTAGATTGATAAGTTTAGATAAAGGTATGTGTATATTTTTTCATTTTTAATCCATTTTTCCCATCACATTACATTAAGTTTCGGCTGATGTGGTTCTCAAACATATTTATTTAATCCCGAAAAATTTTAAAATATCGAAATAAGGTATTCAATTTACATGTTTATTATACAAATAAAGTTATTTCATCATGTATCACTTTTGTCTTACATTTTACTCACATTTAAAACATTGGCAACAATCCTCGATTTTGAATTTTTTGAGTTCATTTTATAATAAAATGATCGTAAATTCAGCTACTATTAATATTAAATCTATTTTTTTAGAAACTATTATCATTTATATCTTTTTTTTTAATTATTTTTTTATTAAATATATTATTTTTTTAATCTTGGTAATTTTTTTATTACTGCCTAAAATCCTCTCTTTTCTTCCAGCTTCTTTCTTTCTAAAACTTTTAAGGTAGTTGTTTCCCTTAGGCTTTTTTTTTTTGAAATTTAGACAGATTACTATTTAAATACTACTGCATTGATTGGTGGCAAAACGAAATTTATGAACAATAAAGTTCCGGAGATATTAAATTCCAAAGATAGAGTTTTTCAGACTCTTATACATTGCACTATACGGTATATCTGAAAGTTTACATACATATTTAATTATAATTAAGAAACTTTTCTTACTATTGTTCTAAAAAACTAAACCAACATTAAACAATAACTAATACATTTTTTAAGTAAATTTTAATTCATAGTTACAACACAGTTTCTGAGATAATAATGCATAAATAATGAAAAATGTATAATGATTAATTTACACTAAAAACAAGCTGACAACAACACATTAATTTAACCTAAAAAGTGGATTAATTTTAGTACTTTTTTAAATATTTTTTCGCTTCAGACATTGTCGCAACAGCTTTCAATCGCTTATTAAGAACTTTTTGTTTTATAAATCTCCCTTTATAATGTACTTTATCTGACATTTCTATGATAAAATATATACATGCTCGGACTCTGTTGACAGATTGGTCAATCAACCACGGGATTGGCTAGTAGTGTAGTAGTGGTAGGTTATATATACTCTATCATTAACTTTTTGCTAGTATTGTCGCAAAACAACTACCTTAAATAAATAATAAAAAAATATTATTTCTATTTATAGAACTTTTCCTAAGAAAAATTAAAATCGCTAATGGAGACAGCAGCTTTTACCCCTACCAGGCAAATTACGTGAAAAAATGGCATAAACAGATTTTATTCAAATCTTCAACCTCATGTTACCATTATCCAATTAAGATGAGACTTAATTTAAATTGTAGCAAATTTAATCTAGTTTAAAAATGTATAGAGTCGTCTTTGTCGAAAAACGTGCACTTTCGTTGTCAAATTGGGGAAAAATCGAGTTTTAGGGATATTCAAAAGTGATCCCGGGGGCTGTTTTTTAACCGACTTCAAAAAAGGAGGAGGTTCTCTATTCGATTGAATTTTTTTTTTTTTTTTTTTTTTTTTTTTTTTTTTTTTTTTTTTATTTTTTTTTTGTGCCTATGTTACCTCATATCTCCGCCAATTGTCAACCGATTTTGAAAATTTTTTTTGCATTGGGTCCAGTCTAGCTTCCGATTGGTCCCATTTTTTTTTCGATTTTTTTTCATAGGTATTAGACCTTTTTTATTAGGTTTGTTTAGGTTTGTTTAGACCTAACCTCTTTGTTTATGAACCGATTTCGATGGTTCTTTTTTTATCCGAAGGGGGGTGTCTTAGGGATGGTGTCATATTAATTTGGTCAAGTTCTGATGATATGATCACTATTAATAACATCACTAAAAAGAGAAAAAATAAAAATTTTTAAGAAAAAATAAAAACCGACTTCAGGAAATTAAGTGCAACAAATATAAAAATACACTAAAAGGTATAAAATAATTATTATCTTATTTAGTTGCAACTAAACGACGAAATATTAACACGAAATTACTTTTTGAAGTTGGTGCCAAACATATACCTTTTATGAATCGCACTCGACGGATCTTACTTAGTACGTTTGGCGGGTACGCTCGCTTATAGGTATAGTTTGTTTGGCACCGACTTTAAAAAGTAATTTCGTGTTAATATTTCGTCGTTTAGATTGTAACTAAATAAGATAATAATTATTTTATACCTTGTTAGTGTATTTTTATATTTGTTGCACTTAATTTTTTGAAGTCGGTTTTATATTTTTTCTTAAAAATTTTTATTAACAGACAACTAGTACCGGTTATATTGAACTTAAATAGATGAAGTTATTTATCATTTTACGTGTTATTTAAAGAGCTTTAATTTATCTAATAATATCTTATTGATTTGATAAGCTGTTTTAGAGTTAATTCAAGAAAAACTGAAAAAACTCAGAAATTTTCTCATTTTTGGGGCGCGTGAAAACTTTACCACGACACAGATCTGGGGGGAAACTTAGGGTCGTAATATTGGAGTACCAATAAACGTATTCCAGGAATAAAATCTTTACGGGGAATTATTTCCTGTTAAAATCGTAATTTGCCTGCACTATTAATAATTAATAATAATATAAAATAAAATAAGTAACAGTGGTCTTTACACGATATAACCGGTGGTTTAAGCACGCTGGAAGGTCGAAATGTTAAATTCACTCAAAAAATTGGCAATTTTTTTTGCTTATACATATTTTTAGAATTGTCTAAAATTTCATTTTCAATCATTAATTTTTTCTTTCTAATGATATCCATGAAAACTCCAAGAAAGGAGGTCGTTAAGAGTTTGCCAAATAGCTCGAAAAATATTCGAGATACCAGCTTAGACATTTGTAATCTAAAGAGAATGATAACTTGATTGTATCTTAATCCGGTTTGAATCATATTGATTGTAAACTATTGGAGACTGTGTTGGCAATTAACGTTCATTTATTTATTTTTTCTAATGATAAAAAGTCGAGAGGCCACACCTTGATAAAATATTCCACTCTAGAAGAGGAGAAATATTCAGACTGTGTTTTTTCAAAGTGTTTTACCTTGAGAAAGAGCGTTATATGTTAAAGGTTTAAAAATCAAGTTCATAAAGCTTACTTATGCTGCTTTATGGGCAATCTAACTTTTTCTCGTTTTATTTAAACCGTCGTGAAACAGGTTAGTTTTACCCTACTGATGTCATGTTTTTGCTATAGAAATTCTCTTGAGCAGGGAGGTTTGGTATTAATAAATATAGGAAGATCATTTTTTTATAAAAGATTTGTATTTATTTATACTTTTTATTATGTTTAAATTTATTAGTAGAACTGCTCTAACCGAAACTGCGTGTGATACTCGCTCTTCCTCGCAAATAGCGTACCAAATCTTGAAGAACTTTCACTTTTTCCTCCAATTTATATTTATTTAATAATAAAAATCTCGAGTTGAAGGACGTTATAAAACAACTTAAGATGATTACGTTCAAGGGTAATAGTCCAGTCAAATTGTGCTCAAGTTTTGGGGTAGTTCTGATATATGTTTTTTGGGGCGCTGAATCCAAATCTTAGCTCTCCCACCAAAATTTTGTGAAGCAACATTGTAGAAAATCCAAAAAAACGTGAAATTTTCCATTTTTTTGGCGATTTTTCGTTTATAATTCGCAAACTGTCCACTTTTCGTAAATAATGTTCCTATTCAAAATGAAAGTTCATAAATTTCCTACAAATATGATGATTATTTAGGACAGTTCTCCGATCAACCTTTAGGGGCCAAAACGCAAAATCTAACTTTCGGCAGCCCTCCCGGATCACCCAAAAACTCGCACTTTTTTCGATTTTTTTCCATTTTGACCATGAAGGTCCACGTTTTGAACAAAGACCACTCTATACATTTTTAAACTAGATTAAATTTTCTAAAATTCGAACAAAGTTTCATCTTAATTGGATAAATGAAACCTGTACAATGAGGCTGAAGTTTTGAAAAAACTGCAATTTTTTGCAAAAAATCGCAATAAAATAAAATAAAACCACTCATCCTAGAAACTTGATTCTGTCTCATTCTCTAGCAAATTGGACTACTTTTTTATTAAAAGTATTAAATTTATAGAATCCAGTAGGATATGATTCGAATCTTTAGAAGTATTAAATTTATAGATATCAGCATTTCTCCATGACAGGATATGATTCGAACTCCTATGGAAGTGTCGCGAAAATGCTGGATATCTATAAATTGTTAATACTTTTAATAAAAAGTAGTCCAGTATAAACGTCATGGTAAATAAAATTTTCTAGAGAATGAGTCGAAGAATCAAGTTTCTAGGATGAGTGGTTTTCATTTTATGAAGGAAAATTACGATTTTTGCACAAAATCAGAACTACCTCAAAAACTTTCCTATGAACTATTAGTGTGTTTATAAATTAAAAAACAATTAATGTTGTGTTTTTAATGTCCTCTCCGAAAACTATAGCCGATTGAGGCCAGGCGAGTGCTCGTGTGTGTAGCCCAGGAGCGCGCTCAAATTAGTGTATGGATCGAGATTGCACAAGGATCAATATTTAGTGAGTCGGGGGCTTGAACCCGCGTTGTTTTCATTTGTAAAGACATGTCAAGGGACAACCTCGTCCAAATGACTTATTCCCCTTGTTTTTAAATGTTATGTTTATGTTTTGTTTTTCTGCCAGATACGATTACAAATTTGCCTAGGGCTTAGGATTTGGCCGGATAGCATTTTTCCTCGAGCTCTTGATCCTGAGAACCTGCAATCCACAATTTGTTAGAGTACTATTGATATGCTAACCTTCTACTACCCTGATCCCTCTTCCATGCTTAATTAATTGCTAAAATAATTTACTGAGAAGTAATGTATCATCGCTGAAGATAGAAACAGATTTGGTGTTGCAATAAAATTGCAGCAAAAATTAAAATTATTATATGGTTTGTTTTTTGAGCCAATACTATGCTAAAGTTAATGCTCGAGTAGAGTTGTCAGGATAAATATGATCGAGAACATTCGTGGTCCAAATTTACGCTGTACCAACTGTTTTCATCACTATGCTCGTTTGGATAATAAATTACAACATACTGTGCATATTACTGAACACCTGAAAAGATGAAATTATACATGCATAAAATATATTTTAAATTTCACATGTTGGGCAAATCGTTTTGTTATTTTAACAACAACTTAACGCTCTAGTTGCACCTGCAGAAAAATGATAATTTTGTTGGAAAATCAGAATATACGCACCTTTCTGCTGGTTAATAAAGTCGTGCCATACAAAATGATATTTTAGGTGTATTCATTTTTATACATTTTTCATACACACCCTAACATACTCAGAACCGCCAAAATTCTATTAGGGAAACTGAGAAAGAGAAATCATTCTTAAATAGCAATGGTTATTATAAAGGAGAATAGGCTGAAAGGCAATAAATAAATTTACCCTCGATCTGCTTAGAGGCACAAGTCCTTGATATTAGGTCCCAACATTTTAGCTTAGGCAGAATGTAGTATGTGCGTTGTTTAATTGAATTGTTGTTTTATGTATGCAGAAATTTTCCATATCTCATAGTGCAATGTTAAGTTATTCTGAAGTCTCCTGATTTCTTATAGAAACTTATATTATCTCTTTAAAGCATTTAGGCATTTAAAGATATACCATATTAGCCTGAAATATATGATAGCATTTATAGGTGTTGTGTTATTAGGCACGACATTCTACCTTTTAATGAATGAAATAAGGACTTAAAAATCTTAACCTAGTAAGTCCATATTAAATAAAATATTTATTTATTTTATATATCTTATCTCCGGAACTAATAATTATATAAATTTCTGCCTAAATAATGTTCCAACTGATGCAGAAGTATTTTTCAAATATCAATAATTATAGAAGTAAAATTCAATAAAAAATTTAAGAAAACGCATTTGGTGGAATTTTCCAATCACTCTTACATTAGGAAGTAAATGAAATATATAAAATATTAGGATGCTACACTTTGCAAGAAGTAAGGCAGATTTCCTCTAAGTAGAAATTACTCAGAAAAATGTCTAATTAAATTTTCTGCTACAACGTTTACTAATTTCAAGACAGATTAATAAGACCACTACAATAAAGCAGAGTTATATTTATAGGAGATAGAAGTAAAACTATGGCAAGGATCAAGGGCGTTTGTATGGAGCAAGCAACTTTTGATTTCTAATCTTAATTGAATAGAGATACAATCAGAGCAGATAATGTTGTTCTATACTGTTAAAATCTTTGAGAACAAAAAGAGATGTGACTTTTAGTACCTGAACTGGGGAAAATCATCTAAAAATTCTTCTGGGTCAGACTTGTTTTTCAGAAAAATAGTGGGAAGTAAAGTCACATTTTGCCACCAAATAAATTGGCCTGTCTTTAGCCTCACTTGTATCTGCTTTATACATAACAATACAAAAACTTTGGCAAAATATCTAGAAACGTTTGTTAAAATTCAAACACTTGGGAGGAATTTTCCTTTATTATAAAAAATTTGAAAATTTTAAAACAATTCTTTAAAAAATCAATGATGTAGTCTAATGAATAATAAATAGCCTTTGTAGTGGGCTAAATGTTTGTTATTTGTTTAATAGTTACTTTGGTGTAGTAGTTGTTCATGCATGTGTTTTCTAGAAGTTCTGAAATTTATACAGATTATTTGCATGGTTTCTGAAACAATGATTACCAGGTGTTCTTAAATTTATGAACAATATAGTTCCGAGATATACTTAAAAATCGAAGCTATGAAATTTTTAATAACATTGCACGATAGGATAATGGAGAGCGATAGTATACTTAATTGCTGATAGAAAACTTTAAATATTTATTTTTATAAAAATAACTAAACTAATATTAATGTCAATACAGAATATGATATTTTAAGACATGAATTTGATTCATATAGTGTTACAACATATTTTCTGATAATAAGGAATAAATAATGAAAATGTATAAAATAAAATTGATACTCAAAAACAATCAGGGCAACAGTAGCATATTTATTTAACTAACGCAGTCGAATGTTGAGCTGCGCTAGATTTTTTCAAAATCACAATTTTCATAAGGCGTAATGATAGGGCGTTGATTACATTTGTATAAAAATAGCACACGATTTTTATAGGAGATTTAGAATATGTTTTGTCTGTCATTTTAATATAAAATATTCAATTTACAACAATGGTGCCAAATTTGTCAAATGAGCACGGATTGAGAAGGTATCGGTACATAAAATGTGCGAAAAGCTTTGGGCTTTATGAATTATGAATCTCATTGTTCCATATTTAGCTCCATATAAAATTTCATTTTTGTTGCATTGTCGAAATTGGGGTCTCACTATAAAAATGAAATAAAAAAAAAGAGTATGTTTTCAGTTTCATAAGAAAATAGGATTTTCCAAGTTAATTTTTCAAAATTTTCAGTTTTTTTTGATTTTGCAGCCCTGGTTGTGCATAGAAGAAAAATATGAAAATTATTCAAATAGATGGATATTGTAGAAAATAATAATTTTGATAAAATTTAGAAACTAGATACATTTATAAAATTGATTTAATATAAATGGATTATCTTTAATTTTTTGTTAATTTATTAAAGAATTAATAAGCAAATCAATTTTTAAACAGTAACGTAGTACTTGTAAGTAGTACATATTTGCCATTTTAGGTTTTTTTCATATTTTGTGTTAATAATAAAATGATTTCATTTGCGAACATATTCAGATATTTTCATCAAAATTTATATTAGTGTTTCAAAATATTGCTTGTCAATATTTAGTAGTGGTGGTATCATTCTATTCTTTTTAATTTCTTCTTTTTCATCCATTTATTGTTCTCTTTTGATTTTGAGGCTTTTGTAAATAAAGCTGTCTAATTTGTCACACCCATCGGATTCTTCTTCCAAGTTCTTATTGCTTTATGAATTTACATTTAGTGTCTTTCACTTTTTTATTCATTTAATCTTATATATATTCTACATCTTAATTTTTTGACTGTTTATTTTTACTGTTTGTTATTAGTATAGTCATATTGTAATTGTGCATGAAACAAGTATTTTTCCTTTTTTTAGAAGGTTTCCAAAACGGTCGAAATATTTGATTGCATGAAATCGAGGGTTTTGAAACGCTTTTATTTTACTTACGTAAAAATTCTTAAAATAGAGTATTTTCGAGATAATAACTGTGTTGCCAAAAATGTCTGTTAGTCTTGTGTACACAAATTTTGTATTACACGAGCTGTCAAAACTAGCTAGCGCAAAATACTGTCCGAAATTCTCACACGGTGCTCGGTCCATTGAGATTAAGAGCTAATGATTATAAGTACACGACCAAAATTAAGGGCGGATTGGAAACTAGCAAAAAATTCGCGCTATTTGATGAAATCCCACCAATTGTTCCTCCTGTATACATAATCAGTGATCCTAAGAAGTCTAAAAATACAAAAATCAACCCCTCCAAAGGGGGGGGGGGAGGTGTCAAAAAATGAAAATCTTTAGCCCATTTACCAAACTCAACCAAATTTTGTATTCTTAATCAGTGAGCCCCAGAAGTCCGAAAAATCGCAAAAACCAACCGCCCAAAAGGGGAGAGATGCATGCAAGATATTATATTAAGTCACTATTAATAACATCACTAAAAAAGAGAAAAATAAAAATAATTTTTGTAAAAAAAAATAAAACCGACTTCAAAAAAATTAAATGCA